>LUCM01008510.1:66295-167565 GCA_008360955.1 Fasciolopsis buskii
TGGCTAAGGCGTTCGACTCACAATCGTTCGTCCCGGGTTCGCGTCCCAGTTGGGGCGCGGTGGATATGCACTGCTGATGATTCCTAACAAGGTTGAAACAGCTGTACAGTGCTTCCATGGTTTCTTTATGGTGAGTTGAGTGATGATATCACATGGTGAATTATTTCATGTAAACATTCAATCTCCTACTACTAAAATTTATTATATTTCCCAATCACTACCGTCTGAACCGAAAGCTTAAATACCAGGCCGGTGTCTCAATAAAATGTACGAATTTTGCAGCGTGATCAAGAAGAGCACAAAGATGTATCCACGCTACGTACCGGTTGTATTCCTTTGCCTTTTATGAGTCGGCCGAAACACGAATAGCACTACACTTCGGTTTTAAACCAACTACAGATTTTTGATCAATGGCATGAAATGCATCTGAGGTCCAATCTACGATCATCAACCAGCCGTGATATTTTCTTAGAAGTTGGATACATTTATTTGAGTACGATAGTAATTCCGTTTTGCTCACCATAAGCGTCCTTAGTATGTGAATCCTAAATTAAAGACTCCATACTGAAGTGGAAAAATAGACCAAATTTTTAGTCGTCGACGGTGCGCATTTCGTTTACCTTTCTCGATAATCACGTAACCGGCCGAAGACTGGGATCCAGTCAATTAGTGCAGCCTTAGCCCTCTCACTGACAGCCACACCAACGCCAGCAACACCAGAAGCTGCAGCCTCAGGATCCACAGAGTGGATCAAATGAAATTTCACAGAAGGACTTGATGGGGATGTCCTTCAGAAAATAGAGCTGGTTTCTTAAATGCTGTTTCTGGGATGGTGTAAGATCATTTCACGCTCGTACGCAAAGGTCTTACACCGTCCATAAGGAAACTTCATTGTTCTCTCCACTCTTTTTTATTAAATCTTTTGGGGTTCTGGTCAGATATAAATGCTTCGGGGCTTCTCATTTCATGATGTGAACAATAACATCATGAACTCCTTTTAGCAAACCCTGGTAAGTAAACGTAACCTTGTAAAACGAGATCGGTTTACCAAGATCCAATCGATAAACGTGCAAACCCAGTGACGAATTGGTTCCGTAACTTGTGGTACTGCACTTGAAAAATCATCGGAATTCTAGCTGGATAGCTTAGTGATCATACTATTTTCATTTGCCCTGGGTCAGAACTACAGCACACCTGCACCATTGTTGGTTTCTAGCAGGGCTAAAAAAACAATTCTCAACTGCCGTAATGGTTATTATGCGTAGCTAACAAATGATAATGCCACAGGAACCATTATCCTTTATTCGTGTACATGATTCACGCCTCTGAGATAGTTCCTCATCATACTGAGCTCACTTTCGTCTTGTCCTCTTAAGTTTTGTATTCAGATTAAGCTTAAGCAAAACATGTGACTACCTTGCATCTTGTTATTTTCCATGCACACAGCTAAACCTAATGTGAGCAAGCAAATTTAATGTCGTGGCGTGGGAGTCGCGTTTCCACCGCTGAAATTACATATCGAGCCTCTTGTTGCAAAATGGCAGGGGCAGGTATCACTTTTAAACTGAACGATCCAACCGTAGAATTAATTTTATCTACTATGAAGTAACAAACAAATGATATATTGACAGTAAACGCCATAGATCAATTGGTCCCTTAATTACCTCGGGTCTCAGGATTACAGATCCATGACACCCATTATGCATAAAAAGCTATTGGTGAAGTGCAATCGACGAAAATAAGCCCGAGATCACCAAGGGAAATGAATATAGCAACTGTGTTTCTGGGCATGCTAAATATGATTTACTATCCATGCATATCCGAAGCCAGCTTCTGTGACTGCTTTTCAAGAAGAGCCCCTTTACAACACGTTCTTCATTTAGACCACTTTGGTTTTTCGCTTCTATCCTGTTCTGGCCGAAATTCCCTCATACATTACCTCATAAATTTTGGTCTTTAATTCTGAACAAGATTCGTCGTAAAATGTAAGGAGTGTATGCCACTGTAATGCTACATTTTCCTTCAACAACAGACGTAGGAAAAGCTAGATTTTTGTCAGTTCGTTGCTTCCGGACATATTAATGAGCTGCATTCGAACGACTCGTAGACCCGTGGCCTACTTGGACGGACATGCCAAGTATCAAAATAGATCGTCTGATATGGTATAGTGTCATGAGAAGAAGACGGAAGTTCAGTGTCATTGCAAAGTCGCAATGGCAAATGTTGAAAAACTTGCATAGTTTACTTTTTCTGTACGTAATCTAAAATAGATCCTATAGTCATCCTTGTTACATCCCAGTGACTTTACCCTGACACATGTGATATCAAATTTTATTCTATCCCCAAAGAGACTCACCAAATATGAAAAATAAATTGCGCAAAATACTGTATGCGTTGTCATATTGTCATTCATTGCATAATCAATCAGCCAAAGAAACGTCTCATTAAGTCGCATTATTTGCTTTCTTTTATCTCTCCATTGTATTTGTTTATGGATAGAAATAGAGAATTTTGCATCTAACCAAAGCATTAAAATGAGTAACATGGCCGGAAAAACCATAAACATTCCCTGGAATTAATGATGGTAGCAATGACTGCCTTCCCAACGACGGTAATAATTTCCAGGACTACGGCTGAAAAGTCGATAAGTCTCTGAACGGTTAGTGAGCCACAGAAAAACTATTCTAACCAGCTGCAGGCAATTTGAATCTATGCAAAGTTGCCTGACTAGCAGTTAGTAATTATTTGAAATTTTGCGGCTAGTTTCACTGAAAGTGACTCAGAAAAATTAATTCCAAATATTATTTTTTCGGGCACAATTCATTGGAGTGAGAAGCTGAAAAAGAACCTTGGCTATCGTGATTAGGCTGCTAGGATAAGTGACACAAATCAGCCGAATGAACCGAGAGAGAATGGCCAAATCTGATTCACACTGGTATTTAAGTTAAAGGATATAACTCTCACACAACTGAAACCCATGATATAATATGCCGGGTAGTGCTGAGATTAACTCTAGCCAAACTGTCTTTAAGCTTACCCAAATACAATCATGCCAAAGTTTAAAATTGTACGAGGAATAATTTTTCAAAATCACGTCAACACTTCGGGGATTGCGTGCGCGCTCCAATCTAACATCATTCTCCGGTTTCGAGTTCAACTTTCCAACTCATGACCTTAATCAGCAGGTTAAAGTGTGTCCTTCAGATTTCACCGTTACACGTGGCACCTAGCCAAACGATTTAACAACTGACTATTTCAAAACCAAGAGAGTGGAAAGCTGAAATTCCGAAACATCAAGCAGAACAGCTCTGAACCGACAGTTTATCCCAAGGTATCAGGCTGAATTGTGTTGAACCAAGAACAATACGTGACAAAGAATCACAATAAATCCACGAGATTTGTTCCCCCTTCAAGCAGTAGCTTCAGGTTTGGAAACTTGGTCAAGCAGCTTAGATGAAGTATATATTTTCTAGATAGGACTGTTCAAGACGAATAGTGGGACAACCATACATAATTCGTGCAGACAGAGATTGCATATTGTTGCTATAATGATGTGACCATGAATTTTCTTTAGGTTTTGGAGCTAGTAGACAAAAGCTGATTAATTTTCGGGAATGGTAGTAAGCCAACCATGACCGTAGAGTTGAGAATTAATCCAAGCTATAAACAGCCAAGTCTTGCAAGTCCAAATAAAGGTTTATTGGATACAAAATGAAATGAGTAACCGACAATCTGTTTTTGGTTAAACAGCTTGTCATTTGTTTTATGCATAATTTGGCACTGTCATTGTAAGTTTCAGTACAACTAATTTATGGATGAACGTGGCAACGAGGACAAGCAGTTAGCGCTTTCGCTATTTGCTAGGAGAAGACAGAACAATGCATGAGATGATGAGTTAGAGAATGCGTATCTGTGAAAATGGACTTCAGTGCAGTACAGAAATGAGCATGAGATGAAGACTGTGCAAGAAATGGGACGGTGTAATAGAAGTCCGTTAAAAATATTCATAACATTTCGGAACGGTAGGAAGCGCAAAACTATTCTAGCGCTAATTTCACAGTAGCTGTCAAGTGGCTTCATAGATTCGGTAACTAAAATGATTTTGAGCTGAGAAGACTAGTAAGGCCATAAAAAGGTAGTCAGAAGGCTGCATACCAAAGTATACGTTTATAGCGATAAGAAAAAGAGAACGAACCATCTTCAAAATGATCGATTCGAGCTTGCTAACCAGTAAAATCGTCAGAAAATAATAAGCGGCATTGTCAGTCAACTCACCAATAATAACGGCGAAAGCAGGTTCACCTTCGTCCAGACTAATCGGCAGCGCATATCCAATACGTCAGAATGGGGATGTCAGTCCAGGTAGAATAGTTGTCAGTTGAGTATACTGGAGATAAGGTTAGCCGACCAGGATCTTAACAGTTTGTTAACATATACCACTTGATACAACACCTATCCATTATTGAAATGCACGGCTATGGATGGCCGATACACGGCAATCGACTGTCATCACTGGGTGGGCATTTTGCGGGTAACCTAAATGGGACAGAGCTATTGAACAGGATATACAAAGCTTTGATAATTAACTAGCGGTAACAGTAACAAATGTATGGTCCATGAAATTATTCTCCTTGTGTCGTGTTCAGTATGCACTCGAGATAATTCTCACTAGGAATGAAGCAGTTAGGCAGTTCTGCCATCTGTCCATTTTACTATGTTGAGCGGTGATGCCACATAATAAAATACTTCGCGAACCATTTAATCTTCTACTACTATCGCTTATCATGTCAAAACATTATTGAAAAATATCCCTGGGAAAATCTTGGTGATTATTAGAATGACAAACTGAATTTATTCAAAAATACTTGTCTTTGGATGGCATCATCAAAATAAGAATGAAAACGGATGACCAGGGTTCCTGTTAGACGCAAGTGAACGAAAATGGAAGGATTTGGAAACATTTTCAGCTTATCTCGAATAAACATGAAGTCTCAAAATCCTCTCGAAGAACACTCAGATTCATTTTCATTTTCGTTTTTTGCAATCCGTCATTAACCGAGCAACCCGCCTGTGAGTAGCAAAACGAATGAGGAGTAACCGTCACTAATACACCTGATCGGAAAAGCACGCTAAAAGTCTGGTCACAAATAAATATTAAACATATCGATATCGACATTCGTAATCGTAAGCTGAGCTATCCGAAAGTCACGAGACTATTTCGGTCAAGAAGTTTTGCCATAGTAGCATATGTGCTACTTTACAGACCAGTAGCAGTCGATTTGATGACATAGCTACCGATCTCAAAGTCCTACAGGATACTGGATTATGAATGCAAAACTTCGAAGAACAACAGATCGGGATATATTGTAAAGCAGTTCCAAAAGGACCATTGTACGGGCTACCCAGTGGCATTCGTTTAATAAATTTTGGCCTCAGTTTTGATACGCAGTTCCAGTACGTAGAAGTATCCCCAGGATCAGTTGTCTCTTTAGCCATTTTTGGGGAATCAAGTTATTCAAAGAAGTTGGCTTTTGTTGGCCCTGATAAAATTTTGAATAGATTTCATTAAACTAAAGTAGACACTTTCATATTTTGTATTCGAGTTATAGAACAGGGCGAAAGAGTCTTGGCGAAGTAGTAGCTTGAACAAAACTGTCCAGTACTTCAGTTCATAGCTTGTAGGATCTGACGATAAAGTATAAATTATGCTGTGACAAGGTACCGGATAGTTCTGCCTCTGATTGCCTCACTACCCGGATAAATTACTTCGAGTCAGTTGAATTTTGCATTGACCACCGTAACATCCGGAATATCTGATTTCCGAAACTCTGGTCATTTTGAGAATAGATGAAAATTTACGGCCGAACAGACAGCTCAAGCACGTGGCGGCTTTAGCATTGTGGTAGCTCATTTTACTCATGAATGGAACGAACCACAGGCGCGGAGTACAACCGTTCGTTACACGGTGCTTAAGCTTCTAGCCTACTGAACGGATAGACTATTATAGAGGTAAGCATTCTATTCCGAAGCTTCAGTCCATGATGCCCAAATCTGAAGCAAGTGTTTAAAGAAATGTGCGTGACCGCTAAAATCAAGTAACAGGCAGCACAGGTAGCACTTGCACCCGGATAATTAAGATGTGGTCAAACTTCATGAACTTGAGCCAGACTAGATTCATTAAGGATATCCATCTTACATAAACGCATTCTTTATTGATGACCACACACAAGTAAAGATGATATTGAACGGAAATTGTTAACCGAAAATACCAATGATGCAGATTAATTTTCATGGCAGGTCTTACTTTGTACAATGCGATAACCGGCAATCAGTTGTTGAGTATCACACGATTGCATAATTCGCTCGGGAAGTTGAATATGTGCACTGAAGAAGGCAACTTCTAACAGAACGAGGTCCATTCAAAGTACAAATGGCTAGACTCGCAAAAACTATTAGGATTTAGCATCTTTGATGTGACCACAAACAAAATAAAGGTCGTGTGGATGCAGCCAACTACAACATTCACTGCAGACCTTAGTTAGGATGGGACAAACGGAGTTTGATTGCAGCACAGTGACAAATGAGTGAAAATAATTATGTAGTCATTCTGTGGAAAGCGACAAAATTTGAGAGACAATAGAATGGGAAAAAACGAAGAAAATGGAATCCAAAATCAGCTCAAGGGAACGAAACAAATATAGCCTTTGTAAAAATAGATGAATGATGGTGAAAACCCGTCCAAACCAAACATGAAGCGAATCATTTTATACGCAATAAATGTCACTCTGCATCCATTTGGTTTGTCGACTTCGGTTTCACAAAGTTCCAGAGGTTCTCAAGGAATCAGAGAACAGGAAGAGCAGATTATAACTCAAAGCAAACTATCCCCACCGACCAATCCAAGGATAAAAATAGAAACCAGAAGCATGTATTAATAGAATATTAACAGTTTCGGAGGAGCAAAGCAAAAAACTAGGTTGTACTGCATATTTCTGTAATTCAGTCCGGTGTTTCCAGACTGTCCCTTGCAGCGGATTAGCCTCTTACAATTTTGTTTGACGAAGAGCTCATGAAGATCCGTGCCGTATTCAAAATCTGGGAAGATAAACAAGAATGAAATAAAGGTCTTTTCACTGGTCCGGTTTCTGATGTCATCTGTGCATGAGGATGTTTCTGAGACCATTGAGAACTGACCCTTATGCTGGTACAGATGATCTGAAGTGACTTTTCACGGTTAGTGTTGTTACTTATTGTCAGATTGCGTCGTCTGATTGTCGACTCCA
Organism: Fasciolopsis buskii; assembly: GCA_008360955.1. Taxonomy (NCBI): domain Eukaryota; kingdom Metazoa; phylum Platyhelminthes; class Trematoda; order Plagiorchiida; family Fasciolidae; genus Fasciolopsis; species Fasciolopsis buskii. The sequence goes on from LUCM01008510.1 coordinate 73,579, forward strand.
GGGTTCCGTGCATCTAGCTGCTCAGGTAGTTTTCAATTTTAACTTATCTGTTGTGATTAAGTTGAAATACCTTGAGTCACAAGGTGACATCACCGTTCATTGAATGTAAGTCACTTCGAGGCCATCGGAGAACTGGGAGATCATGACTGATTGAGGATATCTGATTACACTGGCTCAAATGATGTCCCAGTCGAACTGAAACAAAACACTGTTGCAGTGACAGGGTACGTTTGACCAACGACCGAAATAAAACGGCCACGCAAAATCATGTTTACGGATGTTGTTTACCCACAGCAATTCTAACTTGTCGTTCAGGTTTACTATTGTAATCATTCTGGTCTTTGTTGATGCCGCGGTTTCTGCATCATCTCATAAACCCGGAAGTCGCCCCAGTAAATTTTACTGTTGGTTCAATTCCTTCCTCCTCCTTGTGTATGGGTCCATCGGGAAACTGAATCAAATGTCCAGTGTTTAGAAAGAGGTAGCACTGAAACGGTTCCATTATAGAAGCTTTCACTGAAATCACAATGTAACACTTTGCACTTATTGCGAATGACAGCCATCTCAATCAAAACGCGTTTAAAATATGCTTGAGTAATAAATGACAATATGGAACTAGTTGTTAGAATGAAATGTCCACGGTGGACCATAGTTCATAAGGCAGATCAGCTGCTCGTGGTTAGCATGAGATGAGTTATAAACGATTTTAAGGTTTCACTATGAGCAAGACTGTGCATGGGGCGCATCCGTTGAAACGAATAAGCCTTTCCATCTGCGTCTGAATATGCCTGGAATCTGTAATCCCAAATACCAGGTTCATCTTCAGAAAAGGGTGGCCGACGAAAGAAAGATCCAGGACAAAATAGTAACAATAAAAGTACTCAAAGAATTTAACTTATTTCTCACTCACTCGAAGCAAATGACATTCAAATCCATCCTATTGTTGAATATTAGAAATGGCGTTTCTGCGAAATTTGACGGCGAATACTTGGCCGGCCATTGTTCGTGGACCGATTGTCCTGTCCGACAAATGCGCTCTACCAGTTGCTCAACACCTGATTTCGCAAAAAATTCGGACTTGTGATCAAAGTGATAATAATAATAATAATAGTAGTACTAGTAATAGTAATAATCAGAGTCGTTTGTTTCCAAAACGAACAACCTCACTATTATTTGTGCAAATTATCACTTATTCAAAAGATGAAGAATGCAATGGTAAAAAAAACTCCGGAGCGCCACTCCGGAGCATACCGAAAAACAGACAAGTCTGGTTTGCTATCTCCCTATAATAATTCGGGATTTTGCGAGAGCAACTGTTGAACGTCAGACAGCAAGATCAGTTGGGGTTATTGTGTCGACTGAAATCCGAGTTTTGAAAAATGCTTCCGAAAGTGAACGTAGAGAAGCGGATGACCTCAGTGCGGATTTGAGGAAAACGTAACTTTATCAGCAACTTTATCTCAAGAAGAAAACATGTTCTAGTTCAATTCGGACGATGAAGTTAACAGCGACTCGTGGGGCAGAAATTTCCCAATATGCGATTCAAATCTCCCAGACAGTCAAGTCATGTTTTATCAAAAAATTCCGATAATCCATGGGTAGTTATCGTAACGGTAAATCAGGACATTGTTCAGTTTGTCAAAAATTCCATTGTCGAACGACTTGATGTTTGTTGTGCTTTTGGACGGTTGTGTGCAAAACAATTGCAGATTTCCAGCTGTAATTATCCACCTAAAACGGGTTACGTACAATGTGCACTCAGTCAATCATCGGTTTCGCCGCATGGAACTCAGGAACAATTGCGGCTTGGGAACAAAATGAAATGTATCCAAACATGTAGGCTGTATAACGCAAGGATGACCCACTGGAAATATCCGCTTGCACATTCAAAGTTTTCGGATGCAAGGTGTATTTTTCCGCGGATGGCAGGAGACAGGTTAGTCACAGGTACATGACCACCTAATTCTGGGTCATTCAGTGTGAGACGATCTCCAGTCATCGCCTCGGAACTAGAACAGGTTGGTGCTTGTATTGACAGCTTGCAAATTGTACCAAGTTGTTTTTGTTACACGCTTGTGCCTACAAAGCTGCAGATTTACCAACAAACATTGAAAATCTGTAGGGTAAAACCATCGTAGAATAGTGAGTGTTACTTTTATTTCACACCCAGTCTTAATAGTTGGTAAGCTTGATTTTAATGTTTCTCAGTTTCTTTTGTTCATCATGTTTACGAAAAGTGGACCTTGAGGGAAGAAAGTCCCGGCTTTCAATATTCTAATCCTTTTACGTCCTCCAAACGCGTTAAACCTCATGGATTGATTTCAGGAAGAACTAAGCGGTTAATTGTTGGCTGCCAAGCGATAAAGTGAACGGCCGCGCGAGGGTCTGAAATTTCCAGCTTTGTCAGCCTAATGCCGTATTATCGAACGCCCGAATACCTAAACGTTTGGCATTGTAAACGACACTGTCGTATATGAAAAGCTTAGAGCGTGCACCTTTCAGCTGGCACAACAACTGCTGCTAACTGATGACTGAAACCCGCGTTTATGATCAGTTCCAACGTTACCAACACTATACGAATGTACTATCAATTAAAATGCTTTTACCTCTAAATCACAATTTATTTTATTTAAATCTCCAATTATTGTTTACCTTGCTGTCTTTCTCTAGTTAATCGCTTGATCAGTGATTAATTCCATGTAATTCTTAGCAATTAAGACCCTGCATTTTTTGAGCTGCCACTTCACGAATATTTGTTAGGTTTTTAGAATTTATTCCGTAATCGGTATTTTTCGCAAGTACGTCAACAAGACCATGGTTTTCACGTAAAGGAAAGCGTATTGCGTTGTATGAGATTATGCGTCTACATGAACTGGATGGTAATGAGCAGCGAATCAACTTCGAACTAGTGATGGCTTGACGATAAACCGTGAAATCGGTGAAGACAGCTTATTCTGTCGTAGGTGATAGTTAGGCCAAACTAACAATGATTGGTTATAAATTCAATTTACTTTTTTGTTGGTCCACCTGCGTTTGCCACGAAAGAATATCTGTTTGTAGACCGTTGATACAACGGCAGTATTTGTCAGCTTATTGGCGAGTCATTGTACTAAGCCAGCTCTTTTTCGATTTCGGATACTGATATGCAACCGAAATAAAGTGGAGGAGGGCGTTTTGTTACCCAGAAGATCGCAAGTGATCCTGTAGCAGACAGACACTACGCCGCCATTTGGACTACTAGTGGGTAACTTAGGCTCGTCCTGAGTAATAATCACTGGGCTTTAGCTCATGATTTTTCCTCTTCCTTCCGCACGTTTCAAATCAGGAAACTTGTAACGGCCTTGTAATATCATTGTCATAACTGGAAGGCAAAGTGTTAAGTCTCGCTCTTCTGTTGTGAAAAACTTCAATAAAAGCTTTGCATTTTTTAAACTGACGAAAACCATCGATTGGGTATACCATCATGATGTCAACTGATCAATACAAATTAATCATAGATGATGATGATTAATTAGGCCATAATGACTTCAAATAATTACTTCTGGTGCGATGTTTTGCATCTAGACATGGGTCTGCGCCGAAAATGCTTCCGGGGTTTCTTCCCAAATACAGTAATTTAGTCATACAAACTCTTCCAAAGGTCGACCGTATTTCGTGACATCCAGTTGTTTGTTTTAACTAGTTTTTGGCAGAATATAGGAAGGTCATTTTGTTTCTCAAAGGAAACATTTCATAATTTATTCTCGTATGCGGAGTGAGGCAAAATTAGATATTGCGGTTGATTTGAGATGTATGACTCTATACACACATTAGTGTTTTTAGTAAAAGTGACCAATAAATTTGTCATCGGAGTTTCTTCGATTGCACAAGAAACCTGGTTGCTGTATTGCTTAAAGAATTAAACCTTAAAGATGCAATCATTTATTCGTTCTCATTTGTTCGCCTAAATCTCATTTCTCAATGAAGAAATCTTTTGCAAAACTAATAAATACCCTGAGAATTTGCTGGCTACATCGAACGTTTTCAACTAGGCCACAGTCTCCTGTTTAGTACTTCCGCATACAACAAAGAATACGAATTGCATTACTTTTAATTTGAAGTGGAAGAATTAGGAAGAGTACTAATCCAATCCACGAGCATCTATCGTCTTCAATGCTGTACTCATTTATCTGATCGAAAAGAAATTTGACGACCTGTAATCGAATTTTATTCTTCCGCATCAAATGGCCGTTTAGATCCAGGAAGTTGGGTAGCGTTGGGGATTGGTGCTTCCATAATCACGGTTGAAAATCGGTGTATTTTGAACGAGCAGGTGGTTTTTTTGCATTGCCCAATCAACACGAGAGATGTGGAAAAACAACTGATCGGAAATCAACTGAATTTTGTTGCCCACTGTCAGCGAGATCTATTTGGCGAGCAAGAATAAAATGCGAGATGTCATGTCTCGTTGGCAATAAAGACTAACCGAATACAAGTTTTGATTTCTCCACCCACGTGGACAAAACCAGACAGTGAAAGGTCGAATTTTCAAGCCAACAGCTCAAATTGCTTCATAAAATCTCTGTGAAAGTCTATGACCACAAACTGATTTCTAGCGAGCAGCACTTTGTACAAATGCATGAATTTAATTAGGCATACGCAAAATGCGTCTTTGTTCTGCTCAAAAGCGAATATTCTAGAGGTTTTTTCTAACCCAAACTGTTCGCTTCTCTGACTACAACGAGAAAGAGTGTGGTTTGCTGTTCACTGATCGTGCCCGACCAGCCGGAGAGTTTGAGGGAGCTAGTTTCTTTAGTTAGCTTGGAAAAAGATGAGCTCAAATTTGGTAAAGCAGTTGAAGCAGACCAGTGCATCAGCGAGCTATAAAACAGGAATAACCAGAAAGTGAAATAGATAAGACCGCATATTTCCTACTTCAATACCCGCTTTAAGGCAGGATTCATGAACGTCGGACTGATATATCGTTTGTCATCAGCAAACATCCAACAGCGGCCAGCATGTCTCCGTAATGAAGGCGAAACAACCAACTTGGCCGAGTTTACTACTGGAATGGTGTAGTTGGTTCTGTAAACTGGTGCCTCTTAGGCCATTTATTTCTACCAGCACACAATAGAAAATTACCTTTACGGGTCATCACTTTTAATGTATAACGAAAATGAAAGTACTTTAAGAACTTCAAACTGACCACCGTTTAATCCACCTCTATTTCCTTCCGTTTTCAAGGTTCCCGAAATTTGGTTTAGAAAGAAGACCTCGAAGAATGCCATTCGGCAAATCACCAAAGCCCATTAGAAGAAGGCTATTTGAATGCATAGCAATAACTGAGGACAGAGTTTCGGACAACCTGGCACACTGTGTGAACTTTGTTAGGCCTGCGTCAAAAGGCGAATAAAACGTTGTTAGTTCTGCCATTGGGAGGCTTTCCTACCTTTGCTCGATTGCTCGATTTACAGCATGGTAGGCTAGAGTTCTTATTAAAGGCTTGTGCATTTATTTTAGAATTTTGAGTACCTGGTCCTGCCTAATCGTTCATCCGAGTTGCGAGTCCATTGAGCCTATTACACAAGTTCGTTTATGGTAGTGCAGCTTGAACGACCATTCCCTTGAAAAATCTCGACAGAAAGACACTGCAGAAGCAACGAAACGCGCATTTACACACTAAAGATATTTTGGTTGCAATCGGCTCACCAGATTAGGATTACATCTACTGGAAAACTGTTATTGTAATGTAATCAAGACCTTCCTATTGTACCATTTTATTAATAATAGAACTTGTCAAGTATCAAAACTTTGCAGATATTGCTTAGTAGGGATTTCCCATTTAGGTTACCCGCAAAATGCCCATCCAGTGATGACAGTCGATTGCCGTGTATCGGCCACCCATAGCCGTGCATTTCAATAATGGATAGGTGTTGTATCAAGTGGTATATTTTAACAAACTGTTGAGATCCTGGTCGGCTAACCTAATCTCCAGTTTATTCGACTGACAATCGGTCTACATGGATTGACCTCCCCATTCTGACGTATTGGATATGCGCTACTGATTGTTCCCTGTACAAGGCCTCTGAGGTTCCTGAACGTTGATTCAAGTAAACTGTCTGTCAGATGAATTGCTTCGTGAATGTTAACAGGATTCTATCAAAATGACATTGAAATGAAGACCGAATTGCTAAACAGTCTCAAGCTTCATCAACGCTTGGTTCTAATTGCATTAAATATCTCTACGTGAGCCTTTCCAATATTCCTAAGCCAGAACGATCACCGTTGAAATATGTTAGTGATTTCGAACGAAGATCAGATCGTCTTATTGCATTTAACGATGCGTGAAATTCGACAGTAGAGTTACTTTGTGCAGAGACATAACTTGGGTTGCAATCATTTGACTAGATCTGTGCACTGTACGTAGTTGCTTGGCTTAGTTCTGTCCAGTGTGAATTCGATCAGGCGAAAACGCTGGTTGCAGCGAAGTGTAAACGATTTTTTTGAAAATTGCCGTAGAAATATGTTTTGCCTAAAAACTACTCATAAAAAGGAAAAATCGCGTTTACTTACTCAGTGACACTATAATTACATCAAGTAAATTAGTGAAAAATATCAAATAACCGTATGATTTGCTAAGCCTCCAAAACAAAATGAGGAAGTGAAACAGTTCATTGGTGATCTTAGCAAAAATCCCGTAGATTTGCGAATTCGTTTCATTGCTCCCATTATAAAATAATTGTTTAATTCTTTTCCCTTTGCACCAAGGTGAAAGTTGGATATAAAATGTGCGCCTCCCACTCGTTTGTGGATCGCTTAATCAGTATACTTCCCTAATGTCTCTGAAAGCCTCAAACTGCATTGTGTTAGTAATCAAACGTAGATTATCTTTCCACAAATGAATGTCATACAGGATGCGTCTCAAGTTGCTTTGCTTAATGAACCCTTTCATCATTAGGTTGCAGTCATAGATTGACGAAACTAAAGTATTCCCTGGTAAATTCGGCACTACTTAAAGTTATTCGTGACCGTTTTCATGTTACACATTAGGCCACTTGTCAGAATGTACAGACTCGTAGGTAACCACCAATCACGCTGACCAATCACAACAGGTACCGTAAATACTTGCTACTGGAATTATCCTACCAGTAATCTTGTAACATCATTGTTTTCAAGCATTTTAATTGAATAAAAGCAACTGGTTTTAATACGTGCACCACCAGTGAATAACCAGGGAGGTTTCGGCAACCCTCCTGAAATGATTCTTGAACTTTTGGAATTGCACCCAAAACAGTGCCTTCCATATTCAACAACTCAAGGTTACCCCGTGTTCGCTATTCATTTCCTTTGACTGTCCGTGGAGTAAGTACCCACTTAAAAATTCCCAAAAATGGAGGATTTTTTTGGTCAACTTTGCAAATCTTGATTTGTACACGCAATTCTCAATGCCTTAGTCAGGGTCCCATAAAATTATTTGCTTCTGTGAAGCGGCCATCATTTCTTGATTCCCTTCACCTCAGTAATCTTATTGGAAAAGATTTTATTTATTTCGAGACGACCCTGTTGTTAAATTGGCGATTCCTCTTGATAATGGTGTACTGTCATTTAGACCGCGGTTAGCGTTTATAATATTTTGTTCACTTGCTGTCTGAGCCGGTCAAGAAATGCACACGAAATTTATGCTTCGTCAGACAATTGCGATACAGGCTCCTTAAAATTGCAAGACTTTGAAATGCATAAACTGGTAAATCTTTCCGCTATTTCATTGACCGGCGGTGGCCAAGCGGATAGGGCGATGACGCTCGGACGTGAAGGCCGGGGGTTCGATTCCTCCCAATTGGCAGCCCTCTGATGGCCACGGTTCCCTTCGGGAAAAATGATGTACATTGTTGTTTCATAAATAATGGAAGTAAAAAACAAAAAGATATATCAATTATGGTTTTCTCTGAAACAGTTAGGGAAGCTTATAAAAGTAATTTTATAATTCGCGTCATCCGAAATTCGAGGGAATTTCTGGTCTGCGCACAACTGCTTCATCGGGAAAAGTAAATGGAAATTTTTTATTTATGCACTCCCTTCATGAAGATCCTGAAACCGTTGGCGTAAAAAGGTTTCCAGTTGTACAGCGGCAGAATTTTGCCACGAAATTCTCATTGGATGAATAGAGTATTACTAGAATGAATGCAAATTTTCGGATCACACCAGTGGTCGTTGTTTTCTTCACGTGAACTAGGCAACCCAACCAGTGCGACAAAGATTCTAGATGAGCAAGTCCCCACGTTTTTAACAAGTAGCAAGTACAGGAGTGAACACAGATTCCCGGGAACACACAACAGTTTTCGCCGTTATTACCGCTCATAAGGCATACGTACCAGGTACTGCCTCGTGAATTCATCCTTGTTCTTCAGTACACAGAGTGGAGGTTCATAGCGGAAGCTGGTTAGGACTGTTTGTCGTTCATATTTCATGCTACACGATAAACGAAGGTAAAGCAATCCGGTGAGTGTTCATGCTAAAACAAACTTGTATCAAAAACGTTGTCATTGTAGACAGTCACTTAGGTAGAAAAGTTAAATGAACGAACGGTTCGTGCGTGAAAAGATAATAAGAGAATATCTTTTGGTTGTTTCTGACCCGATGGCCCACCACGGATAAGCACTCGCCAGTGTGCCCCGTCGCAAGGACACATTTTCGCAGAAGAGTACACAATTGGCTTGATGACTAATTTTCGGAAGGTAACCCTTCACCACAAACCATATTGCAACTGCTCATTCTGCAAAAGCATCCTCATAAATGTTAATTAGATAGACGACCAGTAATGAATAGCAGGAAAAATTAGCATTTTAAAAGAGTCTGTATTCTTGTGGTTGAAATATCAAAACGGTTTGTTCGGAAATATTCCGAATAAGCTGCCACTTCCGTTAACTCAGACTTTTACAACCAAGATTTACACTAGAAGGACCTATACTCATACTTCCAAAACTGGAAGCACATTGTCTGTCTGTAAGTTAACCGCCTTGCAGAAAGATTTCTAACACTGTGGAAGGGTCGTGCCTACTGGTAAGGTAATTTTGGCCACATTGATACATCCAAGCAATAAAATGTCTAAACCGACAGGGAACACAAAGTGATTCTGGTTTCCGGTCTTGATAAAGGTAACGGGCTCTCCAAAATCGTGCTTCTGACTGCCATATCGAATAATATATCCATACATGATTAGTTTGATAGACTATATCTGCCAGTGAGACTGATTGTAGGAAAGATCGGCCGTTTTGTAATCAAAATCGACTACTCTTAGCTTTGGATACAATGATGTTTTATATTATCACTACTTTAATCAGCTTTCTATGCTCATCATTGTATGGCATTAAAAACGGGCATGTTTTAGATTAGCTGGGCTGATACAGTTAAGAAACAAAAACAAACAAATTTGCGACCCCCAGTGCATCTGCTATTTCACAAACCAAAAGGCAGGTTTCTGTGCAACAGACTACAATGATATGTAGGAAAGTATACCAAAAAGTATGACCAGTTTGCAGGGACGATTTTCCGAGTTATCCTCGGAAAGAAGTTTTTGTTCTCTCAGTTAGTTTACGAATGAGAGAATAAAGTAGTCTCTAGATCGAACTCGTCATCTCCGAGGTGCAATTTTTTGACAATATCTGGTCGAGCATGGAGAGCATGTTGTCATTTGCGTCCTCGCGACGGGTCATCTTGCGTTAATAGGCAGTGCTTGTTGAGAATAATTTGGTTCCTTTCTGTATCAGGCTTTGTTTTAATATGTAGAGAAGTCCTAAAGGACTGGTTGCCAAAAATAAAAAAGATGATCTCTTTAATCAGTGAACAGTTATATAACGGATGGCTAATTCACAGTTGCGAGTTACTCACCTTCTCCTAGTTCAAACATTTAGTGCACCAAACCAGTCGGGTTGTCGGACCCAATGGGTTGGGCCCACAAAGGTGACCGAAAAAAAGTTAACAGCCTTGCATGGCAAGCCTTTTTTGCGAACAAAAAATTATGGGAAGTGACGTTCGATTGTGCATTGCATTGCGTCCAGTTGAACGTGGCTGATCTTGGTCGGTAAAATAAAGCCATATGAACGTGAGAAGGGGAAACCGGACAGAACAAGAAATTCTCGTGAACATTTTTGTAAAGGTTTGCCAATTTATCCTAGATTACCCTTGTGGTTGCCAAATGCATTCCATGTTCGAAAGAATTGGGCAATTTTTGAAACATTTTATCTGTATTCACCTCCGTAAACCAGTCCAAGGGAATAACTGTATTGCTAGACTGGTAGAATGGATGAATAAATGAATGAATTTTCGAGTACACTTATCATTTTATATACCCCTGTTGGGATAATCACGGAAACACGTCAACATTGCCAAAAATGTGGTGCGTATCATGCCAGTGAAAATTGCAACAACTGTATTGTTACGAATTGATCGTCAAATTGTTGTGCTTGTTAACTTGGAAACGTGTCAATTTTTCTATAGATTTGCCGTAAGACCTGTTCCTCAAAATTATCACGAAACTACAGCTCTTGAAAAATTGTCCCAACCAAATTATTCCAGCAATTTACATTTATTCATTTGGATACGAATCAGTCGTAGAATCAAATCCGGATGAGACAGATTGAGCAAGGGGAATTTACTATTGACCCAGTAATCCCATCCTCAAAATTTCAAGAAGTCAAGTCTTACAAGGAATTGTCACTGGTTCAGAAGGCAACTTAATGCTAATTCAAATCGAAATTTAGCAGGATGGTTTTATTGCATCCTAGATTAATTCACACCACCACAAGCCTGAGTTTTTCTTGTCTATTTCGCTTACTATTAATACACCGTAACCTTGACCTCTATACTATCCAGACAGTTTTACGAATTTTCCGTATTGAATTGCAAAACAGTATTCACCCACTGAACTGAATTCGGACATCTAAATTGTCATGGCGTATGCAACTCAAAATTACTTCATAACCGATTTTTGGTCAGTTCCATATTACAAATAAATCATAGCAATTCTGCAAAACAGTGACTGGACTATCGATTACTTGTGCAAGGAATCGTTTAACATTTTTTTAGTCACTCCTTCTACCCTGTTGTGAATATAATACTTTTCCTCTCTTCTGGGCTCAAAATGGATGGCAGTTGGGTTTATTCACTATGTCTGAAATGGAGCATTAGCTCAATTTGTAGCAAATCATTTGGTCTGCTGCAGTAAAGTAAAAAAAACGTAATCGTTTATATGGTTAACTGTTCAGGCTGAGTAATAAGCATTTAGACGTCACAGCTTAATTGTTTACGCTATGGTGATCTGAGACGAAATTTTTCACCTTTGGTCTGTTATATCGTTTTTGATAAGGCGACTAAGTACCCGTTAGTCATGCGATGTCCTTCCCACCAGATGCATTGCTATCCAAGTTTTATGTTGGCGGTTGTCGAGAGAAATGAAAGTGCCCTTCAAAAATCCTCTGATTAAACTATTCTTGGTTTACCGGGCAAGTTGGTTTCTCTCTGCGTAAACGTGCAATGTAGCTGTTTATGATAAACAAATGACTTTTTGAAAGGGGGTCTTTAGTCTAGAGGTTAACCAAATGCGCGTGCCGTGTGAAACCTGTGTCTGTATTGGCTGGGAAGCTGCCTCCATTTGGTGCATATCGATCCGTCATCAAACGTTATATTGTCAATTGACCAAGCTGGCTAAAAGCAAATAGGCATACTTTATTTATGGTGATTTCTGTATAATGTTACGTCGACATTAGGACGTTTCATTAACTTTGATACAAGAATACAAGACAGCAGTGATTAAGGGTGATTTTGTTTAATTCAGTGATTTTCGTACATTTGCTTTATACGATTTTATGCACACAAGCTAGTCAATCAATTAAAATGCGAAACCCATAAACCGTATTGATACCTTGAGAAAGTTATGGACTCGAAAAAGAATTGCTTGTGCTTATTCGAAGTTTACTTAGTTTTTTTGCACCCAGGTGAACGGCTGAATTTCAGCAGGCTTGAATGTTTATGCGTTTTCATGTTAAATTGCTATCTTTAGGTGAAATGTTGTTAACACCCTGTGCAAAATTAACATAGTTAGCACACACTAGTAGATCCCATGGTGTTCATCTGTTTTGGCGTACTATTCAGCACGTTTGCCGACACGTTGAAATACATTTTGTGTGACTTTTTATGTCATTAACTGGTTCGGTGATCTGATGGTCTTTTGTTATGATATTATCCAATTCACTGTTCTCGCATAACAGTGAATGCACTCAAATGAACCAAAGCCGGTAGTGATATATTCTTTTAAATTTCCATCTATCATGAACGCTGCTGATTTTCGCTGTAAGCAAAATGTTTGAGGATCGATATACGCCTAACCGGGCAGCTTCCAAGCAATACAAACACAGGTATCAAACGGCACGCGCATTTGATTAACGTCTAAACTAACCATCCCTTTCAAAAAGTCTCATTTGTTTACGACTAGCTTCGTTGCAAGTCCGTGTAGGGACAGACTCACCTGCTCAGTTAAACGGAGACGGGCTTATTCATTAGATTTCTATTGGAACATTTGATTTTTCTGATCCGGGTCAGTACAAAGTCTGTGTCACAATGCATCTGGAGAGAAGGCCACTTCTTGAGCAATCACTAAACAGTTTACACTGAAGCCAGCCAAGGAAAATTTGTGCTTGAATGGGACTGTCAAGAGAAATCATTCAAACTGACAATCTAGATTTGGTTTAGTCAATATGACTCACATATCATCTGAATTTTGTCCAACTCGGGTATTTGCTAAGGTGCTTTAAGATGAAAGTAAATTCTATTTACAACATGAAAGTGCTGTTACATGTTAAGCCATTTAATCTACCGTAAATTGCGCGCTGATCTCACGTTACGCGGCTAGGATTTCAGTTCACACGTTTTTTGTATAAAATTTCAGCAAAATGACTTTAATCCCAGCAGACGTTCTTCATTGATGAAGTTTAGGGAAGAAAGTATTTAGAGAAGCAGCAAATTAAAATACTTCACTCTAGTCATTGACTTCTCTTCAATTTTTTTAGTAATGACTTGGGATTTTGTGACCATTCTTCCAGTGTTTTTGCATCTGAAGGAAAGCTCCAGATTCTTCATCAAAGTCTCGTGTTTTTCTGACCAAATCTTACTTCTGTGGATCGTTTATGATTCCACGATTCCACAATCCGATATTCCCTTATTTCCGTCTTTTCGTTCGGCAATTTCGTTAATGCTTATTTTGTAACGTCCACGGGAGTAGACATTGCACTCATACCGCCGTACTATTGATAGCGTCTTCTCAGCCAGCGGTCAAGCTCTCTTCAGCAATCGAATTCTACCGTCAACAAAGTGAAGACTAACGACGTTTCTGGTAGCTTTGAGACCATCGTTCATTCAAGGTATCCGGTATCCGTGAAATGCATATCTGTGTAAAGTGCATTTACACTTCTTTCATTATTTTTTAAAGCCTCAATAAAAACTCATACAGAGGCTGTTAGCAACAATAGACACTTGGGGGGAAGATTTGTGCTCTTAGCAAGTTGCCCCGAATTACGATCTCTGTCTCACCTGCTTAGTGGTCCAATCTGATACAATCGTGCCACTATCAGCAAAGACTGTTAATTTTATTGAATATGACTACGAATGCTTACCACTAATTTCACATCATGTGCACACTCTGCATAAGGCTCGGGACGAAACTGTTCAGCGTGTGGTATATCGACGAATTAAAACACTAGATAACAATTACGTACAGATTGGTTATTCACTTCCGGTTTGATTTTCTTAACCACAAACCAGGAGGCGACAGACTTATTCCAATTTGTATGCATTTACCGTACTTTTGCGTTCGATTTCCGGATTGCATCAGCCCAGAAAAAAAACTCGGAAACAGAGCTGTTTCCTTTCAACTAATGAAGTCGACACGGTTCACATGATTCAGTTTACCCTCATTAGATTGCATAACAAAAAACCCCCCATAGAACCAACGTCAACACGATTAACCAAGGCAGCTAATTATTGCCCTTTCTTCCAGCTTTTCTCAAAGGTAACTAGACCAAGCGTTCGTTATCTTCTTCTGTGCATGTAGATTGGGAAAAGAAGTTTGCAGATATAAGCGATCGTCGACTGTTTTCGACACTTATTTGATATGAGTTGCTTGAACCAAGGAGTGGGGAATACAAATGAAGATTTTTCGAAGCTCTATGATAGTGATGACTATACCGTTGTTTGCCGTAACAGTTACAACTCGAATGAGGTCGTCGTTTTTCTACGATAAATGGGGTAAGCATTAACCAAGGACCGAGCTGCCTGTCTTTTTCCAATACATATGGAATAGTAATCTGTTTTCTACGGACGAATTTTGAATTCACTTAGGCTAGGTTTGTGTTACCGACATGGGCGATTTCGCATCGATGTGAGCGGATCTTGAGCGCCAGTTCAGTCCCCAAGTGCACAAATAGCCGCATGAGGATTGATTCCCACCAACGGCCTGGCTGAGGACATCTGAAGCCACATTTTAGAAAAGTCGATCGGCAGAAAAATGGTTAACGAAAGCGCGTGCACTGAGTAGTTGGATGTGAGACACGGCCATCGGTCTCCCAAATTCTACGCTCTTTACCATGGAATGATGTTGCTGGTCGCATATCCCAGCTACTTTCGTAAAATGGATTAACGATGGCGAATGGCAGCTGTCTCTGTGATCCATAGTAGCCGGCCGGATTTTTGAAAGCTTTTCAGTTTGAATGTTTGTTTGTTAATTTTTCGAGAAAGCCTAGGTATCGTGGAATTGATGCACTCTCTATTTTCGACATACTTTTAGGCGGAGGTTTTGGAATATGCCTCGAAATTCTCTAGGTTCTTCCAATTTTTCGAGACTTAGTAGAAAGGTATCATGAATCACTTTTCAATGTGATACCTGATAAAATAAGTGTTTCGGGCGACAACATTAACATATTCAGTAAACCGAAACAGGACAATTAGAGACAAATAAGATCAATGAATATTCTGAAATGGATTATCAATCACTGGATTTAGCCATCTGTTGAATGTAATTGTGATCCTGGAATTTCTAAAATGTCTATACATGTTTTGCCTGTTCCTCTCCGAACGAAAGCTGTTGACAACTTTTGGACACATTCTGTTAGCCGGGTGAAATTTTCTGACCAACTATAGTTGCGGCTGACTGGCAAAACTTTTCGTGGAATATCATTGGTTCGTCTGACGATTAACCCGAAGGGGGTTCACGAATGGAATTAATATAAAACTGTTGCGAATTCGTTCATTTACACATCTGTTTTCCTTTCACTGCTCTGTGAGAATGATGTAAGTTTCGTTCATAGAGAATTTCTACCAGTAGCTCATAAGTGTAAGTATGGTATATTGGTAGTCGAAGTGATTTGCCACGGTGATTACACTTTTGTTACCCGTTGTCCGAGAATAGAAAGATCTTAGGGATACTGGGGTGGTTATTTCAAGGTAATAGTAATTAGTAAACACCTTGTTGGAAATTTTATTACACCGCATTGAGTAAGAGGAATCCAAATGGATTCTGAATTTAGTAACAAAGAGTTACGCAATGTAATAAGCTATTTCATATTATCATTGGGGACGCGGAAATATTACCTTGCACCTAGCTTAACTTTTCAAACGTGTTGTTTTGTCTGAATGAACCTTTTAGACTTTTTTCTTATGCACAGTTCACGTGATCTACGCGTTATTTCGTGTGATTCACTTTCGTTACTCGCATGGCACATCGAATCTATGCACAATGATAGAGCTATATTTAATCCAGGTAAATTAATGCTGCTGTTATTGGGCTGTCAGTTGATATCTCGGTTTGATGACTAGTGAGCCATTTTTCCGTAGAAATCTAGCAATGAAACAATTCAACGTAAATCAATATGATGCATCAGTTTACCGGGAGGACGACGAGCGTCAACCCCAAGTGGGCTGGGAATCACATTTCCGTTCTTCTGGCGTTTCAAATCTTACGGAACACGTGTGCGTGGAAATACGATGATCCTACAATTAATCTATACCACTAAGTGACTTATTTTCCCCACATAGTGCTCATTGCAACCAGTTGTAATTAATGAAGCCGTAGCTCATCTGAATTTTGCTGTAGCATTGATGTCCTAACAAAGCAAGGCTGGACAGTGTTCCACCAGTCGTGACTGCACATCATTCTCCAGTCAAGCTCGATAAATCATCCGAATTCATCTTAAATTCATTATAGTTTCCCGAAAGCAATGTAGAAGGCCTATTCGGCGTCGCTAGGCAGTGTTAGTTTAATAACTGTTCTAGTCAGTTTCACAAAGCAACAGATCTTGAGGAACTTAATAGTGTTGAATTTGAAGCTTCATTGACACCGTCTAATTTGCGAAGACCAAGCGGCATTTTTGGATTAGAATTTGGTTTAACCATTTTCGTAGCCAGGGATCTGTGGTCTGTTCTGTGCATTCGGTTTGGCTGATCGCATTATCGTGAGTCCATGTTAACTAGTGTCATGACGAGATATATGAAGCAGTTGGTGTATCTTCAGCCTCACCTACTACAGAGAGTATCCATACAGCATGCCGGCTAGTGAACACGTCACATTCCAAGTACAAATGATTAGAAACTTTTAAAGTGCATGTAACATAAGATTGCCAATTAGGACCTATAGTACGCAGTAGTGGACTTAAGGGAAATAAACGGCAACCCTTAATGTCTTCAGTAGCCGAAAGGTCATGTGCTTCGTGGTGATAGTTCAGTCTAGGCAGTTTGAGTTTTTCATTTTCGGGCTTAAGATGTTCAAAAATTAGCAACGAATTTGTTAAATGAAACGCCTTTCAGATGTTGCCATCGAGGAAATTGTGCTTTTCGAAAACCTTAAATATTTTGCAGTGTTTGTGAAAACAAATTTTATTGCACGAAATATTTAAATGAACAGTTTTCTTTTCGCCACTCAGTATCGTTACACATTTTGCTGACAAGTCTTGAAGATAAGTCTCGCATAACAGTGTTGGTTGACTGTATTTCTCCTCTGATTGCAAAGTTATAGATTCTATAGGTAATTTCGAGAGTCACTGCTGCCTACCAAACCCCTCAGTTGGCCTTGGAGACTGGATGGGGGCTACGGACAGCATAGATCTTCCCCAATGCTCAGATGCATGAATATTGGTGGTCGTTTCATAAAAAAGCTTAAATTAATTATGATTTTATATTTTCGCTCTGAACTGTTACTGATCACTTGGTAGTGCTACACTCTAGTTCTTGATTTTATCTCTTGAACTTCGCTATTTTACGTTCAACCAAGTGATTATTTTTCATACAACCAATTCTTCGTACGATCCCCTTTTCTACCGTTACCTTGGGTCCATTGGAAGATCACACATCGGAGTATGCTGGATTTTTTTGACTCTTCTGAGCTTCGGTTCAGTTGTCCAATCGCAGCAGGTCGATGAGGGCTTGAGTGGACGGCAGTTTCTATTGGGCTGCGTGGATCAATGTTTCCCGGCCGGATCACGTTATCAACTGATGCAATGCGTGATCGGGTGCAGCGAGCAACGCTCGAAACGAGCAAAATTTTTCATGCTCGGTCGAAAGTAATTTTGGTCCCATCCACTGTTCAGTCCAGTTGACTTTATTCTATAAATTCTTGATGTGAATTCAAAGAATATTTTGCCGAATAGAATCTGCTCGAATTCACTGCTCAGTCTTCTTGAACATTTGAAAATTGTTGATGATAAAATAAATTTGGCATCGAAAAAAGTTCACAGATTGCTACTGCATATCGATCTTCGATGATCTGGAGCGTACTAGGCTTTAAATCTGGGTTTCCAGACCTAGGTTTTGCGAGTTATTCTATGTTGCGCACAATGATGCCTCGTAAGCCTCGGTGATTTTTCCTCGCGAAAGCGTATATGCACACAGATTGCATAAAATTATTATGAGGACAGACTGTTCTCATAATGCGATTTCGAATAAGACAACTGGGTAATGTCTGCGGCACTTTACACACCTTCCTGGAAATGATTAATATATATTTTCGGGGATATCGAACACAGTTGGCTAGATCCGCAATTCTTTAATTTATTTTATACGGGTTGTGTTAAAGTTTCATAATGTTTGTATAAGTGTATAAATCTTCTGTTGCTAGGAAATGTTTAGAAATTGCATAAAATATCAGTATTTTAAGAAGTTCCGTGTGTAAATTTTTGTTTTTCGATAGGCTAACGTAAACTTATCTATCGATTGGATCCATGCAACTGTTTAAACGTCCGTTGCTTCAAAATACATCATTTTCGTGGGTGCGCGGTTTTTGTCTCCAAAGTGCAAAATTCCTTGGTGGAATTGGAATAGCTTATCATTGACCATCAAAGTTCCAGTGAAATAAACAACAGATAGAAACTCGTAGATGTCGACAGCTGTGATTTGCCTGTTCATCAGACCTGCAAAAAACGACTTTGTAAACAGAGCACATTGTCTGTTCCAGCAAACTTCCGTTCACCGGGTGTTCGATTCCCTATGGGGATCGATTTGCCAACTGCGACTTTTAAGTGGGCTCTCCCTGAATGCATCAATAGATGACAATATTTTGCACGCAAAAATTGATGGTGTGTTGCCCCTGACTTTACGGAAAGCAGAATTGGGAAATGAGAGCTTAGGGTGGGGGGCGCAACCTGTCCTGAAATTAGTTAGAAAACAGAAGCCGGTATAGAAACTATCCCATGCACTCAAATGAATTTACTAGACAGAATGATGCATTCTTCAAGAAAGTTGCTTTACATTTTGGAAATTCACATGTGGCAAAATTACACACCATACCCAACTGATAGGACCTTTATGTACTCTGGAATAGTGGTCATTTCACGAGGTCTGCAGTCTGGCTACAATCTTTTTCTTAGGTACTGCTCTTGCTGGTGTGCACGCACTAAAGCACGAAGACATTGTGAAGGAACGAAATAATCGGTATACACAAACCACTTTAGTTATTCGAATATTACTAGGATTGTCCAATCACAATGTGACGTATCCCGTTTTCCCTGCATCTGTACCCTAACGTTTTTTAGGTTTCCATTCAACCTCGAAAAATCCGAACGCCTAAAACTAGTTCTCCAAATCTGCCACAAAAACTATGCCGTTGATGGCTGTGACTATTTTATTCCCTTCAGTTTTGATGGACCGTAAATGGTTCGAGTTCCTCGGTGCATGGAGCAGTAAATCCCCGTTACATATTTGCCAAACATGCAAACCACAATGCATTTTCCAACTCCGATTAGGAATTCAACCGCATGAACTTCTACTTTCTGGCATCTAAAATTATGATAAAATTGTTTTGCGATTAAATAAGATACCCAAATGTAGGAAGATGAATAGCGTGAGGACAAACTTTGCGATTGGCATTACTATCATTTCAATCAATGACCTTTTTAACATCTTTTTTCGCCGAGTGAGAATGGTTCGGTTTAACAACGAACTATTGACAGACAATTTTCGATTATTAAATAATAAAATTTCTTCAAATCGACTTCAGTAGGCTAGTCTTATAGTCCGCCGATCAGAGTCGAGAAAAAATAAAACAACTCGTGGTCTTTTCGAGTTCATAAGGAAAAGATTGATGACTGGAGAGTAACCAGCTGGAGATTTCTTCAGAATGGTTGTTTGCTGACAGGTTGAACAGGTACCCGTCAGTTTTATGTGTCCGCAATAAATCGCCTGAATTGGGATAAAACAGTTCAATCTTCCGCAAAGCTGTTGGTTTTGGTTTAAGCGAGTCATTTTGGGCACGGTGATCAGTGGAAAAAAAATCAGCCGCTCTCTGTCAACATTAATTCTGCTTCTTCGAAGTCGCCTATTGAAAAGTCTGCGGTGTTTGGACAGTGCCGTAAGTTTCAGTAAGTAGAAGAGCCGAAATCCAGGGACACTTTTGTGCACAGGACGACTTCAGTTGTCTCCCTGGCAAACAAATACTCATTGCTCGTGAACTGTAGACATGAAAAACTCCAATGCGTAATTTGTCTAACATAGTTACACTGAACAGGAAAAATTTCAGTTTAACCATACACAAAGCCGATTCAAAAGATAATACCGGAAAATTTATTTAGCAGTGAATGACACTGGATTGCAGTCAGGATACCCGCAAGATTCATTTATCAAATACAATACTTGCCAACCCACATGTGACATGGCCTGAAATATTTCGCGATGATCATTAATACATTTGCCGTTTTAAGGAATACTGCACAGTATACTATACATAAAAGAATGAAGGATTCATATGAGAGATCTCAGCCCTCCTTCGTTCTTAGAAGATTAACGTAATATTGCTAACTCGTCAGTCACAGTCCAGTGATCACGTCAACGAATATCTCCAGTGGTCTGAGCACGTAGGTGGATACAGTATGAATAACTTTGATATCATATTACTCAGTTCATATTTATTTATTTTAGCGTCTTATCGCCCTGCTTGCTGAAGAGCTTAACTTGGTTTGTCGATCATAAATTGACAACTTAAATCGTATGAAACGGTCTCCCCACGTCTATGGCAGAATGGTTGCATACAACACGTGATGGTCCTATATAGTAGGCTCCAAATCGATAGACAACAAAGATATTTATTTGCATAGACGCATTAACCCTCATTATTGTCAGGCCTCAGCCTCGGCAGACAAGCAGACTCTTCAGAATTCCCTATTTTTAGGTTGTGAAGCAATCTGTCTCCCTGAAAAGAACAAAAAACAGTAGGTGTCAAATAAGCAAGTGGAAAAATTAATGTTTTGCACTGAAAAGCATGATGGAGTAACGCAGTTGGAAAGAGGCAGGATTGTCAGGCCCAGAAACGGTTCAACGAAGCTCACTGACTAACGATGGGGCAAACATTCACGGTGGGCCAATATATTTTGTCGCATAATGGTGGTCTATGCCTATCGATCGATGAAACCTTAATAAAGGTCAATAGCCCGGGGCAATGGTTATCCATAATCACTGAAAATGCTTCCCCGAGTAGATGACCCAAGGTCATTAGACGCTCAGGAATAAATTAGAGCGAATTTCTCTTGACCCTGTTTTGTAAAGGCGAGAGATGACTCATCTGTCGCGGTAGCCATCAGGACTTATGCTCTTCTGTTTGTTGGCCTAGGCAATAATGCTGGTGTAGCCATAACTGCAAATGAATTGGATTGATATTATGCGTTTACATATTGGATCGACACTTACTTGCTGGCAAAACTTTTCCAGTTATTGGAAGTTCTTTTCGAACGCATGCAGAATATGTAACTTCGCGGAAGCTAAACACTAATATGTTCAACAATTTTACCGTTACACAATGCAAAGCTCGAAATAATTGGGTAATTGCAAAGGCTTGGATAGGCAGGTTTTGGCATTTTTGCAAGAAAGCAGGAAACACTGGAACGCGTAAGAAAAAAGCTAAATAATATTAAGGAAGCTGAGGGCCTGTCGGACAGGTGTGAATCCACTAAAGCGGCTTGAGGGAAGAACAATGAACGTTATTATGATCAAACAAGCGAACAAAGATGAGATATGCAAAAAAACAAGGACCAACCAAGCGGGAGCAGAAGTATTCCAAGACCTGATGGGCCAACGGCAACTGACTCAGGACAAACAGTAACATGATGTCACCTTCAGGGCATGAAGAGCTCCGCCCTGGACTCTTGAAAAGGGCCCAACTCCAAATTATTCCATTCGGTAGTTTACAAAATTGGGTCGACAGGGTAGGGTTCATAACTGAACAACGTTTAGAGTGCCAATCAAGGATTGGTATAATCAACTTCATTGGAATGTTGGCAGTGGCCTGACCCTAGACAATTGTTACGGGGAAAGTTTTCAGCTCGAAAATCGTCCAACAAAATGCTTGGCTTTTTCAACAGTAAAGTTCCCACTGTTAAGTGCGTGACTATAGATATGTCAGAATCTTATTCCTTTGTTCCTTTTCTGTATTTACAAACAGAATTACTCAAAGATTGGTCCGGAACTGTTTTCCTTTGAATTTCTAAATGATTAATGTATTCGGGTATCCTTATTATTCTTCGATGCGGCTTGATAATATATGAAGCGTTAGTGAAGAATAAAACGTGTTATGGCCTGAGTCATTTCTTTGCTTACTTTTTGATAAAAATGTCACACCATATATGATGGACAACTTTCTTCCGTGCAGGCAGTGAAAACAGATGACTGCTCGCAGACTTTTTCGACCAATCGGATTATTTTCATTTCGAAGAACAAGGGTAGGACTAAAAATGGATGAGTCTGACTGTTCACGTGGCCTAATGACGCAATCGGAAGTGGTCACGTGTGTGTGGTAAGCGCTTCAGTTTGACCTAATTCTTCACTAATCCTCGGGTGCCGCTAATCGATAGCACATGACACATCAGATTCATCATCCCGATCGGCAGGCTAGCCAATGCCCCACACTCTGCAAACAAAGCGATCGGAAGTTTTTTATTGGCAGTTCATATGATTGAATGGAATAAGGTGGGCGGATTATGAAAAACTCTATTGTTTGCCAGTTCATTGATCATCAAGTACTTTGTGCCCCGAGGAATACTAATTAACAAAATACCCAAAATGAAATTTCAGTCTTTTAATATTAATAGTTCCAAGACTATGGAAACATAGTGTTGGGATTGGAAAATTGAAGTTTCCTGTCTGAGATGATTGAATACATTGAGAGGTAGAAATTCCAATTTGCCTGATTAAATATGAGTTTCGGGTTGTCCAGTTGGGCAGGGGACAATTGGACAGAAGTTAGAATAACATCATCACCATTATCATCATCATCATCGACATCATCATCATCATCAACAACAAGAACAAGAGAAAAGCCAACAGATAGAACAGCATCAACAATAACTACAAAAATAGTAATGCACAACGATAAATAAATTTGCCGATATGGAATAATACGGTACTCATTTCAACTGTGACATGTGCTGTTTGTCTTATTTTAGCCCCATAAAAGCTGATCGTTGGTCGGTCGGTCAGAAGTATTGTGGTTGAACATAGTTGCTAAACCGTCAAAAACCTCCAGCTAAGCTCATTTCCTTAAATGACAACTTTCAAGCAACCGTTCCGCAGCTGGCCTCGTTATGAACAATTTGATCAATATTTACCTTAAAGAAAAACGTCTGACTCAAGTGAAATCCAAGAATCGCTTGCTGCGAGGCACAATTAACATTATGCTGCCTAAATATTTTGCGATTGATCGGCAACAATTCCTTTAAAATAACCGAAACGCCTTTGGTTTCCCAACTGTTGAACATCTTGAATTTAAACTAAACTACATTTTAAACCTTCATTCAACTTCCTTTCTCATTAGGAAATCCGTCCAAGACTGCCCCACAATATGATTGTCTCCAGATATTTAAATGGTTGTCGATAAAATCTTTGTTATTCATGGTCTGAAATGCCGCCAATGTGAGTCAAAGAAGGCAGAATTCAGCAAAACTTTTTCGAATAGTTCTGAGCCGCTTTTAGGGCTTCCAGTGGGCACCCCAGATCCTCCTAGTCAAATCAATGGAACGCACAGCACAGCTTTTGCTCGCCTAGGACGTAATTTGTCAAGGAAGAAAAAAAAAAGAGAAATTTCTTAAGCCATTTGAAAAATACCGTAATATTTGTGGCCTATTTGCTAGGAGCTAATAAAATTGACGCTAGCACGGGGGAACAAACTCAGAGGACACAGATCGCGATTCCGGTATCGAGAAGACACGCCGTTAAATTGAGAATAGCGGATGTCACCTGTCACAGAATATTCATCCTCTGATTTGCCCTATTATGGGAGGCCATAGACAAATAATAATTCCTACTTAGAATGCTTTCGAATGACTTTAATCAATCCGAATGACGTGGAAAATTACTTCGTGGAAAATTACTCCTACACCATGAATTATGTCTGCAAAACTCCTAAATGATTTGAATCAAATCCATCACACGAGAGAATAGATATGTTGGTTCATTTGCAAAGCAAGTGACGTATCCAGAGCTGTCCTCCGTTTGTTCACAATTGTGTTGATTTCAAACGGTTTTTGTTTACTCCCACGGACATTAGCAAATGTGTGTTTTGAGTATTTCTGGAACGTTTAAAGTAATGCAATTTTCAAAATCTGTATGAAGTACAACCTATGTCTAGAAAAGTTGACTCAGGACATACGCGGAGTAGCCCAATTGTTTCCTGATTTTTTCTACGTAATGTTTAATGATTTCAACACAGAATTGATTGATTTTTCGACGAGGTATTCAGTTCAGTGTCCTTTTCCTCACGAGCCACTGATAATCACAGTGAATAGACGTTGACCGAAAACAGCTTATTAAGTCTGGCTTATTCTAAATGAACTACAGCAAAATACATTGGGAGAGTCACATTTCCCTCTGTGAGAAAGTTGCGTAAAATACTTGGTTTAACTTTGTATTTGTATTTGCGTGGATATTCAGTGAAAAAGAACCCAAAGGTTATTCCGTCAGAAAACGGGGAGTGAAAAAATCTATACGAAATATAAGTAGAGTTTGGCTAGCACGTGTACAAAGACGGTCACGATCTCCAGTAAATGGTAAAGATTAGGGTCATGTAAGGCACAGTCGAATCCCTATAGATATTTATGCTGAAATATAGGCAGTGAAACGTCGTGTGCATGGTGATGTGAAAAGCACTTAGAACACTACTCGAATAGGACAGATCCGAAATTCTTGCCCAAACGAATGAGTGCAAATCAAAACGCTTGGCGTACGGCTCTTTAAATGACCTGGATCATGTTCCAATGAAAATTGACGGGCCCCGAGAAAGAGTTTTTCTTTCTTCAATTGCAGTACGAAGGAAGTGCACTGGATAACAAACACGGAAATGCTGTTCTGTTTAACCTGGAAATACCTTGATGATTTCATATTTTAGAAGATATCCGTCTAAGTATACTTACATAGTTGGAAAGATGTGATAATCACCCCAAGTTTTTGTCGATAGTCATTCCTACGTACGTGACGGAATCTGCGCTGGTCAGCGATTCTGTGGTAATGAAAGATGGATTAGCCGGTTGAGCAAACCAGGAAAAGTAAATGATTATTTGACACATTTCGAAAAATTAGGAGTAAACCACCAAAGGACAGAAAGTTGTGAACGAGAGGTAACTTTTTGCTCCAAACATGGACTGACACAGGGCAGCATCATCAGCGTGTTTAGATAATTGACCATGGGAACTCTCAGATTGATCAGTAATGGCTGTTGAACACAAATTAGGAAAAGGAGAGATCTTTGGAGAATTGCAGAATCATTTACTAACGGCGCGGATATTTTTCTGCCCAGCGTTATGTACTGCATTCTGTTGATGAAGTAGCTCGATAGCCATGGCAGTAGAGCAACGACCGCGGAATAGAATCAAAGGCATTTGCAAGATGTCGGAAAGCACACCGGAGGGAGTTTTGCGGGTGCATCACAGAGTTTGGCCATTTGATGAATCAGTGAAGCAACATCATTATTCCAAAATGGACCTGCTTGGTTTGTAGACCAACCGAAAAAGATCTTGGTACGCATCAACAGAAGAAATCTGGGGTCCCTGGATGGACCGCGGTGTTAGCTTTTCACTCGTAGATGTAAGAACGATGGGACGAAAGCTTTTGCTTAGAATATTCAAATTGCTAGGTTTGAGGATGGGTATAGCAGTGACTGGTTTCCAGTAATAACGAATGAAATGTGTGCATAAAAATGTACCTTTCACAATTTGCGTTGATTGGCTACATATGGATATACCCCGTCGTAGATTTCCAAATTGTGCGTGAATAAAATGTTTCTCACTAAGAAATTCAGCATCGGCTATCTACAGTCCTCTTGTTTATTTCCAGCACTCATACGATTTATGCTGCCGCGTATGCGTTATTCAGTAGGATTGGGAAAAAGCGCCGAAGAATTCCAGTCTTGCTCGTTTAATGTGAGGAAAAAATGATGTCATCGAGTGCGGACAGGCTTCAACTCGAACTCCCAAATTAATTTGTAAATTCTGGACCGAAAGTATAAACTACCTATGACTTCTCCACGATCATGCGCAGGACACTTTTATAGTTGATTTGTTGTTCCCGACGATTGTTTTGCTAAAACGATCGTCTGCAAAAGGAGGTTAACTTGTCTTGGTGTTCTAGGAAAAGACGGAAGTGCAAGTTTAATATGATCAATAAAGGTTATTTCTATCGAGAATTGGACTCCGAATATAGGTCGTTAGCCACAAATTGAGTAGCAAAGAAAAATATCTGTGGGCACTGTAGTTTGTTCAACTCTAGCACCATTTTTCAGTTATAGATTGCAAAATCTGTCGGTTCGTGTAGCCTCCCAGTTCGACCTAATTCCGAGTCCAAGGGGGATTTAGTCAAGACGACATAGCGAGCTTCAAAATGAATTGCATATCTCTAAATAACAAGCCACTGTTCTGGATGACCACTAAAGTACTAGATGGAGCTTTCAAACATTTCATTCATATGGTCATCAAACAGTTTACCATTTGACCGGAGGGTGTGCTGTTTTCCTAGGGCTATTAATAACCGTAATCCGGTTTTCTCCGGAATATTCTGTGCAAACGAACAAAAAAAAACAAAATTACCTTTTACCAACCCACTCATTGCACCCTAAACTATCTCTGAATATGAATGATGTGTATCTCCAGGAAAGAATTTCTGCATAGTAAAGTCAAGGAATAATAGAATTGGCGTCCACGGGTAAACAGGAACACGGAGTGAAAAGCAAGTAAATACGTGAAACAAGTTGAAGAATTTGACTGTACACAACCCGGATTGCTAGGGAACTCTGAATCACCCTGCAGACTGGAAACTATCTGGTTCATTGAAAAATATTAATAAACAATGAAAAAACACCATCACATAGTCTAACTATACCCGCTAGCCAATATGAAAAATCGAATCGATAAATCCAGTAAAACAAACTGAAAAACATTCCACTATCGTTCATCCTTTGGGTCTAAACATTTTAGACTTCTTTGCTCCATTTACTCATTGGAAATTTCGTGGCCCGTCTATATATCTTATTTAAAAAAGACCACAGATATCTGGAGAAAATTCCACTTCCTGAGTTGCTTGGCCCACTTAACCTCGCGAAATAACTGTTTACATGTGTGAAGTACATGTCAAATGGTCCCGCAATTGACTGCACTCCTTTCGGGGCCAGGAACGTGTTCAACGTGTGCATCTGAATTCATACTCATGGTCAAGAAGAGCGTAAACCAAGGAATGCCTGTTTCATTGTGATTTAGAGGGACGCCATCCGCGTTTTATTGCTTGCTTAAAAATAAGACACCAGGGCTTCGTTTATTTTACGAAATACTCCAGACCGTAAAATTCCTCACCACCTGCACTACAACTTAAATTACGAAGTAAACACGCAGTGACAACGTCTGATTTAAAGTACCACATTTAGTTTGCAGAAAGCAGTCAGATTAGCTGGAAGTCAAATGGATGGTCATCACCGTCTAAGATCAGGATTCCTTTGATTCACGATGCACATGGGACTAGCAACGTAGGTCACTGTCGTTAATGGCTTTTGTGTGTGGGCTTCAGAATCCCTGTGGATGTCAAAAGCAGCGAGCCATCACCGATGTAAAATAGTGATCTGAAAAATTCAAAACCATCAATAAATCCCATCCAACAAATAAAATTTGAATTTTCTATCAAGTCATTTTTATCGCCAACTTGTCCCCTTGGACTTCAGACTCGATTTATCTAAGGACGGATGAGCCGTCTTGCTGCTTTTCTGGATAGATTTGAATAACAAAAACGCAGAAAACCCGTTAGAAACTGGAACAAAAATAATGAATTTGGAGTTATATTCAAACAAAGAAGGAACTGGGATCAGTCGCTGAACTCCAGTATGTCTATCAGACTTGACCGAATAGCATTCTTGTTGGCATAATTTTTACAGTAGCGCAGAACCCTGAATTTAGGGCTTTGAAATCGTTCAAGTTTCGTTACCGTTCTCCGATTGTTTTGTTTTGGGTAGAATCAGTATGACCACTTGTCCACCTGAATAGTTTCAATCCGCAGTGGAAGCATATGAATGGTGTCAGCGAATCCATTGATGACCTCTCCCTTCCAATTGATAGTCGTTAAAATAAACTAAGTTTAAAAGGTTAAATTCACATGTTTTATTCATCCTCGGACTTGCCTGAAAGCCTGCGATTTCCAAAGAAGAACGCAGGAAATCCAGACTAACGTGATACCATTACCTTAAACTTCGTCAAACCCCAAAGTACAGACTAGTCGGCAGTGATTGACGTGAAAGCAACGTTCTTCTCAGTCGATCGTGGAGTTTGGTTAAGATCCATGATTGAACGGCGTCAGAGAAATTTAACTCACATTTTCTCATTCATCACACTTCAAAAATTACGTTTGCCCTTATTAATGCCTTTTACCGAATAAACTTCAAGAATTGAAGCTCTTTGGTTCCGCTCCTGTTATCATTTTTGAGGCCACTGCTCGAAGAGATGGGAGTGATTTATCATATTTCCGTTTAGATGTGGTTCTGCTTTGGCCCGTTCTTATCTTAGAGACAGTTCTGCACTCAAACAGTCCACGTGCAGAAAGTCACTAGTGGAACATTTGAGTCTTCAGTTCGTTAGCCACTACGGTGGTGCGTGGGAACACTATCGTCGACTACGGAGTTCGAAAACTGTGTGGTCAGTCTTCGAAACGGCGCTTAAATCCACTCGCTTTAATGTACCGAAAGCACCTGCACACGGCACTCCAAGAGATCCCTGACAGAGTTTTTGACAGTCCATGATGTGACAGAAAAGTATGATTTACTATACCGGCGAATTTGATTACTGAAGACTTACTAGATTTTTAACAACAACCCATCAGATGGATACAGATGGATACATCAGACTTATGTTTCACCGAGGTAGTTCTACACAAACTGTTTCATTGGATACCTAGTCAGGTCTTTCTTTTCAAATCACATTGTCCTGTATTTTGCTGAGGAAATCTAAAGTGGACCGTTCCATTTACGGACTGACGGTCATTAGCACAGAATAGAGGTGAACTGGCCCGAACTAAGCTGAATTTAGGCATACACGTGAGAAAAGGGTTCGTTGTGGCACATATCCGCCGATGTCTTAATATATGTACTTGGACGTGATAGACTTCTTTTCCTTCTGAAGTTTGCAAAACAGATTGCCCAAGCATTGGTGAATTCCCGTCAACTGATCTGTCGCATGTTTTGACGTTATAGGCTAGCAAATACTAAGGAATACCCAGAACGTCGAACTCCTCCCTAAGGCAAATATTTAGCCTATATCGGGTAAAAACTGACCCACGGGAGGTGAACACAACTGTCTAGGTGGCAAATAGCGTTTGCCAAAATTCAGTCCATTAAACAGTTTTTTTCTAAAAACAAGGCATCATTTGAAACCCTGCCGAGTGAGACACGCCTGTTCTGTCTTTCTTTTCCGTGCTGCTAGGTGCTGCGATGATTGCAAGTCTTTCTCAGTACACCTGTCATCCCTGTCCACTTTGAGATTTAACCATATTTGCACGTATTTCTTTACTGATATTCGTGAGCTCTTTTGAATAAAAACCATGTTTTGGGTCGGATATGCTCAGTGGACAACAAACAAGCCGGCACCTGTTCCTGACGACCGCTATCCCATCTAAACTGACCTGATAAACCATGAAGCTGTCCTCCGTTTCGGAAAACTGCACATTCAATCGACCTATTCTAATTTAAGAAAGCCAATTTGGCAGCTTAATTGCTCGCCGGTGGTCGTTTTTCATGCGCCTATTTCCTGCAATTTTATCCAAGGTGGCATTTATTGCTTCTTCAAACTAAATGTTAGGTGGACAAGAGCTAGTCTAATTATCGCGATTTTTCCTAAACTTACAGTGATATTTTGAGCTCGAAGTGGAAAACCGCATAAAATGCTTTTGCTATGATTTGGCACTGGTTAACTAACTCGAACACTCCGAGATTTAACTGAACTTTCCGCAACAGACTCATTCCACTTTGCAGTTGCTGATTTTTTTAGTCAGCACCTCGTCAAACTATTTCAAATATGGAGGCACTCGTATTCATTTGCTTTTGACAGAATATATTCTAGAAAAAAAACACGGTAAATCATAGCACACGAAAATATAGAGATAGAATCGTATAAAATTCAGTATAGGATCCAAGCAAACGCAATTTCTACCGTTGGCTTTCAGTGTTAGATAGGAATGCGTGTTATATACTAGTTTTCCTGCAATGATTCGGATTTAGTGGTTAAAAAGGCACCATACAATTAACCATTGTAGTCTGCAGATGATGTCAAGTGCCCGAAAATTATGGCTTCGTGTGTGGGATATTGCTGTTGGGTCAAACTAGTACTTTGATTCCATGTGCTTAGCAAGATGTGCACCTGATGACTGTGCACCCACTTGTCAGCATAAAAAGACACGGTGAAATGGTTACCATGTAGTGATAATAGCTCACCAGATATTAGCTCTCATACTCGATATGTCTGCGTTTGTCAACTTGGAGCGACTCCTGCTTTATTCCATTGCGCCAATGCTGCAATCACCCGTGACCATTCACTTTCACCCCATATTTACTAACTGCAATGTGTTGAGAATTCGAATCAAACACAGTCAGTTACGTGTGACAAATTACTTAACTTCTAACGGTTGACAGAATATTCCATTTCAACTGAATAATCCGATAGGATTGCCGTTAGCACGATAAATTCCGTGTGGTGTTTCTTTCAAATAAGTTAGCTAATATACCAAGCAAACTTTGTGCTGTTTATCGATGTGATAAATAAAGTATGACTGCGATGATTATGATGAGAGCAATGTGGATGGCCACGATGTCAATTACGTTGATCAAAATTTGGACACCGAGGTTGCCGTTACTTGTGATTGTGAATAATATTGGTCCACGCAAATCGTACAGGACCCGTGGGAAAAATGATGAAACGTTGCAAGTCTGGCTGATTAAGGAATCCTCTAGCGTTCATGCATGATCGTAATAAAATCCACTAGAAAATCCCTTATTCAGAAATGTGCAACAAATCGCGTTTTCACTGGTTAACGAAAATGCTGAGAACCAACTTGGAGTCGTTGAGTACTTGTGCATTTAGTCCAAAATATTTTCATCTAATCGCCCAAACTTATTTTCTGTATAACTCCATGTACCGTGAAAAAGAATTGAGCGTGAGCATTCTGTGAATCCGCTGCCTTTTATCGGAATAAGCCAACCCATTTTCGGACGAGATTGAAAAGGTTTGGCTTAGCGTTATCGAAAGCCAGAAAATATGATTAACCGGAATACTTCGGAGATCCGGTAGTAGCCGCAAGGGGTTTTCCGAATGCATAGAAAAAAAACATTCTGTTTTGCTGAATGCAACAAGAGTTGAGGCAAAACCAATCGATTATTCATGGCAAGCAATCAGTGATTCCCTGGGGAGCTGGAGTTATCAAAGTAGATCTTAATGATCGCTAACTTAAATGTCCCCGAATATCTTCTCAATCGCGAAATAGGACAATCTTGCTGAGGATCGCTGTTTGGAACATATTGCCTTTAGCACAGAAGATAGGCTTCCAGTGTGAAAGAGACAATTTGCCATTGGTGGGCTTTTCAGTTTCAGCGAGATCTAACCAAAATGGGTATTTGGATTTACCGGAATAACAGCAACGCTGTGTTCAACTGTTTCGCAAACTTTGGTGCAATTCTTTCAGAGCCATTCTCAAATATTCGACACTTCTTAGTCTCACTGTTATGAGACACCTAATAATCTTTGTTTAACATCTACAAACAAATTTTCTTTATTGTTAAATGCAATTGTTCTTAATAAACAGATTTTACACAAAGAAGGCGACTGCAAGCATATTCTACTTGCAAATTTTTGCGGTGAACAATCACGTCACAAGTATCAGTTCTTACTATTTTTGACCACCGGGCAATAGGAAACGAGGCAACGCACCTTGTTACTAGAGATATCTCAATATTGTCTTGGATTCGCAATCATGGTTTCAGAAAACCCGAAAGATATGCTACCATAGTGATAATTCTCGGTTTGACCACTTCCTTCAAGAACACAATGAATTATACTGCTTTGTTTTATTTTGCGGACCCCGTCAGCATACCTCTTTGTCTTTTTTCTATAGATGAAATGATGCACAGGGGTTTGTATGGCTATGTGCAAACCATGTGTCAAATTTCATATAAGCAGAACAAAACTATTTGATTGTGCATTGACGGCGCTCAAGTACATGGCTTGGACGTGAAAGTTGCGGGTTCGAGTCTCCCCACCATCTGCAAACGTCTCCAGTTTGCAGCTCTTTGCTTGAGTTTGGAAAGAAATCGGCATCACCATCATTTCACCACCTCACAAATTCGATGTGCTTATCCCGGTAATCATCGAATGTGTGCAGTGGAAGTAGATCATAATTTGTTTCCCAACAAGTTATACAGTTTACTCACTGTTACGGTGAGATGAGGCGTAACGTGTAAGGTACATTCGGAGGGAGCAAATGTTATCTGAGTTTTGGTCGCAATGCGCTTCGATTGACGCGCTGGGATCTGCTCTACAAGGAAATCACCCGAAATAGGACGCGGTTTTACACCAGTCGAGATATGTACCATTCGATCAAGTGGGACTTGAATATCGAAACGATTGGATAATGGTTCGCTGCTTTCAAGGTACAATTGTTATCCAGTTCAAACCAAAGCTACTGCCATTATTTTTAGTTTTCATCATATTTTCCATATTTACCGCTGATGAAGTTAAATTGTCAGCGACCAATTGTTTGGCATATTACAATATTGTTGGTTACTTTCGAAATTAACATTAGCAGTATCAACCACAAAAAGAGATAGGCAGTCACCTAGGGAACAGAATTCCCCCTAATTCTGGAGGTCACCCTATGTGTATTCAAAATTAAGGCCAGTCTATTGGGCACTAATTTTGCCTTTAGCCTTTAGATATGAATAATATCTTAAGGCGCCCGTTCTGTGAGAAGAATTTTTATCACTGTTTTAATAACAATCCGAATGTGTAAAATACTTCGCACTATTTTGCAAACAATGCTTCTGATAGTGCTTGACCTTTTCATTTCGTGTGAAGCACTTTGCGGTAGCTTGATCATTATGGCGGGAATATTTTAAGCTGGTTATCATACCGGTAAAATTCCTTGGCTCGGGGTCCCACAGTCATTCATGCTGGATTCCATCAGTACTGTGAGAAGTTAACGTGAGTGAGCACTTGAATGGCACATCACTGACAGAAGTGGATCTCAGTTCCCTACAATCCATTGAATCATAGCCATTGTCTTAAGTACTCAAACAGTTGTCATCACCGGATTACACGGTATGAATAATTAGCCGGAAGTTTAAGCAAACTAATTTGTTCCCGTTTCTGTTCGCTTTTACTTCGTGTTGATAAACTGTCGTACAAACTGACCATAGGTGGCACGCAGCTGTTTGCTAGTTACTCCTTTCGAAGCCATGTCAGCTTACATTAAGAAAAGAAACTGCAGGAGTATTGCATTGTGCTGCACAGCTTTTACAATTATTACCTCTCATTTTAATGAGAATAAAATAAAAAGCAGAAATTTCCACAGCTCGTAGCATATTAATAGCGGTAGAAAAGGAGTCAGAGCAATGATACAGTGTGAGGCTATGAAAGTTGGCCCTTGACTCGGCACAGTTCACTATTAGACCGAAGTAAAGCAGAGGCAAAATATTACAAAGGTATGATGAGGAAGAATGACCAAGTTTCGGTCTAGGAGCGACACTTGGAGATCACCATTCAGTGCATGGGAAAGATCATGGAGGATCATGAAATTAAATTTTTCACATTCACTTATGTGCATGATACATTTGTGGTTGGTCAAGTCAGAAAAGTGATTGGAAGGAACAGTTCGCAAAAGACTACTACGGCTTAAACAACGAAATTCTTTTTTTCATTATTCATAAAAGGTGGAGTACGTTTGGTAAGACAGACAAAGAAACAATAACAGAAATAATATCAGAAGTAACACGGAATTGCCTGAGCTTCCAGACATGAAAGATGTTTGCCCTTGTTTGGATACGGTCGATAATGCGCGCAGACCCGCGGAGATCGATGCACACGGACGTCATGGTACTTGACAGGCTGGAATCTGGAAGAAAGAGTGATTCTAATAGTGCAGGTGTCACCAGGGAATGCAGAACAAGACATGGTGAAGGTATATTCAGAACGTCTGGATAAGTAAAGTGAAATAGGACTGTTATGGGGCATCAAAAGAAGGTGGTCTAGTTTATCTCCAGTTCAAGGGGAGCAACATAAAACATCAACTGCGTACTTAATCGCAGAACCAAGTTAGCTAATTGGGCAGCTCACTTGCACAAATAGAGAACAGGAAGCGCAAACTTATGCACGTAGAAGAAAACCAGAAGTTATAAATCTAAACAGCTTTAGTCTAAAGCTGGTGTTTGTGTCGAATGGAATGATTAGTAATTCACCTTAAAGTATAAAGTCGCCATGTAAATGAATGACGCTTTCGAAATAAAAATTGACCGACGGCATGAATCGAACAGAAAAAACCAAAACAAATGCATTTAACGGACTATGTAGAGTTGCTTAGTGAGGCACACAGTGAGTACATCGAAACTCAGATCCCTTGAAAATTCCCACTGAGTACATTGAGAAAACACAATTTGCCGATCAAGCTCGCTTTCGGTGATTCGTGCTCATGCCACTACATCACAATATATTAAGGGGAAATTTAGGATAAATTGGATTAGTCAGGTAGAAATATAGGAAGAGAAAGGATTTGGGGTGTTATATGCATAATCCGAATACAAATGAACGTGTTGTGTTAATTGTTTTGTGGTCTAGGATTTGCATGGGAACGGAGGGTGTGCCGGCTGAGTTGGAGGACATCCACAAATTGTTTTTTTGAGCACACGGTGGAGGACTGTGAAGACGGATGGCGACAGCATCCGCAGTGTTCAGGAGGCGACATTTTGTCAACCCAGACCGTCGACCCCTTAAAGTATACACGATAAGGAAAGCTTGCGTCACATTCACGGTGTGGTTAGTCTGTGCTAGGTTTGAAACGACTGCACTGTTCAGTGACTTGGTTGTTCCAGTGCCCAAACAAGCAGGGTGGGGGTCACGGAAGCGTTCAGACAAGCACCTGGTCATGCGGTCGATATAATTTTCCCAAGGGAACATGTGAATTGGTAAACACAAAACGAGGCTGCAGAATCAAGAACTTTGTCTTTCAACCGTAATGAAACTATGAGTCGGGATTTGAACAGGATTCGAAGCTCGACTGTCTTATTGATAGCGCTGATTAGTCTTCGTCGTGCTATCTCTGTTAGCGTGTCATCTCTGAAAGGCAGAGATCTGTATAATGGCTTTCTCTCCACCATCAGCCTCCTGGGAACTTACTTTCCTGTCTCCAATATCTTATCGATTAATCTCCTTGGGAAGCCATTTTCAGTGCATACTCTTCTTACCATCTGAAGTTTTGCTTCAAGAGTATCTTCTGCGGATATCCTTTTTTGTTCTAGCTATGAGACACCCAATTAGGTTCCCCTTCACATCAATGGTTACAAAGTTGTGAATGTTGGTATACTGTCCACTCCATGTGGCTTTCCCCCCTACTGATTGCCCAAATGAGCCGTCTTCTCGACGATTTAACTATACATATGTTCAGCTCCATCTCTGTTGTGAATTTTACATTTGCATGAGCCAAGTTGAACCTATTCAGCAGTTGATTACTTCTCGTCGAGGGGTTTAGTACACAGATATCATCCACATAGCGTTTGTATAACTGGAAGATTTTTATTGACCATTCGAGTAGCTCACTTTCCTGCTCTGGGTACGATAACGTCGCCTAGTAATGGACCGAATCGATAAAGTCAACTGGGCCTATGAGACTATGTCTTGCTGTCTTCTGTCTAACAGTTTCCAGCAACTTAGCCAGTCACTTGCCACAGCGTGATATGGCAAATTTCACATGTCAAGAATAGGTCTCAAAAGACTTCTGTTTTTATGCATTTTTGGTAAACGGTGCATTCTTGGAATAGTGGTCCCTGTAGACCGAATCTGCGGGAATGTCGTCGAATCTATTATATCCTTTTGCTTCAACTGTCTCAAGATGCTGGACAGCGACTTTTTAATCTGATGCGTTCTATCATTCTCCTTCGTCATTTTTGTAAATTTCGACAAGTCATTCAGAATAGATTCCATTTTCGCCAAATAGTCAGGATTGTTAGGGATAACTATGCCTGCATTTTTGTCTGATCCTGATAACGTGATGTTTGCATTTTTCTGCATTTCTCTAAACGATCTCTCATTTTCTACGTGGAAAAAGGACGGGTGCTGACCGAACGAAGAGGCGAACGTTTCTTCCGGTCATAAGGCGTCCCAATCCCTTTTAATAAGTGTTTTTACGTCACTACTGTTCCGTAGCTGATCAGTAAAGTTAGAGTCGACACGTCTAGTCTCATTTTTGACGGGATGAGATAAATCCAGTGTCGCTGACCTTTTAAACTTGTAAATTCGGTCGGCGCGGTCGTTTCATCTAAAACAGTTCAGAAGGATAACGAAAATCAAAATCTTTCTGCACAGCAAGATTAGAAACTTATTTGTAGTTGTAAGATTAGGAAGTAAATGAAAACCAAGAGAGAAATATTCAAAGGAACATTTGAAAAGCTAAATGTTAGGTTATTACAATTTCCATACAAAGAAATCCTTCTGCTTAGGTCTTTGTGAGCAAGACAAAGTGAATTTTCGGTCTGACGAAGACGATAGTTGCCAGTGCCACAGACAACAGAACGAAGTTTGTTGCGCAAAAGAATAGATTGGTTAGACTGGATTATGTCGAGGTTTCCATTTCTACGAGCTGGTGACAAGCGTAAATTTAACAAATCGAATGCAGTTCGTTGGAACAAAGAGGCTCTTCTAAAATCACTGTCGACTGCACTAGGGCTGTCATCAAGAACAGAAATAAAAAACGGACGAAAAAATCGAAAACAGGCTAGTTCCAGACTGAGAAGTGAAAGAGATATAAATATTACCAATTACAGTGCAACTAAAACTTAGGGGGAAAACAGACAGATGAGCGGTCAGTACCTTTTTATGCGTAAGAAAAGATCGCCTTTTACTTAGTACACCGTGAAGAATTCAAGTGTGCGATTGCTCGTCAACTGGCGAGGTTTCTAATTTGTTTCCTATCCTTTCGTGAGCAGACGAAGCTATTGGCAATCACGAAGGTATTATCCATGTCAGCGTTCAGCCAGGGTGCCTGTGCGCGTACAAGGCATACAGTACGGTAAAGGCACGAATTCAGTATATTCGGCGAGTCGATCATTTCCCAAACAGAATAGGAATACTGGTGTTGATTATCGAGGAAACTCATTTTCTTGGGTGGTATCATACTGGAGGCAACCGACCAGCATCATCCTTACTGTTTCCTCTGACGTACAGGACATCTCAGGTGGCAGACATAAACGAAGAATGAAGACACAAACTCCAGTACGAGATCTACGCCACAAATTACTACTATGTTGATCACCGATATATGAATGAATATTTATCACCTCAGGAGGAGAGTCACTGTCCCGAAGGACCGCCAAACGAGAGCTGACTAAAGGCAGCGGATTCACACCCGTCATAAATATGTCTGAAATTGATATAATTGCTAATTTGTAATCACACATCATTCTGCATGAGGATCTGTCACCTACAATGATAAAAAATTTCGAGTGATAAGCTATAGGCCCTAAAAATTCCAAACTTCTCGCGGTATTACAATTCCTTACAAATGAAATCCATCCGGCGTTCATTCATCAAAGCTCATTACGCGCTACACCAAAAATAAAACAATTTTCATATTTTCTTGTTTTCAGTATATGCTAAGGAACTTCTAATTTTTCTTCTCCGAATGCATAAGTCACGTGGTTATTCGGATCAAAGCTGAGCCACAAACACATGGCTTCTCGGAAATGTACGCGCTGAGAAATGCAAGATTTTTTATATTCAATAAATACTACACCTACGGATGCTTTGCTTAAGTCGTCTGTTAAAATTCTATTTGACCGTACTTTGTATTCAATTCTCATTCAAAGTTTATACTTATTCCTAGAAATTAGCTTTACATGTGGCTGGGAGAATAAAACCAATGCAGAATTGTACAATGGCTATTGTGGATATTCCCACGAATTAGGACTGCACGTTTTCATCTGAATGTTTTCCTAGACAAGCCACCGGAATGAATTCACAAACTGCCCATTTGCTTTATGCATTAGATTCACCATCCATTCGCACCGCCGGCAAAAATGATCTGCTTAGGCTTGCATATCTGAGAAGCTTTGTGCAGAGGTTTTTCCGATACCCTATGGAATACACTCTACCAACAGATATATCCATTGGATTGTGATTTTCTTGCACAAAGTCGTATGGATTTAGCGTCAGGTTCCCCGCATTTCAGTTAGTT
Organism: Fasciolopsis buskii; assembly: GCA_008360955.1. Taxonomy (NCBI): domain Eukaryota; kingdom Metazoa; phylum Platyhelminthes; class Trematoda; order Plagiorchiida; family Fasciolidae; genus Fasciolopsis; species Fasciolopsis buskii. Next base: position 112,027 of record LUCM01008510.1, read on the forward strand.
TGTGTATATTCATCTAAAATGTCAACAACTAGTTTATTTCCATTGGCCGTCACTTTGAGAAAAAATGAATGCAAACTAGTGAACTTTAGGCTGACTTTTTGTCACACACCAGAGGTGAAACACTGTCCCGAAGGACCGCCAAACGAGAGCTGACTAAAGGCAGCGGATTCACACCCGTCATAAATATGTCTGAAATTGATATAATTGCTAATTTGTAATCACACATCATTCTGCATGAGGATCTGTCACCTACAATGATAAAAAATTTCGAGTGATAAGCTATAGGCCCTAAAAATTCCAAACTTCTCGCGGTATTACAATTCCTTACAAATGAAATCCATCCGGCGTTCATTCATCAAAGCTCATTACGCGCTACACCAAAAATAAAACAATTTTCATATTTTCTTGTTTTCAGGATATGCTAAGGAACTTCTAATTTTTCTTCTCCGAATGCATAAGTCACGTGGTTATTCGGATCAAAGCTGAGCCACAAACACATGGCTTCTCGGAAATGTACGCGCTGAGAAATGCAAGATTTTTTATATTCAATAAATACTACACCTACGGATGCTTTGCTTAAGTCGTCTGTTAAAATGCTATTTGACCGCACTTTGTATTCAATTCTCATTCAAAGCTTATACTTATTCCTAGAAATTAGCTTTGCATGTGGCTGGGAGAATAAAACCAATGGAGAATTGTACAATGGCTATTGTGGATATTCCCACGAATTAGGACTGCACGTTTTCATCTGAATGTTTTCCTAGACAAGCCACCGGAATGAATTCACAAATTGCCCATTTGCTTTATGCATTAGATTCACCATCCATTCGCACCGCCGGCAAAAATGATCTGCTTAGGCTTGCATATCTGAGAAGCTTTGTGCAGAGGTTTTTCCGATACCCTATGGAATACACTCTACCAACAGATATATCCATTGGATTGTGATTTTCTTGCACAAAGTCGTATGGATTTAGCGTCAGGTTCCCCGCATTTCAGTTAGTTTGTGTATATTCATCTAAAATGTCAACAACTAGTTTATTTCCATTGGCCGTCACTTTGAGAAAAAATGAATGCAAACTAGTGAACTTTAGGCTGACTTTTTGTCACACACCAGAGGTGAAACACTGAACCGGTAAAAGCGGACACACAAACTTTGACGTTTGCGTCAGACTTTGCAAAAAAGGTGTAACAGAATGTTCATTTGGTTACTTGAAGTTCGAAACATAAATGGAACGGCAGATTTTACAATCAAAATGTAAACCTTTGCAACGGGATTCACAAACATGATCTTTTTAGCTTTGTACGTTTGTTTAACTCCCAAGAAAGGAACAAGATTAAGCGACGTATGTCCGAAAATGAGCTACCCTTGCACACTTTGTCCCCAGTCAAATAGTCGCTAGAAGATGGGGTGAATCTCAGAGTGTACGGCCTGAACTAATCCTATGGGATATCTTATAGTCAACTAATTTTCACAAATAAAATTGCCACAGACTCGATTAATTTCTAACAGACCTGAGTATTAATGGGCTGCTTTGTTTACGCTTTAGAATAAATAGCTGGGCTTGTGTTCGCGTTCTATTTCAATCATCAACCACAACTTTCAGTTCTCTATTTACCTTAATTTTACACTCTCTCCTATATTCGATTCTAGCTGAAAAAAGCCAAAATAAAATGACTTTAATTCCTTTGAGACTGGGATAATTTTATAAAAACCAACAGCAGTTTGATTTCAGCCACAGTACAAACATTTTTTGAGCTCTGCACGTTGCTAAAACGCATCGTTTTTCTGTGCTTGATGAGTTTCGCAATTCGAATTCCCAGCCTAACTTTATCTATTCATCTGGTTTTATTGGACCACATTACTACAACCAATACGGACAAACATTCGGTTGGCACACGCGCGCAACAAACCACTCACTCTTGTAACGATAACAAACTGCCAATCAGCCTATGGTCACAGTAAATCTGGACGGCAGATCTTGACTGTCACATCCATCGGCTACCTGTTGAGACATATCAGCACTAGTAATCTGGAACTCTACCTTCAACTATTTTACCGTGAGCCCAGAACAGCATCAACGGAGTGGGTAAATTGCCAATCGACAGAACTAAATATCATCGTCTCTGCCCAACTGGGTGGAGCACATCAGTGACTTCAGTGCATCAGGTTACTCCTGCATTCTGGAAGATCCTCAGTCTGCCGATACGACCGTCATCTTCCTAATCCCGATTGATGTTAGCAAGTTAAGTTGAGCTAAATGCACTGACGTGAAATGATCTGTATTTTTGGATATTTTCCCAGTGTCTTTTTGGTTCCTCCATTGTAAGAGTCTTGAAAAGTAAATCAAAGGGGATGTTGTTGAGTTATTTGCTTGAGTTTGTTCATCCGTAGCCCTTCTTTATATTCTTTTTGTAGAATAACTTACTTATTCGCTCTTTCTGAAGGGTTTTGCACCGTGGATTGGATAACTGAAGCCAGATTTGAACCAATGTAGCTTACTTTCTGCTCGTTGCTGGCTGCTGCTTGGAATTCGCGGCCTCAACTCGAGCTATATGATGTAAATAACCGAATTGTGAATTGCGCGCCCACGGTCATTTGTTTTTGTACCTCTTACTCCTATGACGCAGCTGACTATTACTGAGATGCGAGAACATGGTTTTCGTTAGCCGGAGATCACAATTCGATTCCCGAAACCAGTGCTGACCGATGGATACGAAAAAAGGAGACATATTTTCTGTTATCCATGCTCAGCATATGCGCTACAAATTCCACGATTTCGGACGTGGCGCGGAAAAACGGTTGGCAAAACTAGTTGCGTGAGACGCAGTAAACTAGTAAGCAGTTATATGAATGCATCATCATTTTAACTTGGTCCAAAAAAAAACAAAATTTCTCGCTGTAAGAAATCGGAACCTAGAGTTGTTTTTATAGGTAATAAGAAATAATTAAATAATAATAGGTGGTCATTCTCAGTAGCGTCAAAACATAGTGCTGTCCAATGCGAGTGTCGTTTTCCGACATTTCCATTTACTCGAGTAACTTTCTACAAAGCACTTTGTAATGCGCCTGCAACTGAATAAACATGAATTCCAAGAGTTAAATTTTTAATAAAATACCCCAAGAAAACGTAATGCCCATTTGAAAGTTTCTACGACGATTTGTTTGTGATAGTTTTCAACTTTTTCATTTCTCAATGGTTCGTGCCCTTCTTGTGTTTTAGATTTTCACTCAAAATCAAAGACATAGAAACCGGGACCAATTGGCCCAGGAAAGTTTTTCCCAGGAGGTTGCCGTGTGGCATGAAGACCAAACTGTTTTTAGGCTTGCTTTGTCTTTGTTTTGGTTTTTTGTTACCGGATCGACAGGTTTTCTTTTCATGAGAATATCTGCCTTTTGGAATGTATAAATTATTTGCTTCACTTCTCAGTCTCTTCATTGTGATTTACCACGACGTGAGATAGAGCAGGATAGCGCCTAATCTCCCCACATATTTGGCTTTCCCCAGTGGATTGAATTAAATGCATGCATCTACATCATGGGGAGAGATTTCCGAATCGTATTTGCTTTTTATAACGGTGTACTTCGTAAATGAAGTTTAAATATATATTACATATTATGTATTTTGTGTTAGACACTTATCTGCATAAAAAATACACAAACCCGAGACTAAGTGAAAAGATGAGAACAGATGATCATGGAGAATTACCGACCGGATCCCTCCCATATGGGACTTGCCAGATTGTTCGCATGGGGTTAAATTTGCAATCCATCACAAATACATTTTCTTCCGGGTCATACGCCGCTGTCCTAATCAACATACTTTCATTGATGGGAGTGCCTCGCCTGTTCGTGCTAGCGACACTAATCACTTTGTTGCAATTTTTCTTTTTGCTGGAGAGCTAGGATGTTTTTTGTCTTTTCAAGCAAACTTTTTGTCAAATGCTAGTCCAGTAAGACAATTTACCTATTCATAGCAGGCAATGCTGGCAGACAGTTAAATGTTTCTGTCGATTTATCGTTCTCTACCTGAAAAATGCAACAACACCGACGGGCAACAAGTCAAACGTCGAGATTAGATGATATTGTTTAAAATGCCAATCCCATTTGGTTCTGTTCCATTCTGGTTCCGAGATTCGATCTAAAATATTGAAAAAAAAACAGATCAGATTTCAAACAGGCTTTTCTATCCCCGTGGGGTCTTGTTAACGGAATCTATATTCGTTTCACATAAAAACGCCCAATGGGATTACAAAGTCATTGCGACAGCACCAATATGAATTTCTCTCGCAGTCCGTTTATTGTGGGCCACTTTTCACCAGATTTTTAATTACCATTGTCCATTTTTCATATGGGTGGCCTCTTTGATAAGGAATAACTTTTATCAACTGAGCCCGTCTGCTGCGTTACAAAAGCTTTACTGCAGGTTTAATGGGTAAAAACAAAAATGTTCATTTGTAAAACAGATATCTTTACTACTTTAGGTTGCATTCAATGCATCAACGAAATGCCTTTGTTTTGACATTGCATAGTTTGTTCCACTGAGTCCAGTTTTCACTTATCACGAAATGAGCCGCCTAGAAATTAATTTATGCTAGTTGCTTTTACCTGTTGGTATTTTCCCGTCATTTATTTCACTCTCTTGTGCTCGAAACCAGTGATCGCGATTAAGCAAATGCTTCGATGCTTCGAAAACAATACAGCGCTCACAATACTCTTGACCTGGCTCACACGAAATCGTATACTCGATAGTTCAAATAGATGGTTCCTGTTACTCATGCATCTTGAAGGTTATCTGAACACAGTTTATGTATTATTTTACTGAGTTGGCAAGGTAAATAACACAAGTTTCGCTTCTACTAAACTGCTCGGTTTTTACAGCCCTCCTTTTCTGGGCATTCCCATTTCATCAGTTCATCCTGGATGAAAAGCTGGTACAACTATTCGCTCCTCTTCTATTTTGACCATTGAAAAAGTGCAAACAGGTTAAGGGCAGATCAAATTTCCATGTGACCTGTTCGTGTAGCACGCACAGGTTGAGGACTTGTGGTGATTGTTGTTGTTGTCTACTAAAACCATCCACGGAAGCAGCTATCCGTAGTTCCTCGCTTCAAAACGATGGCCACTTCAACTGTGGCTTTTAAAATAAATCCATTTCCCTACCCTAAAAACTAAATTCCTTCAATCGCTAAAGCATTTTTGGTCATTTTATCTTTAAATTTTTTTGCTCCAAGACTATCTGAACAACTTTGCAACCTTACTGTAAGACAAGGTTATTATGGTATTGTACTGCATTGAGTTGAAGCATGTTGTGTGCATGCTTTCAGCTGAAATTACCGTTGCAGGGTTACAAAAAAACCAGGAACTGACCGTTGGCACAAATTGTCGGTTAAACACCAGGCGAATTCGAGATCTCAGTGCGAACTCCCACCTTGTTCTTCAGAATTCCAAATGAACACTTTATCGAACATGCAATATGGCGTTAAACAATTTTCGTAATGGATTGAAACTCGGATCAGCGTACAAACAATTCCCCCGAGTAATGTAGACGTTGTCCCGACAAAATCTGATTTGCTAGTTTTACAAAAACGCTAATATGTCCTTCGCAAATGGTGCTGACAACAGCAAACGGAAATCTGTGGAACCTGGCTCGTTTCTCCGAGAATACATATGAAGAGCCTTGCTGAGTTCTAGGAAAGTATACGGGAGTGGTAAAAGAGGATATAAAGAAAACTTATTGCAAACAACTGGCTGTCATGGACTGGCCAGAAGAAAACGGACGATGGAAATAGATAATTTCCTTATTATTTATTTTGTTTTATCACCCATTTGCTTCATCAATTTCAAGGAAGGAGGTCGAGGCAAACAGAGGGCTGCCACGTAAGGAAGTCGACCGACGGTGTCAGGATTCGGACCGGAGGAATTCGGGTTAAAAATCCGCCTCCGTGATCAATTGACTATTGTAGGATGACCGCTGGGCCAAGCTTTGATTACGACAGTTAACATTCCGCAGAGCAGTTTTCACCTGAAGTACGTCACATTATTAAGTGTGACCATCGGCATTCCGCGTGTGTGGGGCGAAGACGAGCGGCTGTCTAATACACACAAAAAATTTATCAGTTAAAATTATGACCCAAATAAATGGAACACGTGACAGCGTCAAAAATGTTAGTTTTGTATGGTACAAGTACTGATCTCGTGTCCCAGTTACAATCATTTGATTGTTCCTCTGATTATGCTTGGTGCTCAACAGACTACATCAGCATTAGGTAACGGTGTGCAAAAATGGCAGTCACAGATCCATTCAGTGGCCCCGGTATGTTGACCACTGCTGTATCATGACATTTTACGTCTTCGAATGTGCTAAGAGTTGTTATTGCCTCCTCCATTTCAAATTAATCATAGACTCCGAAATGGGTGCAGGATTTAGGAGCAAAATGAAATAATGAAAGAGTTGAGTGCAGTGCACGATACTCTTCCTCGCAGACAATGTAGTATAATAATCGGGGATAGTAACGTTTACCTGGAAACCATGCAGAACCCAATGCTGCATCAAAGTTGGGCCAGCAGATAGTGTAGATATTAGCTAAAACCATTTTGATATTGAATTGTGTATTATGGTTACAAAGGTGGGTGTGTTTTTCTTCTAGTGTTGTTAGCCCGGAATGGTTCTTAACTCCAGTAAATAATAGGCGACAATCATATTGCACGTGCTTAGGAAACATGGCAACAAGGTCATCCGGGTCAGCGATAATGGAACTAATAAAGTAAAACGAAAGTATGTCTAGTTTAGCAATGCCAATGGGCTCGAATAACGAAAGGAGACTTAGAAAACAAGAAGTTGAAAAATCAGGCTTGAAATTACTGAGCATTGTTCCGCAGCAAATAAGCTGTTCACTGACAGAAGCAGAAATTGTCTTCCTCTTTCCACGGTCTTTTATCCCAACTTTTAACCATGTGTTACCACATTTGTGAAGAACTGGTCAGTACAACGGAAATCCACGGTTCCTACCCGAGCGCTAATTAACAACGAACAACACTTTACATCAGTCACATTAAAATATTTACCTTCAAGTTTATTTCACGTCCAGTGCATTCGTGAAAATACGAACACACCCAGTCAAGTATTAAAACTGACTTTTTAAGGTGGACTCATGTCAAAAAAGATTCTAGTGCGTTAGCTAGAAATGTTTCGTTAGTAATACAAAGTTCAACAACGGAAAGCAGTTGGTGGCAAACTTCAGTTAATGTCTTGGCAACACAACATTTCCCAGAGAATACCGTGAAAGCTAAACTTGATGTACTTGCGTAGAATTGAAATAACATTCTGCTATCGAGTAGATCTCGGGTCTGACAGTTATCAAACACTAATCTCGGGTTCCTAATGAAAAAAACGTTTGAAAGAAAACGTGACAGAATAGTCGGTGATTGCAATTGAAAATAGTGAGAACTCTGGTGATATTTTGAAAAATAACAGTGAGATGCAGTTGGAATAAGCTGTGTAACGATGAGCCATTTAAGTTCCTCACCAAGAAGACAGAGCTCTCAGCGTCATATATGAAAAACACTGAAAAGTTATCAAAAAGCAGATCATTTCCGGAATACGTACATTAAGAGGCTCCTCTATGCCCTTCTGTAAAACCATTGAGATAGAAACGAGAAAACAAGGCGACAGTCAGCTATCAAGTGATCAGTGTCATGCTAAGAGTAGCTGAAAATACATTTGGCTGACCAAGTTAAATTTTCTTGCCTACTGATACTAATTGTCGCTTTTTTCAGCAACGTTCTCTGTCAAGTGCACAATGAGGAAACTCATTCGAATGAATAATTGGATCCTCCGTGGTACCATCGAGCCGTGGTTCTTTAATGGATAGAAGACAGACTGGAAAGCTTCTTCGATTGCAGTGTGCGTGATAAACCTTGGTGTGAGTTTCCTTGTTTAGACTAGTAACCAAGGTCACTTTTCTAGTTGTGAGCCCAAAAGACTTTTCCCAACCGTGGAGTGAGTACTTTTCACCTTTGGGAAACCTTACTAGCAGATCGACGGTGAAACATTAAGCCATGTCGACCCGGCAACTCTTTCTTTTGCACTCTGAACTAGTTATTGTATATAGATGAACCGAATTTCATTTAGCAATAATTTCAGACAAGGCAGTATGGTAGATAAAGTGAAAAATTTTACCACGGAGGTTAAAGAGCTACCTTGTATGCTAAAATTCTCACAGAAATTGCCCAGGAAATCTACGTCGTCTTAAAGTAATTGTTGAAATACAAGAGATTTATGTAATTCGTCTATTTGGATGGACACCACGCATCATGCTTGCAAACACTGAGATGGAATAGCGAGAAGGAGAATGAGCGGAGTGGATTCCGTTACGGTATCTGTGGGGCTGATTGTATAAGGTAATTAATTAGGTGTAAACGCTGGCGCGGATCATTACGAAGCAAACTTAAAGGTCACTTGCTGATGTTAAATCAAATAGCTTACAGAATGGAATACTAATGCCCACAAATACTCCATTTTCCAACAACATAGTAACAGGAATAGCTCTTATTTCCCGTGTAGCAAAGCAACTCTCTAAGAAAAGGAGATTGTTGAAGCTTAAAATAAAACTAGTTGAATACGGTCGCTTGAATGATTATCGAAGCACCGTAGTTGAAACCAGCTCGGAAGGAGTAGCTGTCTAAAACGGCAGACTATTCCGAAGGACGGTAGTTGTAAGTGTACAGCATGTATATTCACTTTTTGTTCGTACTTTTTCCCCTGTGAAATATTGGGATCGTGCCAAAATCAGCATGCAAGTTAAAAAAATGAACCCAAGCTAACTCCTTCAGATATCGAGAAGAAAAGTTAGAACTTACACGGGAAAAACTTGTTTGAGTAGTTAATTGAATGGAAGTAGCAACCGTTATTGTTTATTTCAGATAATATATGGAAGGTGTCTCATATATCATAACGAATATCTGGTCACCGCGCACCGTAATCGGTAAACAGAACATACAAGAATGATCCAATGTTCAGATGATAAAATCACCCTGGTTTGAACCTCTGTATAAATGTGGTAAACGAGCACTACGAAACAAAAACACGAAGCACTCATGTTTTAATAATGAGCCAAACACGCAATTTCTCCAGTAAAAAGATTAATATACTTTCCAGTCATGTATACAAGAAAAAAACCGGAGTGGCCAACTTATGGAATGCAGTCTAACTTGAAAAGCAACCATTTCTACTATTCTGATTCGACAGAAATTGACTACACAATTGCCACTGTACACAATTCATTACTATATTCGTCAGTATTTTCTGCAAACTGGTTGAAGGATCTTTCGGACTCCACCTACGAAGATGTGAGGTACCTACTCTAGCCACGTTCGCCGTACATTGTCCCACTCTACGCTTCAACGTCATCCACTTGGGTTCCTCCATTCCAAGGGAGCAAGGGAAAATAGGTCACGGGACGGTAGATGAGTCTTTGCCATACCCGGCACATGATCCCACCACTACTATGCCTCATATCCTATGCGAGAATATTCTCTGAACAGGAACTCATTGTTTGAATTCCAACCCGGACACTGTTTTCGCTACCATTCCATCCAGGCTCACAGATAATAAGCAAATATGGATGATCGAATGCCAAAAGAAGACGAATTTTACTAGGTATGCAAACTCCGTTTCTCTTATCCATACAACGGAACTGGGAACACTGAGGCAGTGATTCATTCCAAACTAGGTCTTTTGTGCTCTTGATGTACGCATGCCCTCTTCTATTGCAGATCCATCAACTTTCGTCACATAGCTGCCAGGACAAGTGAAAAGGCCCACAGTCGTTGATTCCTTCACATCGGGTACGTATTTGGAACTACTGTCGTCCCGTCCTGTGACAGAACTTTACTATTCAATGTTTGCGTCCTGAAGACCTTTCAGACATCTTTCATTACCCCGTCCAAGACGAAGTTACCCAAGAATGGAGAGATAAGAAAACCTGATCGAATAAAACTTGTTGTTTGGACTAAACTTGGTGGTTTACATGCCCGGTTCACACTGCGCACCTCACTCATAGATATGCGAATGCAATGCTAGCAGCGGTTCACGAGCTTTTCTGGCAAACCTTTCTGGTGAAGAGCAACGAATAATGCTGTCCGCTCTACTGTATTCACCATGCTTATCAAGTCGAGAATAATCACCACTGTTTTGCCGGCCTTGTGTTTAGAGCGTTTTGCCTTGTTCCCGAAAGGCGCAATCTGGTTCATCCTCTACATGAAGGAAATCAGACCTACTTTACTTGTGCATTACTGCCTCCAACCAGCCTCAGACAGCGCAGTATCATGGCAACTCCGATCTTCGTAAATATCGTAACTAAACTATATTCACTATGGTCGCTGCATTTTCCCTTACTGAAGATAGCTATAATCGGCAACTCACTCAGCGATAGCGAAATGCATTAGCCATTCCAAATATCATGCAGCCAGGAGGTAAGTGCTTTTATCAAGGAATCGCCACCCACCTAGAAAAGAACTAGAGGCGTTCGTTGGGACCTCCCGAATCTCTCCGATTCAATAGTCCAATGTTTGACTTTAATTTCAATCCTTTTGCTGGTCAAGTGTTACCTTCCGAGGATACTCAGTTGTTGATGTCCTTGTAGCCACATTGGGGTTCAGTCAGCCAAAATATTTCTGCCCAGTGGTCTAGCCTCTGTTGTCTGTCATAAATGAGCTCTCTGACTGTGCAGCATACGGTTTCAATAACCGAAGTTCTCTGTTCACCTGCGTCGAGCAGAAAACTAAACAGTCCCCAGCTGTTACCTGAAGTAGGTGTTACTTACATTTCTTTGGCTGCATTAACCCATCATTTTTCAGGGGGTTCTTAAAACGTATCTTCACTTGACCCTGTAAATGTCTTTTTACCCTATTCACCTCCTAGCAGTTAAGGATTTGGCATTTCGCTGCAATACGGTCTTCGATTTTAATGAGACCCAATGTTTTTGATGGGCGGTCGTTGTAGAATCACAGGCAAAACTTATTGCCAAGTACATCACTTGCTTCAGTTAATTCCACTGCTCATTTATGATGCTACTCATCATGGTTTTACCTCGTTTGATAACGTTTGTTCATAGCAGTTGAGAGTATTCGTATCAAGAAATTTTCCAGGGCCAACCGGGCTTGCGGTCTGCTTCGATGGTCATTGAGCTGCAGCGAGGACCACCTTAAAGCGAGTGCTCGGTCCGATTCTAAGTGCGTGGACCAGTATGAACTGCAATTTCCAACGGAACTGCCCCAACATTGGCCAAATACTATATGGTAAATCTGACTTAGGCTAATTGTCAAGTAAGGGCGACGATGCAACGCGAACAATGTCGAAACATTTGCTAGACAGGAATAAACCATAGTCTGCCCATAACTGGAGAAACATGCCCCCGTTATCTGTAAGCTAAACGGGCTAGACGAAGCATCATTCTGAACAAGTTTCTGATGTTTAAGGTTTTCTAGCATGTGCGTTATATCTCCGGCTAGCGCTTTACTGTCTGGGCTCTTGCTCCTTCGAACGGGAACGGGAAAGGCAAGTTCACAAAACTCACCCTCCGAATGTCAAAGTTGTTGTATGTTGAAATTTATACCGAGAGCAGAAATAAGCTGCTCTTACCACAAATTGAACCTCAACTGACACCTGGAGTCTTACGGTACATAAACAGCCATTAACCCAGATCCCGTTTTAAAAAAGCCGTTACAACCTTGTCAAACGGAACTATTCCTGCGCCATGTTGACCCGGATTTCATCTCCTGAGATGCGCAGCAGATATCTTGAAAAGGCATTGGACACCGTTAGCTGAACTAGGATAGTCGAATCCTGAATTGGAGTTTCACTGACGTCGCAGGTATCGATTGAAATTGAATTCATTGTCATTGTTAAACACTCCTCCTGCCTAGTCCTCATGAGAGTGCGCACGTTGAAGCAGCAGAGATTTAGAGGCTGCGGAAGCTTGAGAAAATGTGAGCTACCAGAATAGAAATTGCCTTTAAAGATATTTGACAATGAACCGTTGCAAGTACTGGTCATGTTATCAGTAGAGACATTCTGAATAAGCAGAGGGCAAGGGCAGAGAGCTGGGGACAGTAAACAGATGGAATAAAACAGGGAATTCTGAGCAGTAGCATACTTTTCAACACCCACTCTGTTCGGTGCTGTAAGGAGAGCGGTCATGATTATCTAATGTGACGACTGGTATAATATGGATTTATTTGTAAAAATGTAACTTACTGGAGGTGGTAAGTGAATCCTGTAAGGTAGTTTAACTGTTGAGTAGAAGAACGATTTGGATTCGAATAAGGACCTCTCCTCAGATCAGACGGGTTGATGAGTGGAAGACCATCTACTTGGATCAATTATTCTTCCACTAAGTTTTTGAATGAGTTGTCAGCTCAAGTCAAACAACAAGTTTTAGGACCAGGTGACTACTTCATACGGCCCCTTCCCATTGACTTTCAAGACGTTTTTGTATCTCCGGATTGACATAAATCACTCCCTATAGCTAATTGGGTCACGGATGCGCGTAAGCTATCATACCACGTCAAAATGCCGGCTAATTGTTAACAGAAGCAAAAAGCTTGATCCGCTTCCGTGCCCACATACATATTTTGCAGTGAATGTTACTGCTGGGACGGCTGGACGACTGCAACGCGTCTGACTCATATTTCCTTATGTTGATCTAAAGGTCGGTTCCAATTTCAATTCGGCCATAATTTTCCCAATTTCTTTCTGCTAGTTTAGAATATTGCCGGACAGTTCAAGCAAAACACTCACAACTATCCCGAAAACCAGGATGGCAAGAAGAGCGAGAAAATTTAAAACTTGTCTTCATGGGTTTCGATTCACTAGGCGCATCTGAACAAACTTAACCCGGCAACTTCACTTGAATCTGGAAGGCGGATTTTGTGTAGCAGTAATTCAAATCTGTTCCAGTTATAAAAATCCGCTGATCAAACCGTGGGTGCGATGGAAGATATACACGACTGATAAGCTCTAATAAATCCAAAAGTGGAGTCTGGTTCTTCCTGGTTGTAAGGTCGCACGGATCACCCGAGGATTTTGCGCGGAATGGGGATTCCGAGAGGCAATTGGCCAGGCACAGAAAGCACAAAGCCCACACATTATTCTTAAGCATTTATGAACATTGTGCGTGGCTTAAATGTGTTGGACATAAATCCAAATTTTTCAAACCTAACTTAAAGTCATGGAAGACGCCCACTTTAGGCACATTCAATGATTCTTCCTTAAATAAGCCGGAAACAACCAAGAGTTTGGATGTTTCAATTCTGTCGATAACATAAATCAGTCAAAATTGGTTAACGCTGACATTTACGTCCTTACTGAATTATGCGACACATTTTAATGATGCATATGACCCTGGTTCCACTAAAACACTCTATGTTCATTGTAATTTATTATGGTTTGCTATGGTTCTCATGGTTAAAAATTCTTTGTAGTCATCGAAAACGACAGAAAAGAGGTTAATAAACATTTTTAGCGTAATTCTCGAGTCAATGAACATGCTATCTAAAGAATGTTAAATAAGGTAAGAAAAAGGTCTATTTTAATTGCTTTGGCATGCTTAGAGGAGAAAATAACACACGAACGGATTATTGCTCAAATTAAGCATCAGAGAATCCCATGCCAAAATTATCAAAAACGAAACTTCTTGATTGGTGATAGACGTCTGTTTCCGGCAGCTAAGAAGACCAAAATGGTTTGCCATTCCCTTGTGCGTGGCAGTTTATGGGTTTAGGTGAACTGCAGCTGAAAGTCATACAAAAAGTTATCGACCATCGGAAGTAGTGTATGATACGTCTGACTGAACCTGCAATTTACACGATTTCGTGGAGGTTGTCCAGCGCACCATTTTTTCCATCACCTCAATCGTTTCCAGTATTTTGTGGAGGTGGGAAAGGTATTCATGGATTGATTATGTTCGATTTTGGTGTTCGATCTTTAATTTGTCTGTTTCTGTTGTAATTTCGGCTGGTATTTTATACTAAAATATATTGCTGTTATCCATCCGTTGGTTTGGTTCTTCGTGTAATGAACATTATCTTGTTTACTTTGACACACGTAGACACTGGTGGGCGTTTATAAATCTAACTTCATTTATTTTGGCGAGTGTGATTTTTAATTAGAGAAGACGAAATAGTTAATTGGCTTGTAGATTAGTTCAGATTCAGACAGGTGCTACAACTCGCGGATAACTAAACGGAAAATCCGAGCAGATATTTTCTTTTCATTGCTTGAAAACGGAATAGATCAGCTAATTCTTTCTGATCACGGCGCAGTTCGTATTTTGCAGATCCATTACAAATAGTGTGTGTGGAATTGAGGCTGTCCACTTGCACTAATACAATTGAGCTAATGAGACCATTCTTAGCAAAAAAAGGTAGCCATATCGCAGACTTTCATTGAAAATTTTCGAAGCCTTGCTAGTAGTTCTGTCTATCACCAGCGCAAACGGGACACTTGCGCTGAGTATTAGACTAGAAACGGTTTTTTATAAATTCCACTAAGTTTACCGTAAGTCGTCACAAACATTTGTGTGAAACAAGAGCTTAAAACAAGTTCTCGGTAGAATTCGCAATTCCATTTTAACCTAATCTTTTAGTCAAACTACAATAATAACATAAGAGACTTAAAAAATTCCCATCAGTGTCATATTTTGTTTGTTCAGCTATTTACCGCTCTGAAAAGTGGCTGGCAAGTTTGTTCCCACATGGTCCCAGTCTCACGTGTGCATCTGCATTTGCTGATTTGAAGTAATTTACGGAAAACTTGTCATATACGGAACTTCAGTCATCAGCAGTAATCTAATTTTGAATCCATGCAGACGCTTCAAATTTAACTGTACTAGTTCCCGGTCATTGTATCACTTCGGAAGCCTGAATGCTAGTAACAACTCTACCAAATACTTAAGAGGCACTGCGAAAAACAGCCTCAGTTGGCCTCTACATCTTTAGATGTGTTGCTCAAGGCCACAAACTCGTCGTGCCCAAACATTCTCACCAGTCCTTCTAGACTGTTTCCCTCTTTTAATATATGCGGTCATCGAGAGAAAAATTTCATAATTCTAAGTCGTTGTCTTATGATAATCGGTAGAGATGCTTTTACTCCCGTTCAGAAACTGACTTTGACAACCATACTGCACCTTGCATTACGTTGGCTTATAAAACGTTTCTAGACACCACAAAAATGATTTCCAGTAACAAATCCCATTTTCACTGTCATCCAGGGGCTGGCAGTAGTTGTAATTCTACCTCTAGGTGATTAATCTTTATCTTTAATCTGTTTACCATTTGTCTGTCATGTTGACATCAAAAGAATTCGGTCCAGTTTAACAGAGTACTTTCACTTCCCCCGGGTTTCTTTGTTCGGTTCTTCAATCCGTATTTTTAACTTCCATGCGTCGCTGTTAAGCAAACGTACTCTTGTGCCCAAACTGTCAGTTTTCGTGACCACAAAATTCATTTACAAAAATGTACAAATATAAAGAATACACTGATTTTGGCCACTCGGGACTCCTCGATTTTGTGCTTGGACTGAATTGTTCCCGGTCAATTGTACCCTTAGTACTTCGCAATAACTTACGCCTCAACTGTAGCTGGTTCTCTCCGACCACATGATTCGCAAGAATCCCGCAATCGCTTAAAACAGCCAATACTCATGCATATCAACGGACCGTCGTTTAATGCTTTTCAGTTGGTTGATGATAAAGGACCTTGTTCGTAATTTCGATTAACTATTGTTTACTCAAAGTATATTTATCATGTGTTGGCAAAATAGAAATTAATTGGTCCCTGCAACGCTTCTGATCAGTATCTCAGTTCCATTTAAACTACCGTCGAATGTTCTTTGGGACAATAAATGACAATTTTCAGTTGCGGATGTTTGTTCCTAATTCAAAAACTTTGATTTCATCTTATTTGCTAACAGCTTTACAGCTCGCAATTCGTTTGCTTTGTGTAAATTGACTAATCATGTTTTCCTGGATTTAAGAAAGTGTTTTTGTTTCTTACCATAAATCAATCCTGAAAAATTTGGCACTGTGAACCCTTCTGTACGCATTCCCGTCGAGCAACCTTTAGTCGTCAAAACGCAGCGCACGAAAACAGGGTTTTTTAACTTCCCGTGCCGTCGCAGGCGTTCTTGTTTGACGGGTATTCAATAGCTGTTTTGCGTACCACCATGACTATTGTTTGCTTCGCAAATACAGACTAAGTTTCGCACAGTTTTCAGTGATGAAAGTTAGACTGTTTGACTACTATAAGTGAAAGGCTGCATAATTATCTGTTATCTCCGCGCAACCAAAATCTTGTCCATCTCAACCTCAACACATGAGAACCATTACGGGCGAAAACTGTTCTTTCAGATAAATCCCCAAAATCGTCTGACAGCTATTTATATAACCCGATAACAACTTGCTTCCTCAGTGTAAAGTATCAGTTTGGTCTTAAAACACCTTAATTCAAACCGGGCTAAGTCACCATGGCATCCTAATGATTATCGTTCCGTAGCAAGTCTGAAAATTTACCTTCGGCTTGCGGTTTCTCAGTTAATAAGCGGAAGCTTAAAACAGCCTATAGCAATAAGGTAGAAAACGAGAGCACTTGACTTTCTTGATTTTTATCGATAATTTGCCAACAAGCTAAGTTGCCTTCAACCAATCTCGCAAATGTTATGTTCAGAGTAAAATGGGGTAGCTACGGTAATGAGTAAGGAAGATAACGTGAATTTTGGTGGAAGAAAATTCAACCAATTTAGAGTTGTTCGCCCTGTTCCATGTAAATTACCTCTGAGGAATTTCTTCATACCAATTTAGTTTATGCTTTCAAAACTGATTATTTGTTTTCACTCGCTGCCAGTTGTCAGTGACTGTTAACTTGATTTCTGATTTTGCCATTACAACGATGAGCACCATTTGAACTCTGTTCCATCTCTGAATCAAAGTTTACGGTAGGTTTTTTAAGGCTCCGCTCCAGACAATCACTTGTTACAGTTTGCATATTTCGTTGTTTTACTCAAATTGGAAATTGTGCTTTTGTGTCATGAATCTGGGGACAGAATTCAAAATCGATGGTTCTTCGCAATCTATCCTGAACCACTTCGCTGTTTTTGTCATCCGTTGTAATTGTTTTTAGTCACCGGAAATAGCTAATGGTGACTGCAAAAGACTAACTACAGCACCAAGGTGCCCAGGATATCCAAACGGGTTCATTCAGAACCAACCAGTTAGAACATTTTCATTCAAAGTCACAAGGAAAAGCGAATCGAAGATTGTCTATACGGCTGCGTTTTAAACTTAATATGCTTTGTCGACCAACTGGCAATTACTCTAGCATGAACATCGCATATACTTATCACGCGGCTAATAGGCTTATGCTGTTATCATTCACAGAGATCAACACCGCTCTCAGAACAGCCGCTACCTTCGTGCTCCATTCCAGACTACATTTACTGGTTGGCAATGGAATACTCGCCCGTCTACATGGATAAGACAGTGAGGCCGTTATGGCTAAAAATAATGTGAGCAGTCAGTTCAGATTGATGACATCATCTCAAACAAAACAGTCAGGTCGTCGATTGTGTCAAGCCTCACTGAGCGCAAACACTGTGTAACGCAAAACAATTCGCCTAAAAAAAACAAGCTTACTCTAAATGGTCGAGGTTTTAGCCGCCGTTGGGGTCAAACTCGAACGTTGCAAACAACATGAAACGACTATCAGTTTGATTCTGTTTTAATAAAACGGAAATTTACTCCCTTTTCATCCTTGTTACCCCTCCCCCCCTTGAATGACCCAAGTTCCATTCACAGTCTTGTTTTAGGTTTCATTAGTTATTCATATCAACCACAAGGCGAGCCAACTGACTGCAATCAACGCGTGCACATTTCCAACAGAATGATTCGATATGAACTAAGGAAGCCAATATTCACTGAAATTTCCGGAAATCGTTTGGTAACCATCGATTTTTTTGCCCATTTTTTCATATCTACAGCATCTGTTTTGGTCCAAGAAAATTTAACTGTTAAAATCTACAAGGACGTTTTTATCTCGGCTTCCAAATGTGCCTGTATTGGTTAGACCGATTTGGTTACGTCCGCTCAATTTCTCCACTATGGTGAAAGCTCCAACCAACCAACTAGCTCGATTTTGCTTGCAGTCAACGAAAACTTTCGGCATGGCTGAAGTTAAATTAGTCCAAGTGGCACTAAAAATATATTCCTTGCTAGATGTCACTGTAATCACATTCCTAATGAACTGCGATCCCGTCATTCTTTCACCACAAACATTTTGCCTGGTTTTAAACTAGTTGTCTTTAATATTCGTTTGGCTCATATCCAAACTCTAATGCACCGTTTTATGATTGCTTTCAGAACAGAAGTCAAGTTAATTCAATATATGCACCCGTATGTTCACATCCAACAGTAAAAAAGGGACTGAATTTCATCACAGAAAAATCAAAAGCATGAATATGGCTGTTTAGTAGGATTTGCACTTAAAAAAGGTGTAGCCTGACTGGATAGCGAGCAAAATCACAGCCAAAACAGGATTCGCCAAACAGGCGGATAAATGAATCCAGGCGAGATTTTCCTCGTGGCAAAATGAGCATGAAAAATGAGATTTATTTGAATGGATGCACTCCCTTGTCAATTGTTATCCTTCTTCCAAAAGGGGCATAAATCTAACCTGATGATATGGAAGACCAAATCCTCCACCGAGTACCGAAATTTGTCTCCCTTAGTTCGTCATTCAAAAGAAATGTAACATAATAACTGCTAGTTGCCTCCGAAATCGGATTGGTAATCGCTGCGTGGCATCTATGCAGAGACTAACGGTAGATTCGTCTGAATAGTGGATGATGGGTCCAGTTTGTGGGGATAGTCTTCTTCTAAGCAGATCAACTATATGCAATCATTCGAACGCCAGCTTATGGGAGGATAGAGGATGCGGTATTCTGCTGTATTAATTTATTAGGTCCTTCGAATAGGAATTCAGACTTGCTTGATTACTCTACCGCAACACAAAGGCAATGCTGACCGAAGCAGCTATCCTATTCTCTCCCGTCGTACAATTTCCCTTGTCAGAGTGAAACGTGTTAGGTGGCCAAGTGACCTACGGATTAGGAGATGAAGAGGACTTGCTCGCCCAACGTCCACGTGGACCGAAAGTTGGTGGGAATCAGGGGACCGTATAACGGTCTTTGTGCTCCATGCATTAGTAAGATAGCAACATTTTTGGAACACAAGCACGTATGGTTTTTCGAGCTGGTCGGCCGTCGTGTATGTTCTTGGGGGAAGCTAGCAACTCAGAAAAGTTTATCTTTCCCAAACTGGCCGGTTTTCACAGCCGCATCTGCAGATCTTTGCTCCAGGGAATATCTTGAAGATGCTCCTTTTGGATAACAGATTAGTTGAAGGCATTGATCACGAGAAATCGTCTCGACACTAAAAAGGCCAGTTTATTTATGCAACCTCTGTCACAACTTTAATACTGATAATCCTATGGCACATCACTATGCAACTTTGTGCCGTTTGTACGTATATGACTGTCATTTCCACTTAATCTGTGCCCAGTGGTTGATTCCGAAATTATTGAGATTGCATGAGGATACCTTTGCATATCTGATGTGCTTGGTAACTAAAGACCTTATCAACGTATATCAGTAGTGGCTGATTGCACTGGTTCCGCGCGGTTTAACCGACTGAACTCGGAGTTCACGGTCAACTATGCCCAAGAACAGTCGGTGTCATCTTGTGTAATTCACCTTGCTTTATTGTTTCCGAAAGTCCGTTTTTAAGACTTGTCTACCGTTTATAATGACGTTTAAATGTACTTTTTCAGCAGTTTGTTTCGATCTGGAGTTTTGCTAAAATCTTTGGGAGGAAAATCAACAGTGGATGTTACTGTTTCCTAAGGCTTCATCCTAGATCTCTGAGCTTAGCACTGTAATCCAAGTCACGAAGATTGAAGACGGGCCAGAAATAAAATTCGGCAATTGCCAAACACGACCGTCTATTTTTCTTGGGTCAGTTTACGTTACCTTCACTCTTCCGTAAATTTCTGATAGCTTTGGGCATCTACTTTTGGAAACCAAGAGTATATTGATAATTTCTTACATGCTCTTTAACCTCGATTTACGGCGGAAATTTCTGTCTCGCTAAATGTTACATCCAGCAATCAGAATCTCATGGAAACCAACAGTCTGGGTCACGATCGATGTTTTTGTGACTGTATTGTTGAACTCCGTTCGGAACTAACATGTAGTACTCTGGTACAGAATGCAATCCCCAAGCAGACATCAACTGGACAAACTGGCATCTGTGTGGCAACCATTGTTAACCGCTAGTTGCATGTAGTCATCTGAATCAAACGCAGCCTTGTCCTTTCCAGAAACTGCTCCTGATGACATAAGCTTGAGTAAGTAGGTAAGCATATCATATAGCAAATCAGCCTTGGTAACAGAAAAATACCACAAAACTTCTGACGAACCTTAGTGTTTTCGGCCCCAATAAGGAAACAATTTGAGAATTTGAGCAATCGGTGACTCAGATTAGTGCAACTTTCGAATGTCAAGTATAAGACAGCCCTGGAAACTGGGGATACTTGAAAGCTGTGGAAAACTCGTTGTGTTGCATGGGTTTCCCCGATTTATAGTGAAAAACGCCAGGTTGTTTAAAACAAAATGGATACGCTTAAATCCACCAGGCCGGTGATTAAAATGACGCATGAGAGCTATGGGGATAAACAACTTCAAATTAGAATTAATACGAAAATGTTTTGGAGAACTTAAGAACTTTCAAATATCTTTCATTCGCACTCACAGCCAGACTAGTTCGTATGACAAAGTATTCGCCAAGAAGCCACCCAACTTGAACTGATCAGAATATCTAACACCATCGCATTTCTTTATTGAAACGCTGGAATCAAGACCGTTTGACTGCAAAAAGCTCGTATTTCAACTTGCACTTAATATAAATAAACAACATCAGGATATGAATAAATCCACCGATATAAATAATTTAGTAACACCTTGCAATCTGGGAAACAAGATAGTCTATAAAGACTATTCAGGTTTGCCCGATTGAAAAACTGAACTGGAGATGACTACGCAGACTTGCCGGAATATCTCGACGCGTTAGCCTCTTGCACACAACGCTGTGATAGGAATCTGAAAAACACTTACAATGAAGGAGTCCTGAATCGGCCGACAAAATGTCTGGTGGAAATGTGATGTGAACTCTTTGATGCATCCTCTTGTACGAAGTTCATCTTAAACCCGTTTATCGTTTCGGGAAAATTTGGTAGACGGGGAGAACATCTTCGAAAGTTCAATTATTGCATCGGAAAAACCAACCACTGCAAATGTGATAAGTTGGGACCAATGCAGTCCGTGTGCAAACGGTCAAATACTTATATTTCCAAGACTAACTCCATATCGCTTGGAATACCTTGTGACATTTGTCTTTCGGCGATCCATTCAGCGAAACAACACCATCTATGGTCATTTCATGTTGATTGGAATGTTCAATACAGTTTCATTGTTACCACTGGTTTTTTTGAATTTTTGTTTTAATTCTTGTGTCGCAGCATACTATTCCCAGTATCACTTTCCACTAAGTGGGATGTTTTTTTATTATAAGTCCATGCAATTGTACTTCATTTGGATTGCTACCCGGTCAAAAGGTCGGATATGAGAATTTCTGTTACACTTAAACCATGAGGTTGAATTCTTCTTTCTCATTTAATTTCACGATATTGCAAAGCCTCAAAAATAATGAAGATAGTTCCTATGATGGTGGTCCTGGAGATGGATGGAGATCCTTTATTTTCTAATCGTTTTATGCATTCAAATAAATCTCGTGAAACTCTTAAGAAGGTGATCTATGATTCACTTTCCGTATGAGCAACTGAACACAGGTAAACGTCTTAGTAGGAAAAATCTATTGTTATCCAACTCTACACACACGTAGAAGCTTATCGAACATGTGATTATGAACTCCCTTTAAGCAAAATTCAAGCTTCGACATTGCAAACCCACCACTATGTTTCCCCGCTTTCTTTTAGTCTGTGATCGGTTTTATTTATTTACCATCATCCAAGTATTTCGGTGTGCGCAGGAAAACAATACCGTCAGAGAGCCCATGTAAACCGATTCACGCTTAAGTGTCTACAGGAATGCTGGAAGAATTTTTGGGATTTCACATTGCCGTCATTCTCACGAGAAGCAAATTTAGATTGGTTTTCTTCCACATCATCCAGGTAGCATTGATTAACAGCCCGGTTCTATTTCTGTTGCTTTGCTGATTAAGGAGTTATCAACAAACTGTCGCTGGCTTTGTATGAATAATCAAGCATGCACATTATTTGTGCTCTACGGTGACATTTTTAAGTTCAACTAATCCAAAAATTCCCTCGAGTCATAACAGTGATGTTTGTCCTATAGGCAGTCGTTCTGCTTCCGGACGAAATGATTACTATGGTCTTTTGTTTAACTTCATTGTGATATAGCTAAGGAATTCTATTCTGGAAAGCAACACGAACTGCTAGCAATCTTTTGGTCTGTCGGATGGCTTCACATGCATTTGTTCGGATTCAGTTTCACTTCTATTTCTGGTTATGAACCTACTCGTTTTCTTAATCATCAAACTGAACCATTGCCTAAAACCATCCAACAATGATGCCTAGCAGCTCCTACTTTTGTGTTTGACACTAAACACGGCATCGAGATAAGAATAATGCAAGCAGATTACTTGAAACGGATGCACTCTATCATATGATAAGGGTGACTGTGATTGTCTGCTTGTGCATACGCTACTTGCAATCCAACAACAGCAAATCTGTACGTCACCTCAACACTTGGTCTATACTACAGTCCGTTAAAGTGCACCGGTTTCTGATGTCAGACCTAGCCTACTCAAACACAAATGAGAAATGGAGCCGACAACGAATGGAAGTGTGGGGTTAACCAATCTCACCGCGATTTCACCACTTTTCCGGCAGTCGATACAACGTCCTGCATTCTCCTTATCTGTGTCCGAAATACGTTTGGTGTGAATCCAGATTTGGGGCAAGGTCACATTTTTTCTAACCCAAGCGGTGACTCCAACGAATGCACAATGAACGTTACATAGTTTTAGCAAAGAAGTGGCACAAAGACAAAATCACCAGTAGATTCATTACAACTATGGATAATGGTACCGCTGAATAACGCGAGATTCATTTTGGCCTTGAGTGTAAAATTGCAAATTGCACATTCACATGCTTGAACTTGCGAATCACTCTGTCTTTGGTTTTCTAGATCATCCATTTTACTTGGGAATCTGCTGGAAATGGCCAGAAATTTTATCAGATGAAGATTTGCCATTTCAAGTGGCCTTTGTAATGTCCTTATTTTTAGGTGAAATTCTAAATGGAATTACCTTTAGGAAATTTTCCGACTATCAAAATTTGCTCTACTAATTACGCTGAAGAGAAGCAAAGATAACTGGATCAGAATTTCCGGGTAGACTTCTCCGCCGACGAAGAATTTGTGAAAAATCATCTCTAATCGGCTTGCATCCCACATGTGAAACGAAACCATGGTAAGCTTCGGATTTCCTTTCATAGATTTTCGGTGCGTGAACTCCGAACTTGTCTTCCATGGGATACTGAAGCCATAGACGGACGAATTGCTGTCAGCCGATAGGATAGGAAACATTGCAGCTAAGGTTTGGGTGCTTTAAATGTACCGCATATTTTTCACAGATATAGGAAGGATAAGGTAATATACGAAACAGCGAACCACATAAAATTCGCCGGATGGTAAGAGAAATTTAATGGCGAATTCTTTCTAGTTTACAGAATCGAACGGCAACGTGCAAATATGAGCCCGGTAGAATAAATGGAACCATATGACCTTTACAAAGTCCAAAGCAAGTGCCTCGGCGTAAAGCGGAGGTAATGTCCAAGAATGGTCAGTTTTATATGATAAATAATTTTGCAACTTTGTTCGAAAGTTTTCAAGCACAAATTGGATGTCATTTTTGAATGTCAAAGTGATTTTTCATTGGTCCTGAGGATAGATTGTTTTTCAGACCGAAATACATTAGTACCCTGTCCAGCTTCAACTTTCACTTTTTTGGCTCCCTATCCAAAATGAGTATTAAGTAATTTGAGGACTCAGTACAGTTTCAGCTGTACTCCGCAGACACCATGGCTGAAAATTCCGACTGGATATCACTGGTGTAACTAAGCATGTGTGATTTCTAAAGAAATACTCGCACGGCTTCCGGGTCCGCGAGCACTTTTGGAAATCACCTGTATATTGGATTCAATCTGGCATCTACAGTAAACCTGCCAATTTTTTCCCACTATAGGTCACATCGCGTCAAATTATGACTGGATTTCGTTACAACGAAATATTCCTATCTGGCGACATGGCGTCTCAGCTTCATAGTCCACGTGAAGCTATAATTTTGGTAACGGATACATGCTAATTTGCTCAAGTTAATTCTCCTGCCATTTTCTTAGGATTATTTTTAAATATAATGGTTAACATCAGGCCGAAGCACCACGCCGATTGTCACTTCGCATAGTGATAACGCGCTGTGATCAGTGAACTACTCGTACCAGGGTACTTCCCATTGAGCGGATAGATCGTTGGATCCAAGATTACAATAAAGCTCAGGGGCAGGAGAACCACGTAAATACGCTGCGGTGAAACAAGCTCATTGGACGTCTGAGAGCTATTTTGTGTAAAATTCAGTAGTGAGTTACTCTTTGTACGTGTTCGTTAGTCAAGCATTTCTAGGAATACTAGTTTAAATCACTTTATAATTACTGTGAGCGATGAGCAGAAATTTTGCAGGGCGACAACGTACATGCGCCATGTTCTCGCATGCACGATGTTCCCATCAGTTCTGCTGGCGCATCTTTCATTGCGAGATATTGTACTTTCGAAGCAGTTCGATGTAAGGTTAATTTCTAATATCACATAATCAGTTACTCGTGAGTAGCTAATGTGTTCATGCGATTTTCAGAAGTCTGTATCAAGGCAGCTATTCGTGACGTTCCTTAAACCAAATTTCCAATTAAATTACCCTGGACAGCAGTTGCAAGTCATAAGATAAAACCTGTCATTTTATGTACAGTGCCTGTGTCAGTTTTCTTAAGCGGAAGGGAGCAGGTGTTTGAGTACTGCGTGTTAATAGTAGATAAATCTTCACTCTGACTGCTTTGAATTTTACCCTGCACACTGAGATTCTGTTGAATATTGCCCATTCAGAAATTTCTGTTTCAGTTTGCAGTTACTAGTGTGTGCATTTGGTTTATTGGGAATCCTCACTCTTATGCCGGATACCTATATTTCTGTTCATATTTTCGGTGACTATCGAAACGATTTATCGTGGCCTCATGAATCACAACTTCTCAGAATGCCCATAGATTTGATCCGTCATTCCATCTGAAACGTTCATGACTGACAGTAATTTGCAAAGTTTCTGCACACCGTCACTCTGTACATGGGCAGAATTCAAGCTGAAAGGCCAATTATTTGTGCCTACTTCGTGGCTTCCGGCTGCCGACTGAAGAGCGTCGAGCAACATCTTAATCGGCACGATAACACAGCACTGCTCATTCCAAGCTGGCCACAACTGCTAATCAGACTCATCCGACTAAAAATCCGTAATAAAACGTGCCATCTAATTTACAAAATGTCGGCAAAAGGCATTCGCCATAGAAAATTTGGGCTGCCAACTTCAGAGAGCTACACAAGAATGCACTACATATAACGTAATTTTTCAATCCATTCTGAGACTTGTTTTATCTAACTTTATTTAATTCAGTACAAGTTCGCATTCGATCCAAGTTAGTTTTTCAAGAAAAATGCAATTGCGTAGTGTCTTGCCTTTTACAAATCAGGTTGAGCAGAACTAGACAGCATTGATATGGAAAAATTTCGCACATATGAGAACCTCATTTAACTCCTCTCCTTTGTCCCTGGTATGTTTGGCGCGTTCATCTGAGGTGAATAGATGTGATCGAGACAACTAGTTCTGTTAGTAGCATGGAGAACATAATTCGGTAGAACCGAAAATTGTGCTTCAATTATTTATCCGTTACAGAGCAATCAAGAAACTGATAATGATTGAGAATCAAACTGATTCGATTCTGGTGCTCTTATAAATGTCTATAGCTACCCCTTTTGAAAAGTCTTCCGCTTAGCACCGGAATGGCTTAGGTATTTCGTAGACTCTTACTCACGCAAAATTAAACAAAACTGTTTCTTATCACATTTCTTCTACATGTTGCAGCTTTTACTTAGTGAACATTTTTCACATTTTCAGTAAGCTGCCTTGAAATCAGACAGTTTGCTCGCCCTTTGGGAAAATACAAACTTTAAAACGTACTGTCATTGCGGATCTTTTTTCTTGCATATATATATATATAGGAAAAAATGCCTTATAAGAGCCCTGTGCACGTCAGATGAATGCTCAAAACTACGTTTTTCTAGTGACGTCAAAGTCAGCATCGTGGAATGGAAAACAGTTGAGAAACATAGCTGAAGCCATCGCGCAAAGAATGCTTGATGCTTTCAAAACCAAATTGAAGTTGTATAGACTTAGCTACCCCTGACAAACAGGAGTAGCTTATGACATCAAAATACGGAAACAGGAGGGATACGTAGACCGTAAATAAGCGAAATAAATTTGGCATCGTACTATGAACATTGAGATAAATTGAGTTTGCGCTAAGCAGCACAATCTGGTAGGGTCCACAAAGCAGCTCAAATACGGTCAGCCTCTGGTTCCAGACATTCTTTGAAGTTGATAAGTGGTTCCTAGAACAAAGGATTTTAACTAAATTAATATGCTTTTGTCTTTCTCTTGCACTGTAGATTAATCGAAGTCCCGTAAAACTCTACATAGATGGTGATTTCTCTAATTCAGATTCAGATCACCATTTTGAATCATCTAGGAGACAGTTTTTGACTTTCTGCTTCTTAATGTACAGTACGTGCCTATCAGGTCGCACAAGGCACCGGGACTTGAATTACAGCAAATACTTAAGGTTCATGTGTGTTGCTGTCAGTTCTCAGTTCAAAACAAAGCGTACCTTTATTTACCCTATTGAACACAGGTTCAGGATAAAGGCAAACTGCATGTAAGTTGAAGATTTCGTGCGCCGGTAAGTCCAGCCTGAAGTAATCTGAAGCCATAACCAAAGGCAAATCCCTGTCAAGACAAGCCTCTTTCAGGTCTATGTCTCGTCAGTAAAGATTTGAAAGTTAGCTTGCGAAATGGGGAATGACCCACAGTCGATGTCCAGTTGTTCAGGAAACAGGGTATCTTGAGATTCGGTTTTGGGGATGTGGGTATGACTATAATATAGACGGACAGTTGGGTCTGCTAAAATATCAGAACAAATGTTATCGTAAGAAGCGAGATGTTTGCCAATCACCAGGATGCTTAATTCGAGCAAGACATGCCATTAAATCCTGATATTATTTAAGTATATCTAAACAGAACAGTAAAATCTTGTATTTTAAAGCAGGCTTAAGTGACAGAGGAACAATATGGAATAAGGGGCATCTCGCAGGAATACACAGATCGTTTCCGCCAATGCTGAGGAACCTATAAGGAACTCGAAATAGAGAAATGAAGGACGGAATAGTCTGTATTTGTGAATGTGCTTGGTTCAGGTGGGAGTTTGTGATATAGCGTGAATCCTAAATGCCTTACTGACTCAACTATTTGAACTGCTTCGTTATCTGTATGCAGCAGTAATGAGACAGCCACATTAACTGACAACCTAAAGGACGTATACCACTGAATGGTGGAAGATGGGGAAAAAGTTGAGCCTGAGGAACGATTTGGTCCGAACCACGGTGCCATTGCCGTATCTTTTAATCATTCACTATCTTCAAGACAATTGCAAATGTAAAATGAAAAGAGAAACGGAAACAAATGACAAACTGTAGCCCAACGTAGTGGTTAGGCAGGAGGTTTGATTATCTCCATTGTTGAAGGTGAGTTGAGTTTTTTGCTGAAGTGATCTCTCTTCACTTAGTGTGCAGATGGGCATAAGTTTTAGTTTGAGCAAAACTGCCAACATCAACTTCTTATGACGAGGTTAAATGCATTGCGGTAGACATGGTAACACGCAAAACTTTACTGGTTTTAACAGAGGAGAATAAAACTCTTTAAGTAGGCTAGGGCATCAAATGCTGAACCCAGGATACCGCAAGCAGGATAAGAATTAAGATGAGAATGAATGTTCCAAACACCCTTAGCAGAATGAAGGTAAATGCACAAGGAATAAGTCTGCTAACTTCTTCCTTGGTCACGGGCGTGGTTTTCATTGATCTCCATGACTCGGCCATTTTGTTGTTTGAGATGCATTTGTTAAAAACGTCCGTGAGCAGCTCAGCTAAATGCAGGATGGGTTTCTGAAGGATAATAACTTCTTTCTTCCTTCTCGAGGTCCGCTTAATTCAGCCAACAATTGACTGGAAGCGACCTCAAATAAATCGAGGGACTGAATAGATAAGGATGAAATGTTGTTGGTGAGGTTGTGAGGGTCAATGAGGAGCGCAATAAATGACTGTATTCAGAAGTTCTGTTCTCTCCTGTTTTTACCGAGCACTTACCACAGAACACATTGGACATTTTGCCAGCATTAAATAAAAATAGGTGGCTTTGATTAGAAAGAGCACTCACATTTTGATCGCCCTGTGCGAACGGAGCTGGGTACCAAATATTTACAAAATATGCGGACGGTCATCGTTTCCATTGATATGTCACTGGATTCAAACGAACGATTACAGATAAGGCATTATTCCTTGATAGCGGATCTATCACTCTTCAAAGGATCATTTTTTAAGCTCTCACAAGATGCTAAAATCTAATTTAAAGGTTTTTCTTTCATCGTTTTTTCGATGCGGGCCGGTAGCAACACATACCTGGGCATATTAGCGAAAGCTCATTGATTCTGCTAACTGAACTGAAAGTGGTAGAAGTGTTTCTTCTCGCTGAGGTATTAGGAGTGGGCTCTATAAGAACGCTTAAATTTCCGGTCTATCGGGTACATGAAAAATCCGGCGCAGTGATGGATTGCAGCTAAATTCATTCGCATTCTTTTGGGTAACGCTATTCCGCAGATACCAATGGCCATCATTAGGTAGTCAACAGTTTAATGGTAGACTACGGTACTCTGTACGTGATGTCCGGAAACGGAATGACAGTCTCACCAAAATTCTGTAGAACCGTCCGTTAGTCTTTTAGACCAGTGTTTATTATCGTATCTCAAGTAATGTTTGTCGGAAGAACTTTTGAGTGATTAAATTATCCAGCCCATTTTGATCACCTGCTTACGTAACAGTTCGCACTTAAACGTTATTTCGACAACTCCGACTTGTGATAATATATTTGATCTTGTCTGATTTCTTCGCCGTTTTGACTTTTATTGTTATCTACTGTGGAGCTTTTCTAGTGTTTCCACCCACCCGTCCCACTCAGATGAAGATATTGCGTCATTTTGATTTTAAAGAGATCTTACGTCAAGTTCAGGAGTTTCACGTATTGCCATTTTGTTGCACGTTTTCTTCATCTTCAATGTAGCTTCACGAACGCCGCCTAATTTTACCTAGACATGACACAACAGTGGAAGAGCAGGATAGTGATTTGCATAATTTCAGTATGCAGAGGTAATTTTAGATTGTAAGATTACACAATGTGTTGCAAACCTGCAATATATTCTTACTGTTTCATGCAAGACACCATGTTTGACGTACGGTCTTCGCATGCTGTTATTGTAATACTTTTGAATTAGGCATCAGCAGGTTACCCCATTGCTCCTTTTTCCAGCTGTCGTCGTGGGGATATCAAAGTTACTGTTATCATTATTATCTGAAATTGTAATTCCGTGATTTTCTTAGATGCATATTCAGACTTGGATTCTGCTAACTTCACACTGCTGTAACATGAAAGGCGAACCTGTCCAGATTTACTCCAGTTAACCGACTTTCAGAGGGGAATTATCTTTTTTACATTTTAGTAGTAGGAGATTGAATGTTTACATGAAATAATTATCTTTTTGTTCTACCTATCGAGCTGCCGGAAGGCAAACTTATGGGCCACGCATCCACTTTCAGTCACTGTCCATGTGCAGTCCGAGACGTGCACGTTAGTTGCGCTGGCGTGAATGGTGCTAACACATCCGTTGGTCAGGCGCAACTGAACGCGCAGTCACGATGAGTCAGCAGCCTGTATGGTCCTAAAAATTCGGACGGACCAGGCGTTTCCTTAAAACTCGAACTGTCTTCGACGCACACGGATAGGTAATGCACGGGTTCTGGCGTATGTGGCTCGTCAATTCGGACGGGGGAATTCAGGTTTGGGTAAAAAGAAGGTCACAGTCAAACGACTGGATCGATGGTTTGTTGTGTTATCCGTTATTGTGATGTCTGGGTCATATTTAGCCAAAAAGCAGGAACCGTCAATTTTAAAGTTCAGTGTCCTTATTAGCCAACTTAGGGCCCAATGTGACAATATCATGCAGCTGCTTTCATCACGTTTAGTCTGCAAATTTCATTTACGTATACAGCATGCAAAACTTACTTTCTGTAACTATTTTAAGATGATTGTTGCATCCAAAAAGGTAGCTGGGAGAATTCTTCGAGCATGACTGTGCCGTGGTTACTTTAGGTCAGCTCTTTTAATTGGAGAGAAATTAGCGAGCCTAGTAATCAGTGCAGTGTTTGTGCCTTTTACAGTCTTCTGACACCTAGTAGATAAAGGTGATAAGTTGGTATTTAGTGTATTTAAACTTCTCCGTCCATTCACAAATCTTTTACAGCCGAAACGAAATTTTCTTTCACAAACCCAACGACTTGGAACATGCATCGGAAAATCGATGGAGTTGAAGAAGAATACCGAATTACCATGAAGGCCAATTATGAGAGGCTGAACAAGGCACCATCGTGCCACAATCAGATAGCAGTAAATCGGCCCTGTGTGAGGTGTAGGACACAATTTTTGGTGTTATCTCATTTCAACAAATACTGCAGGTGTGAAGACGTATACTGATCAAGTTTCCAACTGTTTGTACGCAAGCTAGTGTGCTGTCTTCAGCAACAGGGTCAAAAACGAAAGCAACACCATGCTGTTTGCGTTTTTGCGGCTGCATGCAGTCCCAAGTATCCTAAAGCCCAACAAATGAGGCTATCGTTGAGCTAGCCTATTGCTAAGGATTAAGGTGGGAATTAGCGTAACTGCTACTTAGAATTACTAAACATTTTTAATAAGAGAAACTAGTCGGATTTCGTAATTTCGAATAATGCGGTACGGATTAACCATTGACTTAGGAGAACAGGTTCACGATCACCGGATCGCACTGGAAGCGACTTGACGTGCGCAGCTGTGCTCCAACAAACGTAATTTGCAATGGCGACAGCAATGGGCTATAATAGCAGCAATTCACGAAACTTTCGCGCTATTCATTTTTCGCAATTTTTTCACATATCAATCACCATTTCTTTACTATTTATATTTTTAATATTCACATGTATCATAATTACATGAGAGTAGTATGTAGGAATGATTATATTTTGCCTCAAGTGACTGCTTTTCGGATCCCACTCTCAACGCAAAAACAGAAAATCTTCCGGTCGGAAAGCACCAGACTCGCATTTTTCTCTGATTAGAACCCATCAGTGGTACAGATCCCTCATCGCTTCAAGGATTTGAACCCGGGCCCCAGTAATTCAGATCACCCCAAACAGGCTGGACAGTGTAGTGGCAACACAAGTGCACCCGTGCAAAACATCCCGGGTTCAAACCCTGAGTGTCGTAATGGTATGTACCACAGGTGAGCTCTGATGAGGGCAAAATCGGAGTCTGTGCTTCCCGAGTGCGAGATTAACCGCACGACTTATGGTTTGTGTTTTGAGAATAAGACCCGAAGAGTAGTCAGTTAAAGACAAAGATTTTTGTTAATCAATATTTTGGAAACAATATGGCCCGCCACGCGTCTTTAAACTATTTTCGCTATTTGCACCCGTTGGAAAAGATCCTTTAGTTTCCTGTAACTCTTCTTTCACCTGAAGGTCACTATTTGGAAACACCAGATTTGTTGTCAGAAAGCAGCTTGTTACGATAGGATTAGGAATTTTAAGGATCAAGGTAACTCTTTTACTTACTAGGCAACATCGCAAGTGGACTGATGGTTTTTGAACCATTGCTTGAAGTAATAACGTCACCAGAACCGTGTAGATTAGTGGAGCTCTCGCTTGAGTATCTGCCAGCTACTTCGACAGTAAAGGATAGTATCCATGAAGGTTGATTCACTGGAGAATTTTATTTTTAATTATTCATAACTGCCAACAGAACCGCAGCTGAAAAGAATGATATATATCAGTGTGAATGTGGGTAGAATATTTTGTTCCTTTTCTGAAAATTTTGTGATCAGTATGTTCATGATGAACTGAATGTCTTGGGTCACCACCCTCCGGGTGCACCATTCGATCCTAAACCGACACATCACGTATGAGCACCGAGATACTCATGTCGGACGGTGTTTATCGATTTGGACTACATAACGGTTTGTGTCGACTTCTCAGTAAGATGACATTAGTTCCGGACTTCATCGACTTTTCAGCTGAAACCGATGGATATCACTTTATCGGGCCTCAAGAATTCAAGCGTGGCCTGGTTTTGCACGCATGTTGCATTGCACGTGCCATCAATAACTACTGTTGGATTTTACACAAAAATGCCACCAATAAATTTGTACTTGGGTTATTTTGTTTGTGATCCGTGTATCCAGCACGAACTTTATATCCCAAGTAAAATGACATTTCCCTTTATTAATGCTTGAGCTGGAACAGCCAACGATCTTTGCAAGCATGAGGAGCGGCTTCAGCATATTCGTCACCGCATGTTTTTACTGGTTCACAGATGGGGTCAAAACGTTTCCGTTGGACAACGTATATTTGGTGTTTGCGTGAAACACGAAAGCTTTTAAATGTTTGTTTCAACAGTGGACACGGGAGTTGCAGTCTGCTAAGCACCCCTTTCATCGGTGGTCTTGGAAACCAGATTGCTCAAGCACGCTCGAGCACATCACATGACTGGAAATAGAACGACGAAAACCCACGGAATTCCGCCCATTTCTTTTGTATGTAGGACCCGTTTGTTCATCTGATTTACTGTCTGTTGATCAAAATGCGCATTTTTTTACTTTTATTTCTTTCTGTATGTATGTTTTCTCATTCCAGGTTGCACTTAGCCTGCGATAATTTTGCACTTGGATTCTTCCTTGGTATGTTCAGCAAATGCCCACTTTTTACGGTCCCTAGGATATTGCTTGCAATTTCCACTGCCTGACTCATTTAGCAACGACGTGCAGACTCGTGGAATCCCAAACCAACGCACCAGTTTCATGCATGTGCCTCATTTGGAAAAAATTGTGTCCTTCGTTTGTGAGTCTGCTTAACCAGCCGTACGACTAGGTGAATGACTGCAAAAGCTTTTCACAGTGGCTCTCTCGTGCGAAATCGACAGTATTCTTGAAGATGCACTTTTGGCAGTTCCACGTGTTACAAGCACAAAGAGTTTGTCTATGTTCAGTGCGTGGTCATCAGGTCAGTGCAGCCTGACAATGAGTGCCCGGTCAACGATGCTAACAACAGCAGCGTTTCCTTCCAATATTTTGGTTTACTTGGTGATTTTCTTGGACATGTTTCGCTTTCTACTGGTTTGTGTATATATTTTGTCAATGATGTGCACTTTGATGTACTTACCGCTCGTATTCATGATGTCACCAGTAAATGCGCCTGACTAGTTGTAAATAGCTTGCAAGTAGCCTTTTTAATATTGTGCACATTTACATGAACCTAATTAAAATAATTGTTCGGCTTTATCCTGGACTTCTTGATTACCATTAGATTATACGAAAGAATATTGAGACTGCTGTGAACCACTTTCCGTTCATGAGCTTTTCGTTTTTATTTTATTCATTGTTCTATTCACCATGTCGGCTGCACATAATAACCACATTACTTCTTGTGTGTATGAATGGAGCGTCTATGAATGCATAATTCCATGTTTATGGAGTCTTTTGTACTCTCAATGGAAATTACTAAGTATTTTGAGTTTCCTCTTGGGTACACTGGGCTGTGAAATTCCCACAAGAGGACTCACATACCGTGATTCAACGAAATTGGATAGTGGATACTAACCAAGCTTGGCTGCCACGGGCTAAGACGCCCTCGGCATACAGAGGATTGCTACTAACTGGTGACACTTCTCGATGTCTTACAGGCCTAAGAATTTGTATAGCTATACCAAAGAATTAAGCCTAACAATATGGCATGCCTCCATTGAATTTTAATGCGATTTTCTCACAAAGGCGTCGATTATTGCAGCAGGCATCATCTGGTACCTGTGACGCGCCTTAACACTATGCATAACGATACTGCTTCCTAAGAAGGGAGTAACTTGTTACCAATCCACTTTTACTCCAAGTACCCACACACTCACTTACCATGAGACAAGAGTAATTCTGGCCAACCATTCTTAGAAACCCGATGTTATAAGGACCTACTGGAGCTGTCATCAACTCCTCCGCCCGTATTAGAACCAGTCGAAATCATGTCCATGTAAGCATTCAGCGATGATTGCAACGCTTTCGGTGCTTGGTGTCCACAGTCGGTGCAAGAGTTGCTAACAAGTAGATTACTTGTAGCCTCAAAGGAAGTCTATCCATCAACGTGCGCACCCCCAAAATCCCACAACTAATTTCGCGCCTTCAGCATTGTGGGGAATTCACCATGTGCCACCTGTTCTCATCAGTGATAATCGTGTCAAAAAATGCTTCAGGACGCTGTTCATAATTCACCAGTACATTTCGTTTACATTGCATCAGACTCTGGACAAGTCATCCGGGATAGTGCCACCTGTGAATGCACTAAACTTAGCTGCTGGTGCCAGTCGCGCATCAGCGCTACCCCCAAACCCACGACACTGTTTAACAGTGGCAGATTTCGAGAAAGTAGGCAACGTTCTGAAGTCCTACTAAAGCATACGCCAGTAGGATAAGCTATTTGGTTTAAAACCAACTTCAGACGGCTGCGCTGAAACTCCACATTCTCGCAAGTTTATTACAAACTATCATCAACTCTCAGCCACTGGAGAGCCCCATCTTCCTCCTGGTTTGGGGGCCTAGTTTGGGCTTAAGTCTTCGACACAACTTAATAATTGATATTAACGGTAAGTGGGAAATCGTTAGTTTCAACAAGTACGCTAGATGTCATTAAAACAAAACCGCCCTTCTCGTAGGAGCCGGATTTAACAGCCGAAAAGCCTAAGAAACGATGGTTGATAGACGCAATAAGCCATGGCACTCCGGGATGCAGGCTCAAGTATGTACAGTACGACCTTCATCGTTGTCGCGACTTGTTACAACAGAAATAGGGAAACTTCATGTTATCACTAACTTAACTGCATCTCCATCTGTCTTTTAAAAAGCGTATGCGTCACCATGAACAAAAATGTCAATCGAACGCGCGTAAACCGTACTTATTTTCTTTCGTGCCTACAAAATACATGCATATTGTCGACTTTAATAAAGCATTAGATTTACCATTTGTTGATCTGTAATTACATTTAAATACATACATGTATGTACTCACATTTATCTAATATATGCAAAACAAAATGTCTAAGGGTTTATGTCAACGAATCGTTATTCTTGTTGAATGTTCATTGCCAACGTTCAAAGACCTAGATGTAGATGCACCATGAATTTCATGAAATTGTTAGTCACGTGAATTCAAAGCTCAAAACACCATAAGAAACCACGGAATCACCGTACAACTGTTTCTTTCCAGGTGGGAATAACCAGCAGTCTATATTCACCGAGTCCAAATGGTTAAAGCGCGCTATAATCTGCCATCTATTTGGCTAAAGTCATTTCAGAAAACTACGACGGTGCATGCAAATGTCCGTTTTTGCTATAACAACTGAAATTTCATCAACGGATGCGACTTAGGATGTGGAAAGGCGTGGGAAATAAATGATGTATGTTATCATCTTGTTCAGTTTCGTTTAAAAATAAGCTAGCTCACTCGACGGACTCCAGTTGCGATGAACTGGTGGTTAGCTCAGTCCATAAACAGATTTCTATTGACAACCGTCTCTGGAAGACACGTCTCAGCTACCTGCTGAGAAGATTCAGCCACAACAAACAGTGGCACATAGCGGTCGATTTCCCGGCGTAAATTCCTTGAAGAAGTTTCTTTACCCTACTTATGCCATTCAGCAAGTCCAAACAATCGTCCAAGAGGTCAAGTGCCTTTTCACTTGTCAAAGTATCCTAAGCACTGTCGACAATAAATACTTTCTGAGATTGAAGAGCATGAGAATAAATGCATCGGGAGGCAGCCAGTGGTAGTTGAAAGCTAAGGAGAACTGCCAATATGAAGAGAAACACATCAAGGCGATCAACAGACTGCATTTTATACAGTCCGTATATGAAAATGTACGTTTGTTGGATTCCT
The DNA here is from genome assembly GCA_008360955.1 of Fasciolopsis buskii. Taxonomy (NCBI): domain Eukaryota; kingdom Metazoa; phylum Platyhelminthes; class Trematoda; order Plagiorchiida; family Fasciolidae; genus Fasciolopsis; species Fasciolopsis buskii. The sequence goes on from LUCM01008510.1 coordinate 148,599, forward strand.
CAGCCGTTACATTAAAATTTACCCAATGAATAATCGCTCTACTATCAACATTTATTTTCATGTCTACTGGATTGTTTGCCCATCTATTTCTCAGCATTATTCGGCACCAGCAAACGTTCTACATGCTGAAACCGTACGAATTATTTCACACACCCAGAGTTGACAAATAATAACATGACGAATGATATTGGAGCAGTCAAAAATTGTTCGACTGGTAGGTTTTTCGTGTCACCTGCATCGTTTACCCACAATATCCATCGAAACCTCACTTCAGAGGTCACGAAAAAAATAAACAAGCATGCAGAAGAATCGGTTCTACTGGGGCGCTAAAACGTCCCAAAAACGGTCCGCTAGGGATCGTTTTTCAGGGTGCCATTATATCATGGGATTTTTTGGTATTTTTACTGGCAAAGTTATAAGTTTAACATTCCCAGTTTTTAATTTTTCTCCAAAGGCTGAAACAAAAGTCTATTAATGATTTCATTCTTTGAGCACCGCAGTTGGTAATTTGAGGAAGTGCGGATAAATAACTGCGTGAATAAGTTATAGCTGATTATTTCCTCTCCAGAAAATCCTCAAAGATTACGGAATTTATGAAGAAATGGTCCTTGAGGCCTCCACTGTTCTGGCGAGTCTTGCTGCGCGGTTTTAATGAGGTCTAATTGTGAACGTCATTCGGTCTCTTGACCTGCTGGTGATTGCTTGCTACGCGTGAGTTACGCTGTTGCGGTCATGGATGAATGTGTCCCCTTATTGATTGACTGAAAACGTGTCACCTGTGTTAGAGGGTAACTTGTGGACTGTTATTCTTGAAATCAAAGCTTTTATTTGATTATAAATGTAAGACTTGGGCTAAGTTAATGCTGACAAATTACTTTTACCATTGATTGCTTCATTCGCCCTCGCGGTGGTAAAACTTACTTGTTATCTGATGTACATTACTGTGGATCACCTGGATGGTATCACTTAAAAATGACATTAGATGGTTTACAAAACTTAGATTAGGGAAAAACATTTATTATAGACTCAATTACAAAACTTCAGATTCGTGTTTAAGGTGGTTTCCTAGACATCACTGCTAAAGCTATTTTCCTCTGTCATTTCAATTCGGAAGTTCTGTTTTCTCCTGTGTCCATGTAAAGAATGCACGATATCAATTTCTACGCAAGATCCTGCTGTCTAGGAATTTCGTTTTAAATATTGCGGCAGGAAATGAGTCCACGATTAGCTCCAGTTTGTGTTTATGTAAGTGGTCACTCCAGAACATCTATTTATAGACGAAGAAAGGAAGTGCTGAAAGTTGCTCGTACCCAGGTAGAACTACTACAGCCCTCAGACTATGAACAATGGATCAGAGATCTGCGCGGTGAGTTCTTAAGCTTTTCGTTGTTTAGAATAAATAGGCGACAGCACAACGTCTCCTGACTCAAAAGTAAGCTGTGAAGATTTAGTGGGAGCACGTGTGGTATATGCGAATGAGGCGCCAGATATCTCGGGATGCTTTTACGGGTAAAACAGTTTTGACACTAATTGATTGTAGCAACGAGGGAATAGAGGAGGAAACTGAGTGCGTCTCCGCATTAACTAGCTGCGCAAATGAATCCTGGTTAAATTATCCAGCATAGGAAACCCGTAAATTAGTTCTTCCTTATAGTGAAAATATGTCGTTTTAGCTTCCAGCGCAGAGACCCTGGTCCGAACACAAAGCACTAACGCGGACGTTAAAGGTCAGTTTTACTTAGGGATTAGATTTTTGCTGTGAACAGACTTGGTTTCTGCAATATCCGCAATTTCTGTCTTGCAGCAGAGGCAACTAGAACCCACAATACGACCGTGCAGTAAGTTGCACTTAAGCATATATTAATTTTTAAGGCCAAATTTCGGATGAACATACGGGCATCAGCATTCGGTGATGGAACTTGGGATGCCATGTGTCGGTTAATGACGACATTCGTCTTGAGTCAGCTGAACATGAAAGGTGCCCTTGGGAAACGGCTTTAACTGGCAAGAAAGTTTGAGCGTTAGTAATATTTGAGCTCCCATTTGTGATGCTTCCAACCTCTATATGTTGCTTGCCCTATAGGCTACCCAGGAGCCACCATACAAACAGTACGGGAAAAGATAAGGCAGTGTGTCCAACCCCGCAGATACTTCGTTCAAGACGACTTCAGAAACTCGGATCCTTGGTGTTCAGATTCCCTTGACATCGTTGAGTCAGTTGCTAGATGCTTTCAAAGTGATCTTCCTTAAGAAATGAGATATGTATGTATCCGACGTGAAAACAAAGATGACGTATGTATCTGTCTCTTTGACATATATATCTGTCTCTTTGACATATATATAACGCGCGGCTTCATTTATGTAGTCGCATATAACGTCTGCTACTCTCAGTTTATGTTACCACCATAAACATCCTTCGTCAGTGCGGTAAAGTAATAATGCCATTTCTCATTGTGTTGTTCAGATTGAAAACAAAATTACAGGAAATTTTTTCACCAGAGGCCGACTCACAAAAGAAGCTGGAAGCAAAGAAATGCTGCTTCGTTGTACATTTTAACTCCTAAATTTCTTAATAGAAGATGCATACATATGTCGAGCATTTTTGTTTGTTCGTGACGGTTCTAGTTACTCGCGTAGTGCACCGCAAAAGTTAAAGATGCACATCGAACCGCTACGGTGTGCTTTAAGTCGCGGAATTTGCGTTCGAATTCCACGCAGATTAGTTCCGTAGTCACGGCGGTCACGCGAAGCGGATAAGATAGTCGCACTTAACAACAATAAATGGCCGACAAAATGCGGAAGAAAGCGGAAGAGTACTGTCAAGTGTGTGCCGGACTACTTGCAGGATGAGATTTTATGAAACAGACCAATTGTGTAACTCCCAAATCTGCTGGTGGCATGGATATGACTTTGGATTTCGATGGTTTTGCTAAATTCCTTATGTATACTACGAACCGTTACGGCTTGCGATACCTATCAATAGTAGGACGGGTTGAGCTATTCAATGGTCGTGCCAAAACATCTACGGCTTTCCTTCCGGTCAGTATGCACGGAGGTAGACCTGAAACGACCGTTTATGGTTTTATCAGGCGAATGGCCTAGGCGATTGCGATCCAATGGAAGAACGAACCATTATTGATCTCGTAACAACACATTGGATCTCTCATTCTGCCGTGTCCACCTTCTCGATACACTGTTGAGCAATCGATTATGTAGTATCTACGTGAACACATCAGTACAGATTTCCAGTTATTTGATTTTAATACTTGGGAGCATTCAGTGGAAGCCTAGTTTATGTCAGCTTATTAATATTATACTGTCCCTGTGCCATTTCGTTAATTTGTGTCTGTTGATATGCATTTGTTTTCTGTTCGTTTTGAAGTGAATAGATGAAGTGGTTCTTATGTAATTTACTCCCTTAGCTTTTTACTAAGTGCTGTTTCGGGCAAATCACTTGGACCTCTGGGAACAGTAAGTGAAGAGTCGCAATTTTTGCAAAATGTGTGATTTTTGGGGAGGACCCACTTTCGGAACACCGCAATAGCCGACCGAAATCGTAAATTTTGATTGGTTTGTCTATTCCTGCTGTCCGTGCGACAGCAATCCCGAATTCGGCTGACATACCTAAACCAGGGGGGTAGAGAGTCTGTTCTGACACTGAAAACAACGAAACTCACATCCACAGGATGGGCATCTTCCAATAGGACTAAAGGCAATACCCCTGCTGCCTCTGTATCAAGGAAGACGACTGATGCAAGTTGGTTGACATGCCCTTCTTGAGTGTTTTCTAAAAGAACCCGCAGAATGCAAATGGGGAGGACCGTTTGTGCCCATGTCTACATGAACTCGTTTACACGGTCATTTTCTGAGACATTTATGACTTCTGACATGGAAACGAAGCAATGCAATAACATGCTGCAGATCTTTTGTGGATACATCTTTGATACACCTCGTGATCCCCGGACCGTTTCACGCAATTCGAAAGCCTGTGAAAATTAACTTTCGCAAGGTATATGCATACATGTTGGGCTTTCAGATGGGACAGCTCGAGCGCCATGTTTGATGGCCATCCCCTCGGAACCCAAATATAGACAGCTAGTTGCTGTATCGTTCATCAGCCACTGAACTATGGCCAATTATGGCTAAATGCTGCAGCTTCCTGGGCTTTTCTTCGTCACATTTGGTCCCGCAAAGCCACTTCTTGCCGATGGATACCTGCAGAAGGTTATTTGTGAATTCCAAAACATTATGCATAGTAATCTTCATTGCTGTGATGAAATAATTGTCCGTCGGCTGACAGCTGTAAGCCGTGACACACAAGCAAGGGATCTTATTCCCCAGATAAAGAACATTTCCGGATGCTTTGGCTGCGATATGTGCATTCAGCGGAGATTGCATATGCATGTGAGGACGAAATTCCCACCATCTAACGCTCGAAGTCGAAGGGAAGGCGACTTCTGGCAGGAAAAGTTCTAGCGTCCCCACGTCAGATCACCTCCGTCAATTCGCCTGAGTAAGTACTGCCGTTGAATTTGGAAGTGAACCATTTCAGCAACTACTAGGCAGGGCCAGCGGCCTCGACCATGACTCACCTAAAAAACCGTGATATACTTCACAGTTCTCAGATTACATAACTAGACCAAATATACCGACGGTTCATTACGGTTACTGAACATTTCGGCGAACTTCGATCATCTGATACTGTAGATACCAAACATTGGAGACTTGGTCCAGGTGAAGTCGATCGGCGATTCACAGTGGGATTCGTGCAAAAATAGACCTCCCACCTACTAAATCGCACTTCGAATTCTCAAAGCAAAGCGTAGCCCAATTTGATGCGAAGCCCGAGAAAGAACAAGACTGCTCCGAAAATTCTACGGTACTATTCATGTGTTAGAAAATTATCGATGAACCGGTTAAAATGACACAATGATTATGAACACATTGTTTGTCGCAACACCGATTACGTAGTATCTAGATGAAAAAATTACTGCGGTTTCCAATGATTCGATGTTACTGATCTTATTTTTAAATCACCTTTTTCCATATGTTAAAATCTGAAGTATTTGGTCGGTTTTGTTCATGTAAATAGCTTATTTGCTACCGTCTTTTACCTGGCCATTCATTGAGGCAAGTGATATAAATGCACAGGGAAGTTGCAACTAGGTGTAGTCACCGGGTAAATGTCAATCCTTGTTTGCATTTGTGCTCGCACGCATCTAATCTTAGGCCTTTTTGTATTTATATGGATATTTATGCGTTTACAATTAGACGATTTTCTTGTGCGCGCCGCCCAAAATGTTATTCCTCCTTTTTCAGACCCCGCAAACTTAGCTAAAGCGTGAGCGTTTGTACATAACTACCAGTTGATCTCAGATAACCTCTCGATGAACTATAAATCCCGTACATTTCTGGAGTGTCTTTTCATCCGAGTTCCCAAACTATGACGTCCTTTTTATGAACGTCACCGGTTAGCTCAGGTGAGACGAAATATTAGAATTCGCAAGTTGGCGGTGAAAATAAGGGACAAATTTCTCGTCCAATTTCTCCCAACTCGGGGAAACTAACATTTATTCCATTAAGGGAGTAGAAAGCGTCGCCCAATGTTTTCAGTGGAGCAATCCGATGTTTACATTCATTCCCCCCGCCCCCAAGCCCCAAACGGGTGTTGATTGGGCGTCTTTATCGGAAATATACGCACAAGCAAACCACAGCAAAGAGGTACCGAGTGGGCGGAGCATTTCGAAAGTCAGAGCTCTCAAAAATAGCCGCAGCCGCACTCATCGATTCATTAACTTCTACTGTGCCAAATGGCGAAATTCCTGCCACCCCATGTCAACTTGGATTTATTAGAGTCATGATCAACGACCACATTTCTTTCAAGGGAAGAAGCTCGGCTCTTGGTGAAAACCGAAAATGCTTACCAATCTGGACCTGAATTAATACCTCCTAGTGTCTCCTCCACGGTAGGACCATTATCTTAATTTTGTCACCAAACGTCTTCAATTTGTATGTTCCAAGACTGACCTTCACATTACAGTAAAAACCTCGGTAATTATCCGGGAACACTAATAGGAAATAAATTGTGACCCTGCCAATTAACACCTAATCAGTCACACCCCACAGCCCCTAGATTTAACGAAATTTTGATTTCAAATAGTCTTATCGCCGGGCATCTGAAACATAAACGTTTGAACACTAGAAAATTTGGTACTCTAAGAAAGAAATCTTGCGCCACTTGCAGGACTGACTGCTTGAACTTTGTCATTAGGGCCCTCAAAACTGAAAGCTTAATTACAGTAGTAATTTTAGACATGACGGAGGCTTTTGATAGATTTTCTCGTCTTAGATTTTTAAGCTAATTGCAATCCTAAGGTTTTGTTGATACAATATTATCGTGGTTTTCATCGCACTTGTTGTCTGAAAGCCGTGTTTTTATAGTGAACTGTTTCACATATGAGCCCAGCTTTGAAATCCAAGGCAGCATTCTAGGCCCAATACCCTTCCTGTTGTACCTCAGCGATATCTTCGACGTTATTTGTAACGATGTCTCTTTTCTCTTTGCTAAAGACGTCAAGAGTACCCTATATTTCTGCCCTGAGGCGTCCGAATTTAGCATGACTAACATATCGCAATACTTGGCGTCAATCAGCTTCCTGGCAAATAAATGAATGATAGAATTTTCCGCCAGAAGGGACAGCACCGTTGGGTACGGGTGCTTTTTGCTATCAGAAAAAATCAAACTTGATAATCAAATCATTCCTTCATCTGTCAAGTTCGTGGCCTGGGCCTAAATTATTCCTGCAAACTAATCTTCTCGAAAACTGTTCTCACAAAGTTACGAAATTAAAATTAGTGAGATTGTTACACAGAAATCCAGGGCAGAAACAAAGCAAACTACAAATTTTTGGAGTAAACTTCGGACCCATTCTGGATTATTGCTCTCTAGTCTTTTCCAACATTAGGTACTGCGACACAGTAGCAAACGAAAACTTTCAGTGTGCATTAGCCAAACATTTAGTTGGCTTCCCCCTAAACCTGAACCACGTTGGATGCAGTGATTTGCTGCATTTGAAACATTTTTGGCCACAACTTATAACAGCAGATCTAGCGCTCTTTAATGATATTACTATAAATGACAGCTGAATCTCTGCACCTGGCGCGGTAAACCCGCCAACACAACCCCCCCTTGAAACGAGGAGTTTATTAGTTCCTTTTCAGTACCAAAAACAGCTATCAGAGCTAACTTCTTTGCTGTTAAATACTTGGCAATAAGGAAGAATTTCCCCAATATTTGCGTCCCTTATCGCAATCAATACTCGCCGTTAGAAAGAACTTATTACCCTGGTTACCACAATTTTTCCGACTCGTTTACATTACCCATACTTACCTGAGTACCAAGAATACGAAGTTCGTCTGTGGTTTGAAAACATCTCAAAGGAAACATTTCGTTCATCATGGAGAAGGGAAGTAAATTCCGTTAAATACATTACAATATAAAAACGTTTTAATAAGCGCTCATGTGATAAACTGCGGATTTCTAATTCTTGCTTAAGTTACCAACTCTACGCAAAGAATTTTGCTACACTACAGTCATTAAGTTCCTTGCCAGCCTCATGCTAAAATATCATTTGCCTTCCCCTACAGGTTGCAGCCTGATCACCATGAGGAATTTATCGAGTTTTATAAGCTTCCTCATCGCAATTTTTCATAAAATTCCACACAGCAAAACGTCCTAGATATTCCCACTCCCAGGTTTAAATTAAGGTCTGACATCAGCACATGACCTCCATACATGCAATTCCACGCCCGATGCATCGCGCTTCTCTCTTCCGCATTCCGAAATGTTTCCTTTCACTTAGTAATTCAGCTTCCGCTCCATACAACCTTACTGCTTTCACTATCAGTATAGAGGCGCCCACGCACACCTTTCTCTCCTGTCCGTCACCGAATCCGACACCGTCGCCAAGGCGGGCATTGCATCCCTATACGACCATTACCTTACACAATTCACTCCACCTGTAATCTCAGTTTATTGCCATTCGTCGCAGGTGAATTATCTCAACGGAGACATCTCTATCCCGACAAGGCTGAACAAACCTCTTCTGTGAAAGCCAGATCTACACCTCCATTTCCTTTCTTTCTCACTTGCAATTGAAATCATTCTGTCGTTTTCCGGTACGTCGGATTTATTCTCCTTCCGACGGCACGGCGCTCTCTCGCAGAATTCTTCATTCGTTCTTGAAAAATTTTCGCAATCTTGCCTCGAGTTTAACACCGAGTATGGTGCCTCAACCGCTTGGCTACTTAGATTAAGTTTCATAAAACACGATCTCCTGAAGGGAATGTATTTCGTTCAGAATGTATCTATGCCCCTCATCTCCTTCCATAATCATGTTTATTACAGTGTTTCATGGCCGTCTCCTAAATAGCAGCTCGTCTTCCTTTTACTCACGTTGTTGGACGATTCATGCGCTCAGTTGGTCTTTCTATCTACATTCTCAATCGCAGATAGCCGGATTGCTAGCATCACTAACCGCTACCAGGATTTACTTGCATTGCAACAAGAGTTCTCGTGCTCTCCTCATTTTTCTGAGCTGCTGGCACCAGTACTCTCTTCCTAGTGCGTCGCTGGCATTAGGGCCAGGGCTGCACTCGGTTTATTTTGTTCCAGGTCTTTAAATTTTGCTCTGGCGGTAGTAATCACTTCGTGCTCCGGCCACCGCATTTTTGACTAGTCCAGGAATATACACGGCTGAAAACCTTGAGCCCGTTCTGCCTGTCATATCCGCCAGCTGTTCTTCACCCGCCACCCTCTCGCAAATCCGCGTTAATACAATAGTAGTGGACACAGGCATATAGACCGCTTTGGCCGGCGCACATCGGGCGGGCAGCCCGACTGCTTCATTTTACTGGGACACCGTTATGGTTAACACCCCTCTGGTCCCATTGTTCACATGCATCCTTTTGTTTTGGCTTCCCCCTTCTCTTTCCTTGAGTTACTTTAGCACAAAAGTGCAGAAGGAAGAGGGGTGGAGATTGGTTACTGGTGTTTCATATCAGCCCACATCATGCATACACCTCACGATTACAGTCCTCCTCATTGATGAGGCAGAGCATTTTTCATAAACGTCTACTATGATCCACCAATTTGGCAGCGGACCTCTGCTTCTGTCAACGTCACTTCATAGGAATACGCTTGACGTTGCCTCAGTTGTTTCCGGTTCTCCACCAGCTGGTCTACGTATCCCCCTTAATTTTCCAAATTCACGTCCATTATTGGAACCGACTGAAATATCTAAAACCTAATTTATTCATAGAAAACTTCATGTCCATCCGTTAACCTTGTGCGATTATACAGTTTTCATCTGATACTGCATCCTCATTCGTTACGGCCAGCTGCGTGCCCGATATTCGGCTCTACATGCTATGTGTTCGTTCAGTATACTATTCACCAGAACACCAATCCCAACAACCGCTGCTGCTACAGTTGTCCTCTCTTGTTTCTGCGCATTTCCCGCCGCACATTATTCGTTTTGTGATACCCTGTGCATGTTTATCCCCTTCAGCCAGTAATCCTATCGCGTGAAGAGGTTGAGCCAAGTCGCGCAGCTGCGCCCGTGTGACTGCATGGGTGATCCACAAAAACGATGGATGAACAAGAAGTTTTCCTCGACTAAAATCTCCCCGAGCAACGTTTCACTGCCTCATGAGACTTTTTCATCCAAATAGGATCCACCATGCATACTAGTTATTACTTTATGGATCCATCACATATTACACATCCGCGTAGTATGCTTTATTTTGTTGCTGTGGTCTTCGCAAGTATGATCGAGAAAGTTGCATGTTCCTTGGCATTGCCCGAGAAATAAATGCCTTTTGATATTTTATTACCACCTTTGTTCATTGCCCTTAAGATATCTTCCTTTTGGCATACGGCGATATTCGTGGACAAAGGAACACCAGGTAAAAATCATCTTCCATCCTCGTCGATACTTCTGATGTTATGTTGCACTCCCTGGATTTTTGAATGCATTTATGCAGCTCTTGACTTCGGCCAAAGTGAAACATAGCGATTCAGAGTACGCATGATTTTTGAACCTAAATAAGGGACTATAGTTGGAGGCCAGAAAACGGAAGAAGACACATTCGCATCACGTCCTACTGGAATGATGAACTTACTACCCAGCTTCAGATGGTGACTAAGGAAGCCGTGGATGCGCACAACAGGGAGATTTGTAAGTAAACTTTTTGGATCACATCAAGGTTGTTCTTGAAGGTATTCCGTCTGTACCTTCCCGTATCAACGACAAAAACATTTCGCAACCTAATTGGTAACTCAGCTTATCGGATAAGAAATCGCCCACGTTAGATCGACAGCTTCAATTTCGGAAAATTTGTGGCTCCTTTTCGTAAAGCTTCGCCAATCGCGCTTTTGTCGTATTCTTGGCGAGGCCGATGAGGGATTCACGGCCTGATTTGCCCAACGATGCAACTTACAGTTTTGAATAGCGCTTTGTAACGTCAAAGAAAAGCTTAGCCCAAATTGTTGCACTGAAACTGCTTTGCAGAAATTACGGTAATAGTCACGAGTTGAAATTCATGCACATAAGGAGCGTACCTTTGGGAAGGCTTTGATACGAGTGGTCGAATAACGCGTATCTAAACGGTTACGAATCAAAAATCAAAACGAGAACGATCTACCAGGTTCTTCGGTACTCAACTGGCCGTACAAATAACATAAACTTCAAGTGTGTGACCAATGCACCCCTAAAACAGGAGCAAAGAATCAAGATCCAACAAACAGGGCTTCACGTCAGAACCCAGGACGCTGTCAATGAGGTGCCCCTCAAAATGGGTGACATAAACCAACCAAGTGGCTGACACAGTACATGAATGAGCCATGAAACTGTTGAGCATAGTTGCTTGTGGTCATTAAGCGTGGTTGTCGAATGCACCGAAAGATTTTTAAACTAATCCCTCACACATCTGATGATGAGCCATAGTCACCAGGCAGTCAGATCTGCGGTCAAAAATATGAATGATTTCAGTGTTCAAAGAACACCTCATGATAACCAATAAATAAAAGTTACTTGTTTTTTGATTCACGTAAAAGCAGCAGATTCTACTAGCCGTACCAGTCCTAACTGACAAGTTACTGGGCTAATAATCAGTGCACGCAAACTGCCGGTCTACAACCGACCAAAGACGACGATGAAGCAGACGTTGACCCCAAAAAACTGTTTCAGGCGAACAGGAAAGCACCAGGACGAAGCAAAAAGATAATTGCGTTGCTGCAAAGATAACCGATAGTCAAAGGCAAATTGTACTGCCCGTAAGGTAGGCAAAAATAGTCATGCGTCGGATAAGTAAACAGGAAATGTAATGAGGCGTATTACTTCAGTCCTTTCCGGTGTTCAACTTTCACCCGCAGTTTAACTAATACATGATGGCCATTACTTCGTGAACATAATTAAGCCTTTCATCGAAAAAAGCATTTACCATTTTATAATCCCCGTGCGTAGAGCAACTTGAGCTCACCGAAGCAGAAGCGGCTATCCAACTGAATGGTCTTTCGTTTCGGCATTTACTTATAAGGTACCCCTGTCTGTCTGTGGATTACCGGTAGTACGGAACTGGGTCTTTTGAACGTGAGCAAGGAAATGTTCGGCTGCGGTGTCGGAGACGTCGTTCGATCGCTCATAAGTTGCTAGAGCATCAGCATTAGCATCATCATCTCGAACCAAAAATTTCTGGCGAACCGCGGAACGGCTTGCACCGGCGACCAACCGGTCAAAAAATTGATCTTCCACCTGACCTACAAAATGTATCTGGGCGCCTACCGGGACAGCAAGACTCCAGAGGGGTACAAATGGTCGGATCTGCAAGGCACGAAAGGATAGACATCGCGAGCCAGATCTGCGTAACTTTGAAGGTCGACATAAAAACCTTGCTACATGGCAACACAAAATCTCGCACGGGGAGCATAAGAATATTCGGAAGATGTAAAAAAGTGGCCCCGGATTCTGAATCCGCGATTGACAAAATCCTTACTCGACAGAAGAGTGGAGAAACGGATCAACAACCAGATCCGAGTAAAGCATTTTATATGCAGTGGTGCCGAAATAGCACCGATGAGACAACCTGAGGGCGACAAAATCCGACCGCCTGGTCAATTTTGGAATCACTTCATATGCACTCCAGAAGTAATCAATTTTCCGAAAGTTAGTTGCTGCTTCATACAAATTCAGGAAATTACATTTTTGGGTGGCAAATTCCACAACCTCCGTGACTGAAAGACTCACAGTAATTAGCCTGAACGCTGGCCGCACCTTCGGTTCTTCGAACGGCTCCTCGTGGGAGGTCATGGTGATGCCACGTTTTTCACGATTGACTGCGGAGCATGTCCAACGACGTTGGGAACCAATGCCTTCTGTTTTATCATCCTCCCCGCTCGGAGTGGTAAGGCATATTGGTTAGTGCTATGATTTAATTCTCAAAACTCCCTGAGACATGACCGGTTGCATGGTCAAGCGTTGCAAAAGTATAACGTAGCCTATGGAGGAGCATAGCCCAAAGTTGGAGAAAAAAGATGGATCAGCTAACATTACACACGGTTACCAGTTGGTTATCGTTTAGTTGCACCAATAATACGCTTCGCTGGGGCAAAATTCTGTGACAGATTGCAAGATGTGGCCAAAATGTCCAGAATTCAATAAGTTTGTTCCAAGCCCGTGGATTGTAATCTGCGATACAGAAAGTTAATCAATACTGAGTTGCTGGGGACAAGTTTGCAAACCAGCCCAAGGCGGCTGGAGGAAATGAATGAAGAAGACAATCCTCCAGTAACGTCGATATAGGAAGCCAAATTCAAAGCATTTTATGGCGTCTTCTGAAAAGTTTGTTTGAAATTGTGGAATAGAGTGAGAAAATGATGAAATATAGAACTATTGCACTACGGTGTGGAGACAGAAACTGTCTCTAAATACAAGGAGGACAATGAAGAGTAGCACGTAATATGTTAAATAAAACATCCAATAGCAGTGTGAGGTCAGGTTGGATCCCTTTGATTCCATTCGGCGGGGCGTCATGTTGTTGACAGTCCCATTGAAAATAATACCTCAAGGGGAATTGGAGAACTTGCCAGGAGTATGACGATAACTGAGCGGCAGTGTTTATAAATAGTTCCTTTCGTAAATGTCCACTGTTGATATGGTGGGCATGTTATCCGCGGTCAGGTCAAGTTGCGTAGTAGAAGAGATTTGTGGACTCACGGCACTTTGTGGTTTGAGATCACAATACGCGGCCTCTAGTTCCGAGCGAACTTCCTGTAGGGACAATAGGTGCCATTGGCGAATTACGTTGGTTAACATCTCCATTCTGTTTCAGCACAGTCTGAAAAGTGGCTCTTTTTGATCCACTTAGAATGATGCTCGCGTTTCGCCTAGTCGGTGTGAAATTATGGAGGAAACGCAGTCCGGAAGGTCTCGTGGTTAGCGGCAAAGGAAATACATAAACAAACGGCCGGAAACTATAAGAGTAAATGAGAAAACGGGGGAGGCATGTCCATGATACTGATACCCTTGCAAGTTGGATGTGCTTAGAGCAGATCCACTCTTAAAATGGTTCGAACTATTCCTTTTGCTTAGCGGTCAGAGAGGTTTAATCGTAGGTAGTGATTTTATTACACTAGTATATAAATTTCTTTTGCGTCCGCGGGTGGGTTGGAGCTCGGGCCTTTTATAAACTGACGAATACGATGGGGTCGTGCGGCAATATATCCATTTGGGCCCTTCACAATACGAATGGCAATAGGATGAGAGAAATCCGGAGGGTTACGGGGATGGAGGAAGTTAAAAGGAAAGCGAAAACTAGTCCGTCGATTGAAGTGTCCAAACGAGGGGTCGGGTCTAGGCCGATGGGAGGCAAACCCAAAGCTGAAGAAAGCCGATTTCCTTCGCAGACCGTCTTCAATATTTTGCGTTAATAATAATAACAATAGTAATAATGCTTTTTTTCTTCGACAGTGCCAAAAACATACAATGCGCATCAACATGACTAATGAAGACAGTGGTAAAATAGGATAAAACAGGCAATCACTTGCAAATGGTGGAGGGCTATACAATAGCTAGTAATAGGTACGTCAGGCAATGCGTTCAGTAAGAGCATAAATAGTGAGGAATTTCAATGCGGGGTATTTGAGTCCAAAGAATACTTCTCGTCAATGCCACTCGGTGCCATTTTTGTGCATCTGGTAGGCCGAAATGAATCAGCAGCGCCACCGAAATGTCCCATGAGGTTGTAAGTATTCTGAATTTTGGGAATAAGCACAAGTTGGACATGGTAAAATGGATAACGCGTGGCAAGAAAAAACAAAATTAATCAAAGAAAGGCTAATTTGGAGGCAGTTTCTCGCATAGTGTTTACGACGGTGAGCAGTATACTGAACGAACACAAACAGCATAAAAAGCAAAAATTTGGAAGCACCATCCGTTGAACAAAATCGACGGCGGCACGGGATAGAAATTCTTCAATTTTGTGTCTATTTCACGCGGTTTGTTTTCGGCAATTTTGAGTTCACGAATTTTAGCTGGGTTTAGTGGAGGAGGCGGGGTTGGATAGAGAAGAAGGGTGACCGGAACCAAATCCCAAAAGAGGATTGGTTGAGCCCCTTCTCCCGATTCTGTCCAAGTCCGTAATCCATGGCCCTGTTGCTGCTGCAATGAGTTCTTCACTATAAAGGGCAATGGAACCGTAAAGCAGCAAAATGCAACCACAAACAGAAGCACGATTCATTTTGTGAAGCAAGTGCCGATGGCGTGGACGAAGCCACCAAAAAGCCTGCTCGCTTTTCTTGACTCGCACAATGCCTTTTAGGGGGACAAGTGGGCAAAAATAGCTCATAAGGAGAAGGACGTTTCGTTGTTATTTTATGGTCGGAAGACTGGGGTGTGTAAAGGCAAACAGGCCATAATTAATGCTATGAGAGCGAATGCCGAAAAAGTAAAAATTATTGGTAGAGCTGCAGGCAAGGTATCGTTTGCGGTCGGACTTGCGAAAACTGCCCTCTGGTGGTGGGGGGAAATGAACATAGAAAATAAGTCCACCACAACCCCGCGGACACACACAACATCGGTCCCAGGAAACGATTTCATTATTGTGCTCAATCTTAGCGAATAAACCTTGCCAGCACTGGTTGGCCGAAATGTGCATGACAGGTGCACATTCCTACAGTTGCAAAATAGGGTGTCAATTTCAGACATCCACCCGGCGGGTCCCAGGCACTAGGCAACGTGCAGAGACACAGAATTCCACGAGAACTGTGTCGCTCAAGTAAAGCCAGAAGTGCGAGGAAAACTGGAAGACTGCTTTCATCAGCAGAAATGCATCTGGGTTTCTCGGGGACGCGCATCCGACCAGATTTCTTTCGCTCTATCCGAAACGGCGGCAGAGGACCGAGACGCTTAGGAAAACCTTGTTTCGTATCCACAGTATTGTGGAACATTAGAACCTGGTTCTTGTGGCTTTGGGACCATTTAATAGCGGCTCCTGGGCAAAATTTCTGCACCGGATACATTGTTCGTGTCTATGCCCTTCTTCTGAAAATAATTTCAGTGCCCCATTGAATAAACCGAGATCCACAGAACTCCTGAGAAAGTACATTGGTAATTAAGAGGCCTCTATGAATTCTTTGAAGATATTGCTTCTAGCATTAAATAGTCGTTCATTATTGAACCCAGTTGCCTGTTCACAATTCGCTACAAGTAAACCTCCCGAATTACGCTCTGTTAATGCCGGAACTGCCCAATAATTTACTAAGATGTTTTATTTTTTAACAATTTTAGCTACCAAACGCAGACATTATGTAGCCAGAGATCGTTGGGATTCAAAAATGTAGGCTGTCGGCTGTGATCGACTACTAAGTGCTAGTAAGCTGCTGCTGGCTGGGTGGCCTCCAGTGAGTACCGATATAGATCTACTGGTTGATCGAAAATTAAACGTTGTACAGATGCAATCAAAAGAATTCCACAATTATCATGCAAACCAAAGCATGATATCAAGGGACGCATGGGTAATTGGTCGCACAAATCACGCTACCAAGGGCCCGGGATTAATCGTAACATGTGTGCACACACAGAATAGCTTCAGTTTACATTGAAGTGGGCCAAAACCTGAATCACGTTCATGATACATACAACGCGCACGGGGTAAATTGGGCTTTCCGTTACATTATGAGAGTGATAATGTTCTTATGAGTGTAGCGCATCGGATTGTCCACTTATGCTTCACCACCCACCCCTCTTGTTTTTAAACATGCCCCTGTCCCCAAAATGGGCACCTGGTACGTCGTTCTTCTTTAGTAGTTATCACTGAAATCACCATGTGGTACACGTTGATGTCGTTTTGTTATTAATATTAATGATATATGTTTCTCAATTTGCGCAAAGCAAAATCAAATTTTTATAAGGATGTTGCACAGGAAGTGCGAATAACGTAAATCAGAAAGGATAAGGGGTGTGAGCAACCTTGAGTTATTGCACAAGCACAATCTAAAGTGAAACGAAATGTTGCAAGGCAATGGGGAAAGTGCAAATATGCAAGTATAAAGCGAAAACTGGAAAACTAATTTTTTAAGACAAAACATTTTTCTGGGACTGTTTTCGAGCAGCGTACTACGAGATATGGTCAGTCCCCAAACGTCAAGAGCGTTACGTATTGGACGCAAAGGTTGAGCAGGGGAGAGGAGAAGCAATGTTATTACGATGGTTGGATGGGATTAGTGAAAACCAGGAAAAATGTCATGCAAAGGGGATAAGATACGTGTCTGACAAAAGAAACCGACCGAAAAAATGCTGAAGGCGAAGTAAGACTGTCAAGATTGTCTCAAACTATCCGCAGGAAATGTATGAAGCTTCGGATAGGGGAATTCCAAGGATAGTTTTTCCATTTACATGCGGATGACGGTAAGCTGTACTGGGACATGCGTCAGATAAGAGAAATTTTGTGTAACAGAATTCTTTGTATAAACTGTCCAAGAATGTCCTCTATGCTGTCATTTTTGTTGTTGAAGCTTTTGTCTAACTCGGCAGTACCGGAAGGGAATATGAGGTGCGCGAGCCGTTCCGGCGGCAGCAGTAATGGCGGTTTTGTCTAATCGCAAAGATGCGAGTTGAAATATCCGGTGCGACTATCGGCATAGTTTCGGTTGAACGGAGCAGTACTCCAGCGTCAGTTCTGGCTAGCAGGTTCCTAGCAGAATCAGTAGAGTAGAAGATTTGGAATCACAATAACGAAGACGGAATCGATGACAGCGAGTCCACTGCGGATGCAAGGCCTGAAATACAAAAGAGAAGACATCTGTCCTGGGTGCCTGCTCGGGGCTGTGGTGCTTATTGTATCAAGACGACATACCGCCAGCAAAGTGCTTCTATTCCTCAAAAAAAAGTAATTAGAATTGGGTCGTGGTGGCAATTTTAGGGGCAGTTGAAAGTTCGAGGCTACCAAGAACGACTTATTCAGCCTTGCCAAGTCAGTCAAAAGGATAAGATTACATAAGAAGCGGGGACTACACTGGCTGGAGGTGTTTAAAATCGCAGAATTTGCTGACAGCATGGATCCGTCAACAAGTACGTCGGGAAAAGCTCAAAGGTTAGTTGCTTAGGCCATTGGTGAAGAGGGTACATCACAACAGGTGAGGTCAAAACGTGCGTTAGCGGGTACGTGTGATGAAGTGAGGAAGTAAGAGCTGAAGCGGAATCACAGATGACGACCTCAGCAAAGACTCGGTCATGAACTAGAATTCTAACCCATGTTCGTAAGCCTCGTTCAGTTCAATGTCAGCTCGTGTTAGATTAATTAAAAGCGGGACATCCAGTAACTTTGCCAGCTGGGCTTTGGACTAGGCTAAATCTGGGCACGACCGCAGGGAACTAGGAGTTTGTTTCACAGTTACGAGTGAGCAACTGTGGAGAATTTTGACCCGATCGATGGTCGAGTCAGGTCCAGTATCTACTAGTATCTACTACGACGTAGATATGGGGACTACAGGCGTTGTGTAGAACTTTCGTAGTAGAGTGAAAATCATTATGGCAAAGATTGAAGAGAAATGCAAGGTTTAATTCGACTCGACAAAACTCTAATTGTTCAAGTCCAAGCAGCTCGCATCTGGTCCTGTGGTTTAGCCTAGATGAAAGCCGCTGCACATTCTCGACCACAGTTTGAACGACATTACGCATATGGCTAAAGATAATCGAGCAGTACTCGAGGTGGGGCCTAGCATGGGACTTGAAGGTGGTAATTCTGCAGTCTTGAGCGTGGAATGCTCTTGAGATCATTGTATCGGCTCTTTTAACTACAGCGATCTGGTGGTGGGCTTGCTCAGGGAAGTTGAAGCAGCAGTAACCCCAAGTCCTTAACTGTGTGTGACACAAGTACTGGCACGCCGTTTATGGAGAAGGAGCCCCGGGAAATATGACATTAAAATGTTATTAGATGAGTCGTCAGCAGAGAACTTCATAAGTCGCTTGGAACACCAGTTACCAATAGACTCTAGGTCTTCATTGATAATGATGTATATTTTCTCGATTGCGAGATGCATGCGCAAGGCAAGATCAATTTTTTACATAGATGATGCACAGGAAATACGGACTATGTGAATCGTAGAGACAGGGAGTGAAAGCGACCTCTAGTGATTTGGGAGGCTTGTTTGTTTTGTATATCTCTCGACATACGAAAGTCATGCGCAAGATAACATTAAAATTAGGCCAGGAAGGCACGATGAAGACATGGAAAACGGAAACCAAACATACAATGCAATGTGGTTTCGCACACAGGATCATAACAGGCAATGTGGTTTTCCGAGCAGGGGGCTTTAATTCAAAGCTAGGTAATGGTTCGCAAAGATTTTTCTGTGGTTGCATTCCAGTCCTACACTGCGAGTTATATTGTTTGAATGCAATAAAGGTGA
>LUCM01008510.1:168343-235192 GCA_008360955.1 Fasciolopsis buskii
GATGGCAGTCTGGCCTGGTTGCCAGCCGCAGATTAAGAACCTCAGAGGAGGAAGTTACTAGGGCGCATAGTGCAATTCAAAATATATGGACGGTGGCTGAGAAGTCCGGGTTTTCTTTTTTATATACACATATATATTTAAATAGGTGGGCTGACTAATCTAATGCGTGGATCGTCTGCGCTTTGAGTAAACAGAATGAACTGGTATTTGGTAGGATCGTCTACACTATGAGTAAGGAGAATGAGCCGGTATTTAATAGAACGGACAGGGAATAACTGCTACTGATATGAATGGTTGTCGGACTACAAAGATGGATGCACTAGGGATTGACTAAATTCCACTTGGAAATCGGGGATTATATTTCACTCTGGGAGGCCATGCCTTTCGAAACAAGAAATGGTGGGGGCCAGTGGGTATGGTAGACGTAAACGGTCACTTTGGGGAGAGAAGATACCACATAGGACTCTACATTCGCGGCGATAGTTTAAAGTCTGAATTGGCCAAAATGGATAGATATCGATGAAGCATGAAAAGGAAGAATCCAAGACGTTTGCCTTATTTCGTTTGGAGGGCATCATTTGGGTTCGTCCGAAACGGTGATTTCTACAGGCCAGTCATTTGCATGAAAAGAAGAGTTAATGAAAAGTAAGGGTGTGGGTGATAGCAAATGTATTTCTTTTTTTAGAATACAGTTGCAGGTTATGGTTAAGCGCAAGAGCAGAGCTAAATGAAGCAGCCTCAAAAGAGTAGACCATTTTAATGTCGTCGAAATACCGGAATGGTGTGCCATGACGAATAACTTTAAAGATATCAATAATGATTAGTAAGAGTAGCAGAGGACCTAGGATGCTCCCTTGAATGACCCCACTGGCGAAAGCACAGGGCGGGAAAAACAACCGTTAATTTTGACTGCCTGAAGGCGATTAGGAAGTTAGGATGATAACCAAGATAACAGGGAACTTCTTATTTCATAAATCATAATTTTGGCCAGAGGTCGGGAGCGGGAAACGCGGTCAAACGCCTTTGAAATGTCTAGAAAGATCACGAGCATCCACCAGTGGGAATCAGCACTCTGGGTGACCAGTTTCAAGAGGTCAAACTAACAAGTGAGGCAGGATCGGCCCTTTGAGGAAGCCGTGTTGGGAAGGGTTGATAGGGTTGTGAGTAGTAAGGAAGTCAACCGGCTGTTCTTTAACAATCTTTTCCATTATCATGGATAGAACTGGAGTGTGGTTATTGGGGCGAAGTTTTTCAGGTTCATGCAAAGTGCCCTTTTTGTGATGTGGAACAATAATGGAGGATTTTCATCTTGACGGAAAAGTAGCGCGAGACATGGAGCGCGAGAACAGATTGAGAAGAAGCGGTAGAAGATCTGGACCAGCGGTGCGAAATTGGACTAGTGGGACGCCATCAGTGCTAGGCCTGTGGGATGGCCCAGAGTACTTTACTGCTGTCATCAATCCAGCGACGTCGAATGAAATGGATGATAATTTAACCGAAGTTAACGTGGGGTGTTTTTCAGAATGTGGCCGATTGGCATTGATGAAAGTAGAAGAGAATTATGTATTGAATGCTTCTGTGATGTCTACAGAGAAGTCTATGCGTAAGCTATTAATTATGATGAAGTTCAGAATACCTGAAGATTTGGGCTGCTAGCAAACTTTAAAAATATAGGAGGTCTTCCGAAATCGGTTAGGCGACCCAGGAGCTAGCATTTCATGACGTTTTAACCTTAGTTCGGGATCCATGAGAAATTCTTGTTGCAAGTGGTTGACTTGCATTAAGACTGGTAAGTCTCCTGTTTTACTGAAGATATTTTGGGCCTTCTAAAGGTTCATCTGGAGTTGACAAACTTCACTATATATATATGTAACATTAATATACAGCGGGAATAGCAGAGGAACAAAACCGCCCTCCTGAACAACACCTACGTTAAAAGCACAGCATTGGGGAAAAATGCGTTGAAATGGACAACATGAAATCGATCGAAAAGGTAGGATAATATCCAAGATAAGAGTGGAATTTTACCCATACGTCCTAATTTTGATCGGAAGTTTGGATCGCGAAATGCGGTCGAACGCTTTTGACATGTCTAAAGATTACTGATTCTAACATTCTCATGCTCCGCTCTTCCGTCCTCGCTATGACTTCTCGACAAAAACCCTATCCTGGGAGTCAACACCCGCTTCCGTCCGCGATCCATTCAGTTGTGCCCTTTCCTGGCTAATGGGGGTAGCCAAATTTTTCGCCGGTGATGCGCATCTTTGATGCATTTCAGCATGAACTGACTCACAGCGCTCGACTGATAATCAGCCCCAGAAAGTCTTGGTGAAGGCTTACCTAGCCTGCATCTAAAACCTCGAAAACTGAAGCTTAGCCTACCACAATGCATATTTTGGCCGTGAGAGTACAAACATGTTGCATCTTCGTGTGTGGTCTTGTTTCCCGTGTTTCCACCGTGCCATCATTTACAAATTTTATGTTGCTTTGCGCATGCCTCTCGGATGCGGATAAATATAAGTTAGCTATTTGCGTTTTGTGTTTTTGACAGAACAATTGTTTTGAACTCAGGCATCAAGAAGCACAAATTTATTTCGTAAATGCGGGATTCAGTAAGTGGTATGCAGCATGCGGGATGTCGGTAAACGGTTAACTGTGGCCTAAAAATCGTAAGCTCCTAAAGATGTTCATTGGGTAATACTCTAGTTAAGTTTGGTCTTTCATTCCCGTTTTGCAAATGCCGTCAGGCTAGCATGCCAAGTTCAATATATAAATAACTGTGATCCAACGAGCGTCGATTTTGCTATTCCTTGCCGAGCGCTTGATGGAGGCGTTTTCTTCAGTTTCATCGCCTTTGTTGGAATGAGAACATTCCTCAGAGAATGCACACTCACAGTAGAATTGGTTACGCTTGAAAATTTAGGCATTTGGGACCTATCCCCAAACCAGAGGCAGAGGCTGGGCCGGGCCCTGAGTGTACCTTGGAGCTAGCATCTCTGGGTCGTCTCTGGGCGCTGGCAGTGTCACCCCGCACCTTTCCATTTTGAGTTCGGGTTGCCCAAAGTTTTTCGCGTGTGTTCCATGGTTGCCTCATGAAGCAAGCTGCTTGGGTGGTCAATGACTGTTTTTCTATCCTGGCTGTCATTTTTGGAAGAAAGATTGCCGACTTTTAGCCCCAGATACCATGAA
Source organism: Fasciolopsis buskii (assembly GCA_008360955.1). Lineage (NCBI taxonomy): Eukaryota > Metazoa > Platyhelminthes > Trematoda > Plagiorchiida > Fasciolidae > Fasciolopsis > Fasciolopsis buskii. The sequence goes on from LUCM01008510.1 coordinate 171,533, forward strand.
ATACAACTAAAACCCATTTTTTGACCTACCCTTGATATCAAGTCGTTGGTTGAATTTACAGGAAAAATTTTCTCTGATTATCCGAGGTCTTTGGAAAACCTTTTCTTCTTAGAAATGGTCGTTGGCGTAGTTACCCTGAAGACTAAGATGCTGTCTGAAAAGACTTCACAAAGAACCTGCAAACTTTACCTAGTCGCATGCATACCCATTCCGGAGTTTTAGTTGCAGTCTTCTTCTGTACTATTTGAGGCCATCCTAAACACCTCAAGTTTACTCTAAGTTTTCCGGCTTTGCTGTTTTTACATGTTTACAAAACATTTTGGATGATCCAGGAAAAATTGTTCTTTCAGAAGAATCCTCCAAAATCCACTGAAAATGCATGACATCCTGAAAGCAGAAAAAGGCAAAACATCTTGCGGAACACTACGACACTAATGTTTTGTCTACTGTCTGTAAAACTAAGATTACACACCCTTCAACTAGAAATAGAGCAAAAGTTGGCAGTAACCCACTTTTCCACCTTGGTCTATGCTCTGAAACCGCTTTGTTACTCTTGCAGACGCATTTGATGTTGCCCAATAGAAAGTACTTCCGAAAACGTAGGTGAAGCTACTGGGTGTTTGCGTGATGTAGTCGTTTAAAAATGAGCTCTCACGTCGTACATTCTAACTCTGTTGAAAAGTACAACACCAAAATCTCAACAGCACCTGGTCGCTTCATTTTTTTCATAGCATCGTAAAAATGATGCGAATCAACGATGCTCAAAATGCGCTGGTCTTCAACGCACTTGGTCGAGCCTCACTGCCGGTAGTCAAGCCCACTCTTCTGAGTGCTTGTGGGATGATTGGTATTCCCTGTCAATGCGTGAAGCCGCACATGAGAACATAGTGGCACTCCCGTCCTACTCTGTTCAGGCTTCCAAACGGAGACAGAGCCAAACACCGTATTAGCAAACTGCAGCTTATAACCCTGTATTATGCCATAAATCGATCAAAACAGCAGTGGAAAGAGACACATCGCTGAGAAATGTTAGCAGGTTCATTGTCAGCAGTAACAGGATCAGGTTACTTTGTTAGCCAGTCAGTGTTACAAATTCCAAGCGAACAACCTATCACTTTCCATCCCGGTGGGAAGAAGAGGTCCTTGCACGTGAACTGAGGCAAGTCTCTAACGACTTCCAGTGAGCGTCACCATGCAATGCAAATCAAGCCGACTTTTTATCAAATTTCTCCAAACGCACCCACTTTTTACTTGAACGGGCAAAAGTTCAATGCTTCACTATGTACCTATATCGCACAATTTGCAAGAGGTTTCCAGGAGGTACTCGTTGTGCCCCACGCATCCAGATAATCCAACTATCTCGTTGAACAGCATCTATGCGCAACTGCCGACCAAATCAAAACTCAGACAGCAGACTAGCTTAAGGAATTCTGATAACCCACAGCTGCCAGCGACAAACTATTTCACGAACCTTCTCTTAAGTGCTCTGCATAATCATTGCCACCACCAGCTTCGCCGCTACTTTCTACTACCTAAGAGGTTACCGTTACGTACTCCATTTCCCCTATATCCGCCCATTTAAATCCCATTCTGGCAGTTTTATCAAAATCCGAGTTTCTCTGGTCAACCAGGCAACCTTTACCATAAACAGGCTGCTACATTTTACCTCTCGCCTCCCTACTCGCGCGTTTCTCGTGGTAGCAACAGCTTTTGAATACGAAGACATTGTTTTTCTTCGGTACCCATCAATTGTCATGCCCTTGCTAGTATTCTTACGGCTCATCAGTCCTTCAGCGCTGTGTTGACTTTTCTGAAAACCCTTTCTTTTGCACCACCACATCAGCTTATATGTTGAGTTGTAACTCACTGTTCACCTCGAAGCTTCAACTAAAGCTTATCATTCCTGGTAAATGGTGGAATGCCCTTAGAAAATACGGCTACCCTTAATGAATTGTCGTAAAAATTCTCCAGCACTCCATTTCATCTGAACCACTCCCTTGAGTTCAAAGTACCCGTTTCTATTGATCGGATATCCACTGCAATACCTTATAAGGGGTTTCTGGGATCACGGAGCCATGCTTCCGTTAAAGCTTCACACCAAACACCCAGTTCTGTCTAACGCTAGATATTTATTGAACGAATCTGAAAGACTGTAAAACCTGGTTTCTTCTTTACGCAGAGACGTCATTCTCGTGTTACCAAAGCTTCAATTCCCGAACACTCTCGAAATCAAATAACATTTGTGGTTGGAAAATATTTTGGGTTAAATAGGACTGACTGAGCTGGCGCTGGATTAATCTAGGCGTATATTCACCAAAAGCCTTCTATGTATTCCAACATCGGACGTCTTCCATGGTCCACTGAGGACCGCAGTCGAACTTCAGAAAAACATAGCATCGATCGCCCGCCTGGCTCAAATAATAGAGAACTGTCTTTTCTCAGCAGCGCATCTGGATGTCTTTTTTCATTATCTTCTCCTATCAGACTTGTGGCTGGGTACATTTATACACCTTAATTATGCTGGTATACAATATGGTCATGCATCTGTTTTGTGATCTTTTCCTATTATGACCACAGAAAGCTAGAAGTAACATTTTTCTTCACCAAGCAGTGAAAGGTGCTGCCGACCTGACTTTTAAGCACGGAATTCCGCTTTAAGCAATCCTCTTTCTTGTCAGTGACCAAAGATTGGCTAACTGTCGTTTTATTTTTTCATCCTGGTCCGCTTGAGCCCAGTCTGACAGGAAGTCTCCCATTAGCCTGGAAAATATTCTCATCAGCCATGCGCCGGCAAAGTTGGAGAGAGGTTTTCGTCACAGAGCCCACTAATAAACTGTAATAAAATTATTGAACGTTTTCAGGAAAACTCCCCAAATTATCGGTTTACTCCCAAAAATATCTCTTTTATTGAAACGCCAATAAAAATATTTAGAATTATAAACAATTTATGAAGATTGGGGTGATTTTTCGTTCGTCCTGAGGTGCACCATGAAAGACTATTCAAAAAATAATTGAGACCAAGCTCAGAAAACGGAAATCTAAAGCACCCAACCAGCAAAGGAAGGTCAAAAGGCTTCATTTTTGCTCAAACATAGGAACAAGAATCACTAAAACACGAAAGCGCCAATGATGCAATACAGTGAGCTACTCACTTCTCATATCGATATAACAGAGGCTTTTAGTTCATTTTTAAATAATAATAAAAACAATGTATATGACCCGATTTGCGCAAAGCATGCACAAGGTAGTTTCAAATTTTTCCACGGATGTTGCAGGGGAAAGGCGAATAACATGAATTACAGGAATTATATGGATGTGTGCTACCTTAGATTACTTGAGAAAGATAAGAAAATGGGATCAGACCCTGGAAAGTAGTACGGAATGTACAAGTGTGCCAGTCAAAAATCAAAACTGAATAAGTCGTTTTGCAAGATTATGCAGGGTTCCCTTAGACCTCTTGAGCAGCGGACTTCGGGTCATTCCATGTTTAAGTGAACGAAAATTGCGCATCGCCGGCACAAGACTTGACCGAAGTTCAGTGGTGGGTGTTGAAATATAAACCTGAGTTCCCTTAGGTCAAGAGCGTCATTTATTAGACAGAAACGTTAAGCTGAGGAAATGAAGAGTATTGGAGATAAGATAATTAGATGGAAACTAATAAAATCCAAGCCGGCGGTTAAGCAAAGTGGATAAGATAATTGCACTTACCAACAATAAATGGCCGATAAAATGCGGAAGAAAGCGGGAGAATACTGTCAAGTCAATGCCGGACCATTTTGAGGAAGTGAGTTTATGAACAACTCTGAGGAGAGTGAGCACGCCACTCTCATGACTGCAGGTAACACTCATATGCGACTGGTGGCATATTGGACTGAGAGGTGGGATAGGGAAGAGGCAGTCTGTGTAATAAGCAAAAACAGTTCTCCAGTACACTAGACAGTTTTTGTCTCCGTTTTCGGTCTTAGATGGCAGTTCAATTCGAGGTTTTCAAAGTGTTTAAGCAGTCAAATTCCACCAGTGACCGTGTTTTTGCCTAATTATGAAGGTCCAATTAGGGGTATCCAAGGTGATTAGTGGCTTGGTTTGTTTTGAATGGACCAGTATTCGTGCACCAGCTCTGGCTAGCAGCGTCCTGGCACGAGTAAGAAGCTAGTCGATTAGGGGTTGCCCTTACGTGGGCTGAACTGGTAGCATAATCTGGTTGCTGGGCCTGAATCATAAAAGTAGGAAGCCGTTTGGCTTGAGTACCAGATTGGGATTGTGGTGGTTATCAAACAGAAGACAAGTAGAGACATCATTCGACAGAAGTTTGGTCGCGTTACCAAAAAGCTAAAGAGGCAGCTTGCAAATATTGCTCTCAGTTTTGTTCTGATAGCAACGACCGACTTCGGAATTTGGACAAATCCGCCGACAAATAAAGTGCAAAGTAAAAGATCACGATTTATGACGGAGGAGGCGAATTAACCATGGGCAAACTCTTGGAGTATCTGTCGGTGATAAATAGAACGTTTGACCCGTTCGACAATAAGGGTCTCGTGTGACAGGATGACCGGGGACATTCTGGGCCCAGGAGAGGTATTGCGGTGGTTGTCATTATGGCGCAAATTAATTCGGCTGAGAACAATTCGATGACCATTCGAGAGTATTAAGTGTTTTCGGCATTCGTGATTGTCGGTTTGCTCTGCGCTGCTGACCCAATACAGGAAATGGCCCTATAAATGGAAACTTGTATGGGCTGATTCGTTGCGTGCAGTAGGAAATGTGTCATGGGTGGCTGAATGTTTGCAGGTAACAAGAACGGCTTGCTCAGCGCCGCTAAGCCAATGGATAAGGTAAGACGACACGAGAAGCATTTAGTACACAAGCTGAAGGCGTTTAAAATTAGAGAATGTGATGAGTGCATTGATCCATGTAATATTATGGTGGCATTTGGTTAAGTCCACATTTGGAACAAATCCGTGGTTAGTCACCTTTGACAAGTTGGTGAGGACAGGCTCACTAATAGGAGAGGAGATCAAATGGTATTATCTGGAAGGTGTGGGGAAGTAGAGTAACAAAGTTGTAGGCCAATTCCGAGAAGGCCGGGGCTGAGCACAATGAAGTCTCAGTTATAAACTAGAATTCTAAACCATGTTCGCCTCCCGTTCTTTTCCTGGATTGCTGGTTCCCCTTTCCACTGGTCTTCTTGCTGAGATGGCACTTTGCTTTACCACCATCCACGCGTACATCCTCCGAGGATTCTGTGATTTCCGGATTTATCCGGTCAGCTGAGCCAACTCTAATAAGCTCTTCCTTTACTGCCGGTGACGGTGTAAGATAATCTTCCACCTGGCTGTCCTTAACTGCTGCGGCCTCTATTAAGCCATTTATGACTGTCGCCCAGCTCAACTCTTCCCCTGTCATCTATTTTCGACAAAGTTTCCCGTTGGACTAACTGCGGGGTCACCAGGTTGGCCCTTCGAATGGGCTTTTTGCAAGCTGGAAAGACTCAGCTTACCTTGTCGTATTAAGAGTAGAGCTCGTAAATATCCTTCCTGAGGCCTCCACATGCACGGTGGTACCATTTGCTACAAGTGTCAGACTGAATACCTGTTACTACCTTGCTTTGGGGGAAGTAGGTCTTCCACACTTCGCATCTTGTCTAGGGCTTCGCAGTGAGCTTCTGGCCTGTAATCTCCTATTGGTCGGTCTACCCATAGACGTCGCAAGCACGTTTCCAGTGGAGAAGAGTTGTCGTTTGACAGCGACACCTAATCGGTGAAATAAACTGATGCAAAATATATTCCCGTGGCTCTATTCTTGATCTTCCTGTTACGAGCCAGCAGGTCACGCTGCGGTGGAGCGCAGTCAAATATCCCCTAGTCATTTTCATTCGAATCGAGAAGAGCAAATCAGATCAACCCGACAATACTACACTCTCCTTCGCAATCCCAATCACAAATAAAACCACAATCGAAATCTCAATCACGATTCCAGGAGAAATTCGCAATACAAATGTGAATCTCGATCTGTCGCACTCGCCTAATAGCCAAATCGTGATGGGAACCAGATTCACATCACGTCGTGCATAATAGTCATCACCAAGTGGACAAGACCAATTCTCAATCCCAACTACCGAACACACGCGTACAATCATCGAACGAACGGGAATGGTTAAATAATTATTAGACCAACTTGTCGCAATCTAATAATCCGTTATCACACGCACATTCAAACAATTCGCATCACCAGTTCAAATAAACAGTTCTCATCATCATGGCCACGTTCTTAATTGAGCTCCTTTTTGGCTACGTGACGGCATTTGAACCTGTCTTTGCGTGCATGTGTGCGTGCGTGTGTGCGTGTGTGTGTGCGCGCGCGTGCGTGCGCATTGTGTGCATGTGCGCGTTCACGCGCGTTGGCATTCGTCCTAATCTACTTTTTCAACTTCGCCTCACGTTCATTTATTCAAACTATGCCACATTCTAGCCCATCCAACTGCGAAATCCCAATTACAAACTGCTAACAGCCAACCTTCAGTGTTCAAAGTGTTTTGTTCCACCTAGCTAAATCGATTTTACGTGAACATGGTACCGACTTCCACAATTAAATTTTATTATTTTCATCCCTACGGTGTATCACCGTACTCAAACTAACTGGGCTCATATTAGGTTTCGTCTCTATATCTTCATATCCGCCTAAAATTCCCACAGTGGCACGGCTAATTTCAAAATTTTCTACAATAACTTTCTTCTAAAACCACGGCAGGAATGCAACCTTCCATCTAACTTTATTACAGATCCTAAAATCGTGAATCTTCGCCACAATTCATCACGTCCCACAACCATGTAGCGCAGCAAAAAATCAGACAAAGATGGAGGCAGTGAATCTGAAAACTGCGTGAATTCAAATCGCTACTGACCAGATGAAGCCAGATTCATCTTGATCCGAGAAACCAATGGACGTTGATCCCACGCCCAAAGTGAAATCAGATTCGGAATGGTAAATACGAAAGTTCTCAAGCGTGAATGGCTAGGCCAGAACCGCCTTTCTGATCGATGATCACCGGTGGTGGGCCGGAAAGACAACTTAGTTCGTACCTCGCGCTTCCACCGCAAGAGCTGTGGTTTTAGGTCGGGTGTTCAGTGCACGGTAGGTCCGTCCACTATGTATCGATGAAGTAGTCAGCCTCCATGCTTTTTACATCTTCCTGATGAATTTTTCGAATGTCCTTTGGCCTACTCCGATGTAAGGTACACACCGACGTGCATGAGAACGCACCCTGACGCCAAACGCTTTTCCATTAGCCTTTTCCACATGCCCCAGTGATAAGTTAAACCTCCCGCATGTGAAACACATCGCAAAAATTATTTGTAGCCGCAGCTAAACAATACTCCGTCCCGAAAACTACGCGTGTCTAGACACGATCACTGGTTATCGGTCATTTCAGTGGAACAATTTTACTCACTTCGCCATTGCATTTGTTGCTCCCCTTGGCCATCGTTCATCTAACAAGCTTTCATCGGAAGCGCAACAAGCCGAGTGAGTAAAACATCATCCTGCATCTTCTGGATTAACTCGTTTACAAACGCCGCCTCTGCAGTCCACGGCTATTGAAACAAAATCCACTTCCATGAAAAGCAATTTCTGCTCCTGAGCCATTGATCGACCTACTTTCCACGTTTCCCTTAAGATGAAACTTTCATCCGCGGCCCGTTTTCCTGCCTGAACTGCCCGCAGTTTTCCCTGCTTACAGCTGGGAAACTCACAAACTGACAAAATTGTAGTAAGAGAGCACCCGTTTACAACGAATTTAGCGTATGGATTTTTCGTATTCATGGATTGCATTAGAAGCCTAGTCCCACATTTTGCTCACTATCCATCGGTCCTCCCCCAGTGCAGAAGAGCGAATTTTTTGTCGATTTTGTTTTTCTTCTTGTAAACATGGATTCTACGACCAACCCTGCTACTCGGATCTCTTGATATGTATTAGTTCAATCCGGTTCATTACTCCAATTTATGGAACAAGCTTCATAGGCCCTTGCTTAATTGTCCAACTCATATCACAGCTACACACTGCCTCACCCGTTAATTAACGGCCAACGTTGCTCTTAATTTGATCTTCACGAAACCTCCCTGGCCGAGGAATTCGATTCCGGTCCCCGTCGGAAGTACAGTTCAGCTGTTTATTCGGAATGACTGAATAAAAGAGGCCCCACGGCTACGCAGACCCTGCATGATCAACCACTAAAAATTGTGATTTCTGCTCAACAATTCTGCCACCTGCCGGGGCCTCAACCACGGGCGCCAAACAGGTATTTCGCCCTTTCTATTTATACGTCCATACCTTCGGTGACCCTTTTTCCGTGTTTTCTTTTTTGTAAACCCTTTCCACCGCCTACCCCGTTTTTTAAGCTAAGGCACGTTTCCATCTGTGACCGGCTCTATTCCTATGAATTCAAACATTGATAACAATACACTTTCCACCTCCTTCCTGCCATAACCTTCTGTTTTACTTGATTTGCTATAAACGAGTAGTTATTGAGCGCAACGTTAAAGACATAACTTAAGATGTCTGCTTTAGACCTCTAAATATACAGACTCTCAGCCCAAAGAGGCACTGCTCCTTCTGCAACTGATTCAGAATGCAGTCAATTAGGTCGTGGTTCACCCGCCTACCCTAATCAGGTCATTCTGTCCTTACTGTTCCACCATTTCTTTGACCGTCATAAATATAAATATGATACTGCACTGGCAACCTTGCATCTGCTCTGCCTCTTGAAAACTGTACGACTTGGCACGTTTCACTGGCGTTAAGGCCTCCAAGCTGCCAATATATCTCTTTTTCCAGGCTGCCATCTCTCGTGCATACATTTATTGATGCCTCAAATGAAGATTTGTCATGGGTATGGGGAATCCACAAGTCGTCTAAGTGTATTCAGTTACCAGACTCTTTCTTGATCCACCACCTAAATTGCATAGACGAAGTGCTAGCGTGCAGATATGCTTCAGCTGAACTTCGTCGGACTTTTCGGCGGATCTTCTGTTTCACCGTATCAAGTCGACTGCACCAGTGCCCGCGTTCTATTCCCAAATAGTAAGCATCTGTCACACAAGCCGTGCTTCCCTGGAACAAACATGCTTTTCGTGTTCTCGCCAACGTTTACAAGAATTCGTCGATCAAGCTCGTTGATTCTGCTTCCTGTTCACTTAACTAAAAGGGAGTGAGACGAAGGTGGCAAAGCAGTTTTTGAAAAAATATTCCATATTTTCTGTTTCCGCTGGTAAAATTCGTCGTATGCTGAAATAACCCATATATTGGCAGTTGCCTATCTGCCATGTTTCTTCAATGCAATCTTTTGTTTGTATCCGTGGCCATGACTTCCATTCATAATTCTAAAAGTTGTTAACAATTTAATGATTCCACAATGATTGAAACTGTCTTAGCTGAACAATTTGATGCATATGAACATGCAAGGGTAACGTTCTTCCTTAAGTTGTTAACACTTCACCTGAACCAATGATAGTGATTACCCACACTACTTTTACCAATCAAGCTCTTTCTTTCTTTGGGTGGAAAATTTTTCCTTTTTGCATTCTTTCGTCGAACTGATGCTTGCCTGCTTAACCCCCTCTGCTCTAATTATGTTTGGACCTAAAGAAATTATGGTGTCCGCGGCTGCTGGTACAGTTAATTTGACTGTGATCTTGAATATTCCACGACACTATGTAATGCGGCCAATTATGATCCCTATTTCGTCCCCATTGTCTTCTTTAAAATTACTTTTTCTTAAATTATTGAGTGGTTTTTCACTGCTGGCCACATTGTTACTTGTGGTCGTGTATTCTCCGTGCTCGTGGATATACTTCGAGAAATGTTCCGTTATGGTTTTTGCAACTATTACTATAGGGAGAGGATGACACTCTTAGAAAAGACTGCCGGTTTGTGCACACCCTAGGAAGAATTCTGGAGGGGTAGATTCAACCACGCTAGTGGATTTTCCATGCGGGTGATAGTACGGTTACCCAGACGACAAAAAGTCGGCATTCGGGTGACCTGTGTGAAATATTGTTTTGCGCAAGGAGCAGCCACTCAACGCCCAGGATAACAGGTCTCTACGCCTTGGATGACGAAGTGAGATGGGTTTGTCCAACATACGCCGTATGTTGCAAATGTAGGTTCATCTACCAAATTAAAAGAAAAAGAAGGAACCGTATTGATTCATCTCCGGAATCCCCGCCAAAGATTTTGGTTGACAGTTTTCGGCTTTTTCTAAAATCCGGAGAAACAAAGTTAAACTTACGAATTTAAGGGAAAAGGGCGATTTCTAATGCGTGGACTCGTACCAAGTCCGTGTAAGTTACAATGATTCCAGGAAAATACTGCGGACATTCCGCAGAAGATCATGGGAGACCTGGAACGTGTAAACGTTCATTTCTCTTGGCATAATCCAGCTGGGGCACAAGCCCAGGGGCCTCGAGATGCGATACAGGTAAGCAACACCTTACTTAAGTAGCTTGAATCAGGGCAGAAACTTGACAGCCAGAGCAACGTGATCGCAAAACGCTCACTTGAACTTTGCTGTGGTGCTGCTCAGGGGTCAGCGATTGGCGTGGGGATTTAACCGGCTAATAAATGCGAGTGGAAGCAACCATGCGTGCTCCAATAAACAGCATTATGCCTGGGGGTGCAGCACCGTCCCGGAGAGAGCTCAAGGTTACACCAGCCCGGTTCCGGGCAGATTTGAATCTGTCCTGTCTCCAGCTGGGCACATTCTTCGGGTCACGAATCAAAGGTTTCGGATCGAGTCTGCCGTCGGACTTCAACTAAAGAGGCAGAGGAAAAATTGACAGTTCGCGAGGTTAGATCCCATCTGCAATTTTTAACACGAGCACGTGATACCTAATAGGAAATCGAGCGAGAAATGACAAGAGGCCTCTGGAATACCTCGGAATATGGTGGCCTCTATCGGATCGCCTTTAGTGAGTGATGCCGAATTTCGCCAGAGTGCAAGCACTGGCGGATTCACCTCACAGACAAGAAAGAAGCCAAAAACGGAGGCCACACTCGGGTATCGAGCTTGGGTTCGGAAGGGAAGGGGGTGGTTAAGGGTAAATGACTGCGTTGCGGGGAACAGGTGAACGGAAACTTGTGAGGTGCCAGGTGGAGCCGACCGTATCTCGTTAAGAGTCTGCTTGGCGGCAGGGCTGACACAGTTCCATCGTGTTCCGTAGTATCGGAGTCATCAGTACGAACTTTAAATCCAGCAATACGTAGCCAAAACAGAATCTAAATTCTAAAATAAAATATAATCGTTAATTTTGCGATACTAGTTTGTAAGGTCAATGGATACATACGCGCAAAACAACAAACAAAGTATGCGACCACAAAGACTCAAAGCAGGAGTCGATATTACTGTACAGAAACAAGTAGGTGGCTCAAGCGAGCTCCAAATCAGTGAATTTCAAACTTGTGCGGTGAGTCCGAGTAAAAAAACGTTCAAGAAGACGAAAACACGCATAAGAAAAAGCACCAAAATCACGCTTGCGGTAGTGATTTCATGAATTCTGACGCAAATGGTGCTTTCGAAGGAATTCCCTACGTATGCGCTACACCGCCCACCAAGACCCGTCCGAGCCAGGCGTGTCGATGATTAGGAATTTAAGCCTATATTCATCCCTACCTGCCTAATCCCTGCTGTGGGGGCACTACTTTTACGACGACTGCTTGCAAGTCCGCTTGTGGATCGATTTTTCCATCACCGATTTCGTAACCGCTGTAATAACAGGGTGACCGCATATATGCCGTATACGGCCACCAGGTGCAGCTTGCCGAGAATTTAAGCAATAGGGATGGAGTCGCGGAAATGAGAGCCACTGAGGCGATGCAGTATGCGTAGGTGACGGCGCGACTGGCTTATTATGTGGATGCGTAACCATAGTTGTAAAATACAATATGTTGGTATGAGCACAGAGCAGTCGCCATATTGACTGACAATGCGTGTTCGAGGTAATAGTGTATTGCAGTGGGCACATGATTCACAGTCGTGGAAAAAACGAATCAACACAAGCCTCGGGCGCAAGTGACTGGTGATGGAATTATTTGGATTCGTGGTTCAATGTAATACAAAGTAGATCTAATCGGCGATTGCTTTCGATGAGATGTACTTTATACACTGTCTAGTTGGCGTTGCGCAACAGGTTAAAAGGTGTGCACATACATGCAAAGGTGCCTGTCCACCCATTCTCGGCCTCTGAAATGCGTTTACCATCCGCTCTCGGAGACTGTCGTATGATCCACTCCTTCCCCTTCCACGAGGCTTATGCAACTCATCGCGAAGCAACGTCCCCTCTGCCGTTCTAACGTCAGCCGTTCTTACTAGTCGGTTGGAATTGCTAACCGCCTGTCTCGCGACGCCAGTAGGCCACCGACCGACATGGACGTGTTCGTCCGAGAAATGCACTGCGTCACCTGCCCTAAACGACCTTTCGCCACGTATCCACTTCTCTCGGGCTTGGGTAATTGGTATGTGTTCTCGCAACCATCCTCTCCAAAAGACCTTGGTCAAGTAGTTGGCTTGCTTCTACTCGTGAAGGTATATCCCACGAAGATTAACGTTTTCCACGAAACCGTTGCTAGACCTTGATGCTTAAAGATCATTAGGGGTCAGAGCCAATTGGATGTCACTCGAGGATGCCGGCGCTAAGGGACGTTGTTTAGTATTCTTTTCGCTTCAGTTAATACTAATTAAAGTTTCGTCGTCAAGTGTTTGTTGTTTATTCGGTGGGAGCCTTATCATTCGAACAGACTTAACCGAACGTTCCCATTTCCTACCTCGATGACTGGCGTTTGGGGGTTGAGGTGCCACTGAATTCTGAGTGTCGCGATTTTGTTTTTCGGCCTGTACTGATTCCAAAGTAAACGCTCTCGGTTAGCTGCAACAAAGGTTGAGCTATTATCAGCGTATATGTTAGACGCCGCGCTTTGCCTTTTCGTGAAAGGTAGCAGCACCTGCAAAAACGAATCCATGATCTTCAGTTGTGCAATTTCGAGGCACCAGGATCAAGATTTTCTGCAGGTCATTAAGCATCTGTCTTTTTGTCTGTTTCCTGTATCCTACCCATAGTGGACCAGAATAGTCGATCCCAGTGTCACCGAATGTTCACCGGTCAGGGGTCACCCGTGTTTCGGAGTTGAGGTCATCAGTTGTCTCCCGACCGCGGACATGCTCCTTTGATTTTGCATACAGTCCTTGTTAACTCGCTTTACCGTTGTTCTCCTGCTGAAGATCAAAACCGTTTTCGTGTGATGCTGAACATGTGGTTTTCACCCGCGTGTCCCCTACTGCATTGGTATGTTGTACAAACACATCAACGAAGTGGTATCGAGCGAGAAGGATGACTGTGTACAACTACCCTTTCTCTTATACCTTGTCTGGAAACGGGCATCGCCAAAATTTAACGCTCCTTAGTCCTCTAATACTGGTTAGAAATTCTTCCGACGTTAGGTCATTTTCGGGATCAGAGGAGCCATCCCAACCAGCTTTTTCCTTCACAGTCGTCGCAGTAACATCTTTCTTGGAGGCAGCCAAGGAGAAAGAAACCCAAGAAGATAGTACGGACTGGGTAGAGATGATACAATTCCATTACTAGGCGGTTTGGAGTGCTTATTTGAGAAACGAACCAATCGATGACAGCATAAAGAATGGCTGAGAAAATCCTCTGAAAAACACCTTTTGTATCAGAGTTCATGAGATCACTGTCACATGAGTGATTTGGTGATTTTTCTTATGCATGACTTTGTTTGCTTGAACGTTTGTTTGCTCGCACTAATCGCGCAAAGAAGTACGGGAAAGGGTGTGCTGCTTTTCTTCCGGCTGGGAATTCCCATTGTACAAATTGGAATACTTTCTAACCTCCACATATTTGAGATATCCTAGTGCGAAATTCGGTTGTGGTCCGGGAGGGTTTGTCAGTTAATGCACTTGAGCAGACTCTAGTTTCTGACGCTGTAGAACTTCCACTTACCGTGCAGTCGGTCGTTATCTCGTAGTTCGCAAATGTCCATCGTTCTACAGATGTTGCATGACACGCGTCAAGCTCAACTCTGCGGGAATCATGCTGGGTTTTATGCTGTTGTTCGATGCATCTATCGAACCTTCTATCTCCGACAGTCGTTAGAGCACTGTTATGCTCTACAAAACCAAGGATCTGCGTTTCTAGCTATTTGCGTGACTTCTGACTCCATCGATACTGCTACACTGAAGTTGTCTCTTTAGGTACGGAGCAACTTATTGGAGTCAGTCTTCGAGGAATACCGTCGCGCTTCAGGTCGAATCAAGGATTTCGCCATTCTTTACCGTCTGATGGAATGCAAAAATTTTCCTACATCTCTGTTTATTCTCCATTTCGAAGCTGCAGTTGGAACTGGGTGGGTCTAACTCAAGCATTATCATCAGCTACATTGACGCGATTTGGTAACATGGTGGACTTTGCGTTTTCCCTTTTGAATTTTCACAGTGGGCAGCTGAGCCAGTCCATCAACTTTGTTTGATATCGGAGGATCGTTATCCTGATAAGCATACGCTTCGTTGGAGGATCTGTTCATTTTCCAATCCTCTCTCCACAAGCCACGTGCAAGTAACAGCTTTCCAACAAATAGACATTGGCCTGTTCACAATCTGTATTGTTTCTGTATTTTTGGTGCTGGATGTTGCAATGCTTCGCTCATTATTTTTTTCCGGCCATCAGGAGCAGGGCCTGTGGTTTCCATTGTAGTTACAAAATGTTCCGCGAAAAATTGGTTAGGTTGTTCCCGTAATGTAACCAAAAATATTGGTTGTTTTTTGGATGATGTTTCGGATTTATTATCTTATCTGTGTCAGATTAACTTTTGCGATCTCTCAACGAGTGTATTGATTGTTGTTTCCATTCAGATGATGCCTGAGGACAACTTGTTTCTTCCTCATAAAAGTTTACGCTGGAATGAAATAAAGCAAAACATTCTGCATGCTATCGAAAGCCCACTTAACCTGCTGGAATTGATCTCACATCTCGATTACATCGAACATTTAGGCCATTTGGATCAGCCCACTGGACGTCTGTTTGACGTGCTCCCCCTCAGAATGACATTTATTGGCTTGGGAAACTTTATCGAGTGTTTAGAACCTAAAAAGCATAACTGGCTGCGCACTGTCTTATTTCCTTTCATCTTCCGCTGCGCCCTGAATATTGAACAGTACAATACGGACACCCTCCCCTATTGTGTTCGAGAACAAGGTACGTTCTGTTTGAACGAACATTTTTCTGTCTAGAATACAATGTCTCCATTCCATTCAGTCTAGCTGCCTCGGTAGTGGCCTGTTCATTCTTGTGTCTGATACCCACACATCCCTCGTGGAACCTTTTAATGAACGAAGCAAACTTCACTTATTTTTTTGCTAGTATTACTAATGCGTAAGTCCTCGTAATTTCTGCATTGATCATGCTGAATATTTTAGATCTTGTCCACAAGCACAGAAACTACGATCGTTGTTTGATTATTTCGAGCACTGTCGGCATTTTCGACAGTCTCCGTCGGATCTCTCTTCTGAAGCATTGCGAATCACGCGAAGAATATTAACTATCACCCCACCACCATTTCTGCCTTTGTGCAGCCTTGGCAATGTAGTGCCTCGCTTGGATGGTGGCAAGCGTGAATTGATAAGAGTACTAAGTACGATTCCATTACCGTACATGTTGGTAGATGATTACCACTCCGTAGAATCCGTGGCCGATCGACTACGGGTACCCATGGTGAGTACGTTCTCTGCATAGTTGGTCAAGAAGTTGATCCGGAATTGTTTCCCCAGTTACCTTCGACACTATATATATATATATATATATATATATATATATATATATTGGAGGTTAGAAGGCGTAAGCTGAGTTATGACGTTTATTGTGACGTCTCGATCTAAACTAGGATCAATTGTCAAACGTGAATGAGTGATGGAATGGGATCGATAGTTCTATTCGTTTTGTTGCATTGTTCTGCATATGTATATATATCTTAATTACAACACTAGGTGGTCGTTTTAAGCACATTTAAATGTTTCTTTTCCTTTTTAGTGGTTGATGGATAAAGTCCTAGGTGAAGTTCCTATTCTGCATCGAAACGGAAACGTAACCCAGCTTTGCTTCCTTTTTGCAGCCGTTGACTTCGCGCTGCTAGTTTTCTTCACAGTACCAGCTTCTGGGGAACAAAACGAAGATGGCTACATTGAAAAATAAACAGAAATTTAAAAAACCTAAAGTTAAACAGGTTTCAAATTCAGTAATACTGTTGAGTGGTGGCTAGCCATTTCATTTAACGTCACTATCCACCCCATAGGAAAATCTTATGAATTTCAACTCAAGGTTCTAACTCATCCTACACGGCCTAGATCCTGTGGGTTTTCGTACTTTTACTATGTCGTAGACCAACCGCTTCGACCCATTTTCTGCACGCAACTTGTTAAAGACACCTGATATGCAGCAATTCACCATTTGTTACGAAGCCTGTTTTATTTGGACTTTGTCCGGTCCTACGCCGCTTCACGACCATTTTTGCCAACTCCTTATTAGTTCACTTAAACGGATGCCATTTCTTCCCATCCTTCTTGGATGCGCACATGAGTGTTACCCGGGTTGCAGTCGATGACATTTCTTTTACCAAGGGATTGTACTTGTATAGATGTATATTCTTTTTACTTAATGCCTTTCCTGGGGTGAGTATCCAACTAGGTAGGAAAGTGCCAAAATCCGACTTACGGTTACGTTTGAAGATTGGTTCACAAGGATTTGCGCTAGTGGCTGTGCATAGGAGGGAGCGAATTAAATAGCGTCCAGCAGAACCTTCTAGTGGCATATTTCAGCCTCATTAGTACTGCTTTCTGTAGCTTACTGTTCAGACGCTCAACCTGACATAAGGACTGTAAGGTGTGGTTCGGCTGGTTACAATGTGGTTGCTGTGAAGAAACTTTAACGGAATCCTACATGAAAGAGGGATCACGATCAGAGTGAATATATAAAGGCAATCCAAATATGGGAAATAGTTAACGGAGACAAGGAATGACTGTGTTAGCAGTGATATCGTGACAGGTAAACACAGGAAAATCGAGAATACGCATCAACGATAGCTAGAAGATAACAATTTCGAGTGACGAAAGGTAAGGGTCATTTGAAGTCAACACAATTGTTCAAATCGCTGCATGGTTTTAATGAGGGCATTGTAAGGGGGACGGTAGAACTCTGGTTTGATAGTCGCACAGGTGTGTTTGCGTGGTTAGTGACAGCTTTAACGTCTTCCATAGATAATGGAAGGTTCTTTGAACGAACAAAATACATGAGGCGAATAATGTTAGGGTGACGAAAGTTTTCGTGCACCGTTTGCAGGACAGAGAGTAAGATGCACAGCAAAATTCACGAGATAAGGCATCAGCGGCTGCATGTTTTCGGCCCGGTCTGTAAACAATATCAGAACGAAACGGTAAATGTTCTAGTTTGCGTCGCTCGATTTTTTATTCTTCCCTTATCGCGCATGCGGTACATAAAAGAGACGGATCCGATGGTGGGTGGCCAGAGTGAAGTGACGAACCAGCATTTAATGGTGTGCCACTTGCGGGTGGATTCAACGGTATGGTAAGCTTCTTTCCCAACGGCCGAATGACGTGTTTTATTAGACTATAAATTTCTCAAGAACGCTGCTGGTCGCCCATTTTCATTTGGGGTTGCTGCGATGGCAATATCAGATGCATCCGTTTCGATGAGCAGAGAGCTCTTAGGCTAAAAGTAGTGACGGCCACCTTTTGAAGGTAAGAACTTAACGTTTCGAATACGTTTGAGTTGATCGGTTAACGGAAAAACAATTATGAAACATTGGATGAATACAGTCAGAAAACCGAGAGATCCGACGGGAACGATTTTCAGGCAGACCAACAATACGCAGTTTTGATTTGGAGATTTCTGAAGGGGAATCTCACGTAGATTTTTAAGTCTTTCGGGATCAGGCTTAATTGCACTCTGCAATGTCTCAACCGAAAAGGGTTATAGGAGACTCACGGAGAATACTCTTACTTTCGTTTAATGTAAGACCAAAACGATTGATTGCTTCTCGAAAAGGTGCCACGTTTTCGTCCTGTTCCTTCACGGTATTGCTATCGACATAACACTGTGTATCCCTTTACTTGGCTTTTTGAATGATATGGTTAGTTGTTCGCTGGAAACATGCTACTACATTGGTCACTTCAGAGGGAATCCGCCGAAACTGATACAACTTGCTAGATGCTTCAAAAGCGATGAGCTGTTTGTTTTCAGCGCCTATGGCCACCTGGTGATAAGCACTTTGCGAGTCGGATGTACTGAAGTTATTATGCTATGGTATTTTATTGACTGTAATATAAATTCTCGAAAAGTGAAACGATTCACTGTTTGAGTGTAGTCGAATACCATACGACTTTTATGATTCTAATTAGTTATTACAAGAATTCCCTCTCATATTCAAACTTTCTTCCGTCTCCAGCCCAATCTCTTTGCCCCTTCTGCCCGCTCTGCCTACCCATAGTGTCCTCACTGATAACACGCCCGATTCTCACAACGGGTCGTTGCCAACTAGTGTAATAGGCGGTTTTCAATGTTAGCTCACATTTTCTCAAGCCTCAGCTACTAAATCTCGGTTCCTTCAACGTACGTACTTTAATGCAAGCTGGCCAACAGGCGTGTTTGGCTCTGGCAGTAGAATCACTTTCGACTGATGTCTGCTGCGTGAGTGTAACACGAATTCCAGGATTCGACTAGAGTAGAGTAGAGTAATCCAAATAACTGCACCAAATGTCTCGTCAAGGTATTTCCTGCACACTTCAGGAGACGAAGCAGCTCAAGCTGTGGGTCAACGCGATGTAACAATAGTCATAAGTGGGAAAGCCGAATCAGCCCTTCTAGACTAGATCCCAATCAATAACCTTTTATGTGCCGTGAGACTCCAGGCATCAGTCGGCGTCCGGAAGGATAGCAATGTTAAGCTCAGTTTGTTTGTCATCTCGGTATACACCCCAACGGACTGCAGCATTGACATGGAGAAAGACAAGTTTTACGATGACCTCGTCGCCCTTGTTCAGAAGAGCAAAGCCTCTGACATTGCAGTGGTGGCAGGTGATGTTAATGCACAAGTTGGAAAACTCGGTGTATCGGAGTCCTGTTTAGGTAGGCTGCGCGGCTTGCCTGTTCAGCGAACAGACTGCGAGGAAAGGCTTCTCCAATTTTGTGTGGACACATTTATTCTTGTCTAGCACAAGTTTCCGACACAGTTCGCGTCTCACAGGGACATGGCGTTCTAACTCGACAGGTACTTTGAGTCAGATCGACCATATCGCAATAAGCTACCGTTGGCGCGGTTCTGTCCAGACCCGTAGATCGTACCGGACCACGTACGTCGATTAGGACCATGCGTTAGTTTTAATGTGACTTTGGCTGCGGCTCAAAGGCCATCGACGCAGGCCACAAACCAGATTGACTATCGAACGTTTGTCTGATTCGGCTGTTCGCAATAGCTACGAACAGAAACTATCAGAGGAACCAAGAACTTCGACGAGCAGTGGGATCAAATTAAGCAGGCTATGCATTTGGCAACAGATTTTGTCTGTAGTCCTGGGTCTAGCGTTCATTAAAGACACTGGGATTTCGCAAAGGTTCCTGGGTCTAGTGGATCAAAACGCCAGCTGCCTAACTTCAAGGAGGTGAATGAGATGCGCCGACAGTTGCAGCGTCAGTTGATCATAAGCCTTATGAATGACCGTGAAAACTGGTGGATTAGGGTAGCCGAAGAGATGGAAGTAGCGGCCATTTCAGTTAACAGTCAAAGACTGTCCAAGCTTATGCGCGACAGCGGTGGGCGGCGAACTTCGGTTAGTGAAATCGTGTGTAATAGAAATGGAGAGCTCATCCATGGTAGACGGCAAAGACTGGACCGTTGAGCAGAGCACTTCAAAGATCAGTTTAGCTGGCCACACGCTAACGTATTTGGTCCGACGTCTGGAGCTGTGAATCCTTGGGAGGTGTCACTTGATCCCCAACGGAAGTGGAAGTGCAGTCGAATATTCGACTTCTGCAGAGAGGGAAAGAAGCCGGTCCTGACGACCTTCCTCTATTCTTTTCAAACTGGGTGGCGTAGTTCTGATGAAATCAATTACCTCCTTGCTTCATGATATTTGGAACGAGGAGCGTAATCGGTTATCGTGGGGCGAGTCACTGATTGTACCCATCTTCAAGAAAGGCATACGAAGTGACTGCAGCAATCATCGTGGGATTAGTTTAATTCTGATAGTTACTGGGGTGTTACCTTCGATAATGCTGTGCTGTTTGACACCGATTCGCGAGAGTAATATCCGCGAACAGCAGGCCAGATTTCGTCCAGAGCGAAGTTGCATCGACCAAATATTCACTCTTCAACAGATACTCGAAACGCGCTACACGCACCGCCGCCCTACGGTCGAACTCTTTCTGGACTTGAAAGGTGTTTTTGACTCCGTGGGTCGACCAGTGCTCTCCACCGGGGTGGTATGCCAACGAAATTTGTGAACCTGTTGCGAGCATTGTACTCGCATACCTGTGGTTTCGTTAACGGTACACGGTGAACTAACAAGTTCATTCGAAACGACTAGTGGCGTTCGACAAGCATGTCCTATGGACGAGGTGACGGAAGATGCTTTAGGAATCGAACTGGGGGAATGACGGGAAGCTATGTGACCTAGACAACGCAGATGACGTTGTGTGCCTTTTCGAGTTTGCGTACCATGCACAACGGGCACTAGATAGACTGTCAAAATCGGTTGCCCGGTTTGGCATGTGCTTTAGACCTTCAAAGAACAAAGCACTGTTACAGGACTGGACGACATCAGCGCCGAAGTTGATACTGGATGGAGAGGAAATAACAATGGTGGAACGTTTCACCTACCTTGGTAGCTGCGTTTCGAACGATGGTAGCTCGTGATTGGAGGTAAGTATGCGTATATCCAAGGCTCGGGCAGCTTACGCTGGATTGAAGCACTTGTGGCGTCGGCCTGATATTTCACTGAATTTGAAAGGTCGTGTGTACTGTGCTGCAGTGCGTTCAGTTCTGTTGTACGGTTGCGAGACGTGGATTATGCTTGCGGGAGATGTTCGTCGGTTGGAGGTTTTCGACCATCGATGTTTACGTAGTATGGCTGGGATTGGATGGAGTGACCGGGTGAGTAATATAGAGATCATAATTCTAGTACTAGGTGCCGGCTCTCAGAATAGCTTGTTTCAGTGTATGAAACTTAGTAGACTGCGCTGATTGGGTCACGTGTTGCGTATGTCAAACACTCGTTTACCTTACTGTGCCCTATTTCTTGTCCCTCCCAAGGAATAGAAGAGGTCATATAGAGGTCAACAGATGAAGTGGCAACGTGGAATGAGAAAATGTACAGCGAAGTTAGGTAAAGTAGGTTTCTCACGTGTTTGTGGCTGGGGTCCGGAAGACTCGTAAATTAACTGGCTGGTGACACTGAAGGATATGGCTGTGAACCGTGAACAGTGGCGATCGTGTTGACATTTTCTGTCGAATCAGAATGATTGACATAGTGCGTTTGTACAGTAAGACTGTGTTCCGTGTTGGCTGCAACAGCATGTTAATTTATCCCACCTGTGTTGGTCCGGTCCCTGTTGACCTTAACTATTCACTCTTTCTATGGAAACATGTAATCTTAGGGAAGAGGCAGTGGTCAGTGAGGTTTACTTTGCCGTTTAACGCTGAACGATGATGATGGTAATGATGATGATGTTACAAGAATCTGTGCATTCCACGGGGATGTGAAAGGTTCACTATTTACCTTCAAACGTTCGACCTCGCTTGATATAAAACACTCATGCTACTCGAAATGGCGCCTGGATTTTGTAGTGATTGGTTCACACTCCTCGGGTAAATGTGCAGGGATCTGGAAAGGGTAGGCGCTAACACTGGTAGACATTATTCCGCATAGCGAAAGTGATTGCCTGCGACCATTGCAAGTTATTTCAGAAAACCTTGAACAAGTGGCACATCAGCGCTAAGATCGGGTAAAACTGATATACAAACACTAGAATAGAATTCGTTTTCATGTTTGATAGGTGCGAAACAGTGGCCCAGAATTACCTTTCTGAGGTTGGCGGGAGTCATGGCAATTTTACTTCTCGAGCGCCTAACTTTACAACTGAGTCATCGAGTAACCCCAGATAATATGTAAATGCCCGAGCTCCAGGTATCCACCAAGGCCCTGAGACTTGTACCGTTAATGGACGTAGTGGTCAGAGCGCGAGATAAAGTTCCGAGAGCCGCCGGAAGGCACGAATCAGTGATCTTTGTCTTTTTCTTAGAAGAGCTACACTTGCAAACATTGTGGGAGTGGAACTTTTTACCACAGGTTAGGGATAGCATTCCGAGCAGGAAATTTAGGATAATGATAGATGGTATAACCACAAAGCAATAGGTTGACTATAGGGCAACAAGAATGCGTGGCTCAATAATGCCTTCAAGTCAGTTAGTTTTACGAGAGAGGTGGGAGTTGTATAAACTGCATCACAAGGAGAGTAGTTCACTTGATGCGAAATATAAATCAGATCGTTTCTCTAACTGTTCCACAGGTCTTCCTGTCTATCGCTACCTTGTGGTTAGGTGTTTTATGCTTCAGTATTCTCTATAGGATGGCACTGGATTTAAGTCCCTGAATGTTATTCGGTAGTAACGGTCTGGAAATTGCGTAGTTCGCGGAGGAACTGACCTGTTGATTCTTCGGCCTTTTCCTTGCAAGGCTTTTGTAAATTTCGGGCAGGCACTTCATTTTTCGACTGCAAATGCGTAGGCTGTAGAGTTGACATGTGCAACGTCATAACCGCGGCATTTTTTCTCAACGAAAATCCAACGTTGTCAGGTAGATGAGCAGAGTTTTCAGCTTGTTGGGTTGCAGATATTCGATAGATTCAAGAAAATTGATGGGTGTGCACGACTAAGCAGCGTCGGATACGTTAGGATCCGCGTCGAAACATTCAAAGCAGGGATGTCGATCCGTTGAAAATGAAATGAATGCGTTGTAATACAGTTTCAATCAGTCAAGTAATAAGAGTGAGAGCTGATGGCCTGTTCATAAGGCTTTATTCCTCTCATTAACGAGGAATCATCTGTATGAAAAAAGGAATTGCAATCAATAAAAGTAGCAGTGAAGTACTAACAAATAATTCAGAATTATTATCAAATATTCACCACGTGGTGATAACTAGTGGCTTCTACGCGAAACTTTGAACTATTAGATCAGTAACTAAAATAAGTATGAAGGTTGGCGTAACGTTTTTAGCTGTTGTCATAAATGTATCCGATTTGTTATATGAAGATCACCTCAGAACCATATTTTTCTAGACTCACTTTGTCAACGCTTACGTTGGAGGAAATGTGCTGCGCTCTGATGGACCGACGGACGATTCGCTGTTCTTTCGCTATCCAGATCTGTTGACATGTTTGCCCCTGTGCCACAGACTGGAAGATGCTGAGGCCTTATGGATAGATCATTTCCGTGGTCCATTTGTTCCGAGCAAATCTTTTCCATCAGATTATGTGGCGACGGATCCGGAGAAACTCAAATGGCGTCGATTGGTTTGTATGAATACTAGCTGTTTCCCAAGCTGGGCTTCCGAACTGCAGTACTCCGATGCATGCCTGATTAGTGAAGTCACAAAAGCTTGTGCTGCATTTTTTGGTGTGTCACAATCCACGATGATGGCGGTATGTCAGTTTTTCATGTCAAATTTTGGGCAGTTTATTTAATCGTTTAGGATTGCTATTCTGCAGAGGGAATTGAAAAAATGAACCAAATATAATTGCGAAAAATGACTCGCTCTAATAACTACCAAGTCTATCAATGCTGTCTACCATCAAAGCTAACTGGCGATTCGTCTGTTGATGCTTCTTTTATGACTTTCGCGAATACGTTAAGCTATTACACCGACCCACTTTATGTTTACGCTTATAATGATTTCAAAGTTGAAATTAGGACTCTAGTATCCAAGTGGATTATGCATCTCTCACCCTTCCACTAATCCCATGCTTCAAGCATGTCATCAGAAAGTCATGTGTCGTTATTTGAATATCTGTTAACCCATACCTGTGGAGTCCCACTAGGTGTTCACAGTGGGAGCATGTGATGAAGTGGAATATCATAATCTTCATATCAGGAAGAACTGAAGGTTTAAACTACAGACTTTACGGTCGGTGATCTAGTGGGCTAAGCGTCTGACCCCAACACAGTCAGAAGTTTGAATTCCAGATCCGCGGATCACCTCGGTAGTAGACCGCAACTTGCTGACGCCTTCCCGTTACCTACGCCACTCCAAGTTTCGGGGTGATGGTTTCCGACCCCTCCCCCTTGTGTATTGAGTTCTAGCGACTCAGCGTTCACTAGACATACTCTCGAGCTCTGTAGCTCCATTCGGGATGCGCTTTGCACTTTCAAAGTGTAAATTGCTGTTGCAAGACTGGACTGCGTTTGTGCTGAAATTGATTCTCGATGGCGAGGAACTAACGACTATAGACCGTTTCACTTACGTGACGAACGATGGTAGCATGGTAGTGGATGTGAGTGCGCGTATGTCCAAAGCTTAAGGGTGTACTGGACTGAAGCACTTGCGGCGTCCACGTGATCTTTCATTGAAGTTGAAAAGTCGCGTACATTGTGCTGCGGTGCGCCTAGTTCTGTTGAACAGATGCGAGACATGGGATGTGTCGTTTAGAGGTTTTCGATCGCCGATGTCTTCATGGTATCGGCGGAATTGGATGAAATGACTGTGAGCAATGTAAGGGTTAGGAATCTAGTATTGGGCGCCAGTTTTGAGAACCCTTTATCCATTAACGTATGAAACGTAACAGACTACGTCGGTTGGATGACGTGTTGCATATGGCGAACACTCGTCTACCATACCTTACTCTATTTTCTGCTCTTCCGACGGAGTGGAAGAAGCCACCTGGAGATCAACAGATGACGTGGCAACGTGGAATGAGAAAATTCACGGCGAACCTAGGCAACGTCTATGTCTCACATCTTCGTGATTGGGGTCCGAAAGACTCGCCGACTTGCACTAGGAGCAAGTCAAGCGGGCAGTGCACTTGACAGTGGATTTTGCTTGGGATCCTAGATCCAATGTCTGTCAGAGAACTTGGATCTCCATGTAGTCGGTGAATCTAATGGAGCAAAAGGCCAGCCCACTCAGTGTAAGGAGATGAATAGGATACGAAAACATCTACAGCGTCAAGTTAGGATTAGTCTCGAGAAGAACCATGGAAAACGACGGGTTAAGGTAACCGGAGAAATTGAATTAACAGCCGTTTCGTAAAAGGTTCCAGGACTGTTTCAGCTTATGCGCAACACCGGTGGATGGTGAACTTCGGTAAGCGAAATTGTGTACGATAGAAATGGAGTGCCCATTGATGACACAACAGAGGTACGACCGATAAGTTGAATCCTTCAAGGAACGGTTTATCTGGCCGCGCGCTAATGTAATTGCTCTGAAGTCAGCGACTGTGAGTTCTTGAGAGGCGTCGTTTAACAACTCACAGGAAGTTGAATCGAACATTCAGTCGCTAAAGCCGGAAAAAACGGCTGATCGCGACGAACCAGGGGAAGAAGCCCTGATGGAACCGCTTACCTGCGTGCTCCGGGACAGTTGGAACAAGATGCGTATTCCATTATCATAAGGCAAGTCGTTGATTATACTCATCGGGATGGGATCGCAGTTGTAGTCGTGGGATCAGTTTACTCTCAGTAGTTACGAAGATTGTAGCCTCAATAAAGACGCTCTGTCTGACGTCGGTTGGCAACAGTAAAGTCTTCGGGCAGTAGATTGCGCTTCTCCCATGTCGAGTTTTCCTCGATCAGATTTTTGACCTTTACCATTTACTCAAGAGCGCCGTACGTATCGTCGTCTGACATTCGTGGTTTTCCCTGGGCTCAGTCGACCGAATAGTTCGTTTCGCCTAAAAGATGTACTAGAAAAGTTCGTGAATCTGACGCGAGCATTTTAATCGCATACCAGTGGTGTTTAATGAGCGTGGTCCATCTCTCCATTCTTATTCAGTTTCGTCTTCGATCAGGCGATGGAGGATGTTTTAAGAGGTCTTCGAGATACATCAGTATAACTGGTAAGTGGTGATAAACTGTGACTTGGATTACACTGAATGCCTTGTAAGCCTGTTCGAATGTACGGAACATGCGCAGCGTTCAGTAGACGGACACTTCAAGGCTGTAGCTCCGTTCGGTATGTTCTTTCGACTTTGTCCTGTTTTTCTTTCCTCTCGAAATGGAAGAAGCCACTGGAAGGCAACAGGTGTGGCCGCAAACCTAGGTACTTCGCTTCTCCGTGGTTTCATCTCCAAGTATTCCTCAGACAGTTGGTCGGACACGTTGAGGTATGTGGCAGCGAGCCGTGAACAACATCATCTTCATCGTTCAGCGTTAAACAGCAAGGTAAGCCTCACTGACCGCTGCCTTTTCCCTACGATTACATGTTTCTATGAAAAGAGTGAATATCCAAGGGAACAGGTAGTGGACCTACACAGGTGGGATAAGATGCTGCTGTAGCCAACACGGAACACAGTCTTACTGTACAAACGCACTATGTCAATTATTCTGATTCGACAGAAAATGACAACACGATCACCACTGTTTACGGTTCACTGCCTATCCTTCAGTGTCTACAGCCAACCGTGAACAGTGGCAATCATGGCAAATCAGGGTGATTGAGAATGTGTTTTTGTGCAGTTGCACTATATTCGGTGTGTTGGTCGCTGCGGCATTCTTTTCTTATCTTGCTCTTGTTGGTCCTCTTCCTGTCCCCCTTGCAAGTTGATTCTTTCCGTAGCAATGTGTAACTATGAGAGGCGGCAGTCAGCTGTTTGGCGTTGTGCGGACTATAAGGGTTAGGGATTATTTCGACCGCAGGAATGCCACTGACTACAGCATTGAGCCATATCGCCCAGTCTCAAACCATCGCACTGAGGAATGTCGTGAGTCTGAACTCAGTATTCTTACTCAACCCACTTGGGACAGTACGCTAGTTGGGGTCTTCATATATTTTTGCCACCTCATGGGCTACTCACTTTGACCTATTTTCCAGCCATTACTCGCATCGGAGAGTGTCGTCCCGCGGGCATATTTACCACATGCTCCAATAAATTTAATCTGTCCAACTTCGGTGCTTATGCGATTGATTGAGTTCTTCCATTCGATACCCTATTCCTAACCGTAGTATTGCTAATAAAATTCTTCCGCCAAACTGACAATGCATTCGTGTTCAGACACTGGCAGTCTTCTATCGTCAACAAACATCTTTCTCGCCCATGTGTCATACTTTTGAGCTATCGGAATTTGCTGCATAACAGGACATCCCGACGACGGCAAAGATGTTTCCGATTTGTAAAAGCTGATTAAGATTTCTGTAAATATAAAGACGCTTCATCCGATGCATGACCACCGGATGGTACGCAAGCACCCATATGACAAAACGGATGTACTTCGTTCAACTCCTCTCCTGTAAGAACAAGGTTCGGCTTGGGATTAATCCAGTCCTGCAAAAGCATTTGTACTTTGAAAGTTCAAAACGCACCCCAAACTCAGTCACACTGTCGTTCGGACGGTCGAGGTATGTTTTCAGCTTATCTCGATTTTGACTCGGAAGCACGACATTGCCGGGATATTCTCACATGAGGATAGAGCTAGCTCCGTAACTGTCTTCATTACAAAGCTAAAAAGAAATGGTGAGAGTAGATAGACCTAAGAAACACTGCTTTTCGTGATCAACTCGTGATCAGCAAGTGAGAGATCACCATAGGCACCAGTTCGGCCTTGGCTGGTGTTGGGAAGGAGAAAAAAGTTAGTTTGACATGCTCTTTTGTGAGAAGAAGCCCCAGGGAACGTCAAGGTCAGCTTAGTCGAACGGCGTTTCAAACCAGGGAAGAGATCATGGGACCACAGAAGTGCCTATATTCTTACACTTTTTGTATGGAAATGTGATCGATACAACCCTGGCCAGGTCGGAAATCGGCTTGATTCCCGTGTGCGCGCTCTTCGTGAGCGGCAATTTGCATGCAGTGTTTGCCACTTAGCTCCTCTGGTTTCCATAACATAGTCTGTCACCTTTCTTAAGTCGCACAGTCACAGGTTCACACCAGCCCCTGGATATTTGCTCCTGTTCTCAGGTTGATCCCTGGAATTTCATTAACTGCAATGGTAAAGCGTCGTCATCATCTATGAAGTAAAACGGTGGTAGTCCATCTGATCCAGCGTTCTTAGGCCTTTTAATGAAGTGTATCCCTTTGATGACCTCCATTTCTGATGGAGGATTGGTACCCAGCCGCATTTCATTTGCAGACATAGGTGGAAGTCCACGGTTGCAGTGGGGTCACTAAGCTGCTCCCATGACGCTCTCCCCAACGCTCCAGGTGACGCTGTTGAGAGTGAATCAGTGGAACATCAGGTTCTCATTTACACTTAGTTTTCGTGGACAGTTACTCTTAGTTAGACAATGAGAGTGGCGACTGTTGCCGACAACCGCAGCATTTTCCGTTTCTCTGCGCTTCCCTATATTCCACTTCCGACGGTCATTACTCAGGCTCATGGTCCAATGGTTTGGGCTTATTATATAAGGCATCCTGGAAGCATCTCACAAAACGTCCAAGATATCCATTTTTTCTATAGTTAACATACCCTAGGGTTCTGTGTGGAGTCCACCGTTGCACACAGTACATTTATATTCTCACTCCTGATCGCTTGCGTTTGACGATAACTGAGTAGAAAGTACCGGTTGGAGGTTAAGTCGGTAGTTACCGTCTAGGAGCAGTTTATGCATCGATACGACCACAGACTGGCCGAAAATAAAACGTGATCTGTGTCTGTAAGCGTCCGCTAAAATTGTCGGCAGCCTTCAACATATCCACGCCAGCAGTAATCAAGGCCTATGTGTGATCAATTGGAGTCCATCCCTGTGAAGAGGAAGGAGGGCACAGTTTGAGGTAATGTCGTTTTCTGTGGTAAAAGTTTGTGTTCGCCAGAAACAGTTTGCGGTCGGAACAGATCTAAATTAGACAGTCGCCGTTGTCCATTCGATAGGATGAGACAGGGAATGGGCCTCCGATGTGCCCTTCTCTCCGGTAAACGGCCTTCATTAACGTTGAAATTAACAACGACCACAACGTCCACTGAATGCACGTTTCGAGGCAGTCGGATCAAGTCCCGGTAGAGTTCATCTTTAACTTCAGGAGAGGTGGAACACAGCTGGAATCCCTTAGGTTGGATTTTTTTTGATTCTTTAGATGGTTTGCTGTTACAGGTTCCCGTCACCGGTTCGTGGGTCATCGCAGATAAAAATGAGCATTACTAGCCGATACCTTGTCTTTCCACAGTTGATCTTCGTCATTGCAAGCTTATCCTTCATGTTTAGTACATTTTTCCAACCCACTGTTTACAATTTTACACGAACGTAACGTACTCCGAAGAAATTGTGCACGCTTGTTTCATATGAAACGTCCATTTTACTCAATATTAGCTGCATACCTAATTCCAGATAGTTTCAGTAATAGGCGCCAAGTCCTCTTGACCACCGCTGATATTCGACGTCCCCTCCCTCTTGAGAATCGGTCACAACATGTCATATCTGTGAACACCAACTCGTCCGCCTCGATGATTAAAAAAAACGTTTGTTCAAGTTTTGTGTAGTCATGTAATGCTTTTGTCGTGACTTCAACTTGTAATTTATCGGATTGGAACTGTCCACGTTGGTATTCCCAATATTGAAATAAGAGTTATAACAACAACATCTACGCTCACCCATCTACCCCATACTGATTTGCAATCCCCAGTTTTCATTTTCTAACCCTAAGCATTTTTATTTTCTAGCTAATATCTTCTGGTTATTCCTTTTGTAATTATGATAATGACGTAATCTCTTTTACTCCCTTCGACTATATTTTCACTGATCAGGCTTCTCCAACCCCGCCATTTTCTAGCGCCTGGTGGGAAGCACATCTTTATAATAATAAGGATACGAATAATGAAACTGATCAAGAAGTCGGTAAGTCATTCCTCATATCCATCTACATTAACCTCGATGGTGAGGGAAAATCGGCTTTCATCTGACTCGGTATGGCACCTGACTCAATCGTGCCTTTGCATTTCGTATGTCAAAACCTTTTGATCGTTTCAGCTGCTGATTCACTGGATTAGTTCGGCAATTGCAGCGCACTCGCGTTAGAGCAAATGCTGCCGCAGTCAAAGCGCTTTACATCGCCCACGTACTGTGGGACAAGACTCTCAAGCATTATTACAGTGTTTTGAATGTGTACTATCTGGTTCCCATACTGGGGAAAATGTGGTGGTCATGTTGATGAAAATAAAAGTTGAACACGACTTCGGTTTGTTTGAAATACGTAAATCAAAATTTGTCGTTTGGCCAGGTTGGCCAGTTCGTGAATTAGTATCTACATTCCTCTATAATTCTGGGGGCAATAATTCATAATCTACTCGGAATACAAGAGTAGTTTGTTTGTTTTCGTTCAGCTAACTGATAATTGCGTAACAGTAATGATTTTATCATTTAGTTCCATAGATACGTGTCTCTTTTTCGGACCTAAGAACTAAGCACCCGATTTCATGTCCACGATGTAAATTTAATATTATGTTTCATAGTGACATTAGTAGTATTATTTCTGTTACTCGCAGCACCAGTTTTGGTCGGATTTGTTTGCAGTTTGTTTACCACTAGTCGAATGTAGCTACACCTTGACTTCGGATGCCGGGATTACATTGTTGATGTAATTTTACTTGGGTTTTCTGTCTGTGGGATAAAAGTTATTTTATAACCTGCTTATGGTTATTCCGTCCCTCTTGTTGATTTTAGGATATGTTCAACATGCTGTACCGAAACCCCGGAAAATTGTCGTCACCCAGTCACATGGAAGTCCTGTGATTCTAATGAGTCGTGCCCACTGTCTCCTAAATACCGCGGAATTGCTGACCGAATCCATAGTACGTGAGGCTGGCAACTTTGCCTTGGAATTAAAACACCGAGTTTTTCCTTCATTTCATGCGTCTGCTGATCTACTAGAGCACCGATCAACTCTGTTGCGACATATCCGACCAAACCATACCAAGGGACGAAGTTTCTCTCTTCGGGCTCCACAAAATGTGGTAGGATTAGTGCAGCCAACCGCTGGTCATCGCCATTCCCCTCATGGTCAGCCTCACGTATCGGATGCGTACATCGAACAATTTTCGGCTGATTTATGCACTGTTTCACGTGCCAGTTTCTCCGGTTCGGCGAGCAGTGGATCCGCTGCTTCGTATTGTCTGTCTTCCAATCGGTCCAGGTACTGTTCCTCTTTAGCTAGCAAAAGCGATTTAAGAGGTCTACCTTTTGCAGCCGGGCGCTTCGGCATAGTGAGGTCCACGTACCGTAACAAACCAAGCGATCATTGAGTGATGACCGAAGAGAACCACAATTTTTGAACAGCCTTTGTTCAAGCAAAATTAAAGACATGAATTACAAAGAAACAAGCAAAATTTTAAACTATGCAACTGAAATCGTAGCAAATCGTGAAACAGAAATGTGGTGGCAAATTTGTGATATTCATGCGGATCTCACAATTACTTACTAGCAGTGTGTAGAGTTAATATAACTTTTTGACTAACTGCTCTCAGGACCTTTCGACATAAAGAGGGAGATAACAAATAGTGTGCGCTACGCAACGAATCTTTTTTCCCCTTCTCTTTCGCGTTGTTTCTTCCTGCTTCCCTGACATTGGGCTTGTAGACGGAATTTTGCAAAAGATGTGCAATCACACACTAGTTTGCAGTCGTATTTCCCTGGGTGTCATGGTTCCGTGGTGAAAAAGGCAGTTATATTCGCATAATGCATCACGATACAAATTAAAAAACCGGGAATACATTCGCGACGAGTAATTGACACTTTTAGCGTAGAAACATGGCTTCAAAATAGCCGCCCACTCATTGAACTAACTGACCGATCGGTTTGTAAAGCGGAATCTTGTGTAACACACTACCTGACTCCTGAAAGCAGTTGCTACCCAAACAATGGTCAGAATAACGCGAACACTATTGAAGATAGAATCGCTCGTCTTCTTTTCGGTATGACGTGCTAAAGCCATGAGTTTAATGGGATGGTATTCCGCATAGCCGCTAGGGTTCACCACATGAAGGGAAGGGTTCACCGGAAACCGTCACCCTGAGACTTGGAATGGCATAGAACCACACATGGTCTCAATAGGCCAGGTGTGGTAACAACCCGGGCGACGACGACGACGACTTGCCATCTACAGTCAAAGTGACAGGGAATCTAGGATTCAAACCTCTGACCTTTTTGGTGACGGTCCATTTAACCACCGCCGGCCTTCGTTTTCTTTTTCGTTAATCTTACGCTAATTGAATGCGTGTAACTCATGGGGATTGATGGACGGGTACTGCTAGGGAGTCCAGCCGCTAAGCAGAAGAACGATTAGGGTTCTCAACCAAAGCCTTTGGTTCTGACAAGAACCTGACCGCAAGGCAGCGGGGAATAGCTGAGTGGGGGCCCATCTACTTGGATCAATTATTCTTCCACTCGTTTTTCCGACTGAGCTGCTAACTCAGATCAACCTCCAACTTGAAGGACCAGTAGACTACTTCGTCAGGCCTCTACCCATTGACCTTCCAGGCATGATTGGATGTTCGGCTTGAGATAAGCCGACCTGTATAGCTCGTTGGATCTTCAGGGCACGCAAGCCGTCACATCACGTCAAGGTGTAGTCTCGTTGCGACAGGCTAATTGAATGCATTTGCGTGTTTATGTTGCCTGAGATGCGTCGCGAAGGGTAATTTGCTATGGGCAGCAATCTCTACGTTTACAGGCATCCGCTTTTTTCAGTGGGCCCGCAAACGCACACATTCGTTTTGGGGCTTAAAATTGAAGGGAAAGAACCGAAACTGGTTACCTTTTACCTATCGTGTCTTTTGCCTTGACCATCTCACTAGTATCATCTTTCGTGTTATTCTTTACCACTCACCAGATTCCTGACTGACAGAAATTATCATTAGAAAATGATATGCTTTACTGTAGCTCAAATTTGCCAGTGTCGTTCTTGTTTGTTTCTTATTTCAAGCATTTTAAACAGCGAATTTTCAAAATCATTTCGATGTCTTCGATTGTATTTTAAATCACGGAAAATCCGGTTCCCTGTTAGGATATCAACGAATCGGAAAAGGTTCACGTTTTTTTCCATTAGTGATCCGTGTTATTCATTGACTGTTTATTTTTACTGTTTGATTTGCGGTGAACCTTTCGGCCGCAGAGTTGTATGGAACTGGGCAGTTAATCTGTAATATTCAACTTTTGGAAACAGTGATGTAAGCTAGGTCTGTTGGATTTTTTTCATGTTTGAAATTTTTTCTACTATTTTCGGCTAACCGTCATTTGGTTGGACCATATGTTTGATGAACCAAACGAAAATTACGAGCAACTGTTTGCCATTTGGTCTCAAAGCTTCACTCACTATCGAGGACCTATGAAGCCCTGTGCATCTGTTTCATTCTTGTGCATATCCACACCTCTCGAGCTGGGACTCGAATTCTTGAGGATCTGTTGTCAGTCGAACGCCTTGGCCATTACGTCAGTCGAGCAGGCTCTTAACGGTTTATTAAATTCCATCACATGGCAGTATGAGCATTAGGGGATCAGATGTTGCAGGGAATTGTTCGTCATACAGTATCAGCAACTGCACAATACTTCCATAATAGCCAAGTTGCGGCAATATCTAATTTATGGCTCAGAGAATAAAGAAATTTAGTTAAATTCAGTTTGGGTTCAAGACTATTAATCCTGTACTCATGTCCTCCAACTTCGTTTGCTCAAAGATGGGCTGACTCAACAAAAGTGAATGAGCAAATCGTCTCCCTTGATTTGCACTGCTGGCGGAGGCAAATAATGTTTAGTAGGCAACTCACAGTGACCAATAGGCGATCTGGTGAAAATGTGCAAAAACTTCAACCCATGGACTAACCGAAGTGGGCTCAGTTAGACTTCCGGTTTGTTTTTCATGAAATTCCCCCACGGAGTGGTTTCGCATATTATGGGATCTGGGTAATTGACGCGGTTACTAGGATACTTACATTAGGAATCTTTCTTCCATGTAAGTCATCTTCCACGGATGGCGGCAAAGTGGCTTAATCGTCTGTGACCCCGGAAGTCTCAGAGGTTCAAATCCCTGTTCTGCTATCTGCCACACTCATTACCGCACCCGACCACATCTGACATGTGGTTCCGTGCCATTGTAGGTTTGGATGTTTGCTCTTATCTTGTCAGTGCATTTTCTCTATGGGCTGAGATATCGGCCCCACTGCATTTGTAGATGACTCATTGGGATGTGTTTTACATGCTGTCATTTTTATTCCCTGGTCATACACTGTTCTTCGAGGCAGATGATTGTTAAAAGATGAACAGATGTGATTAATCCATGGTGTCTCAAAGCGGCTTAAAACCCTAACGACCTGCTTAAAAGGTTGCTTTTTTGACGTAACACATATCCTCTTATTAAGCGATCGGAAACCTAATACAGCTAGTGGTTGCGGTGAAAATTGAACCTCAGAAACACTGTGTCCATGTTTAAGACGCTCCAGCCGAGTCCGGCTGCAGTACAGACCCTGTGGGGCATTTAGTTGACGGTAGATATTGTCAGTGTGCACATTTATCTAGCTATACTTATATCAATCACGAAAAGTTGTTTTATTCTTTTTGAGTGAAGCACCCCAGTTTACAACACACTGAATAACAGAAATTTTTGTTCACTTTATGGTTGTTTTACGAATCGGTTTGTTACATTTTTTGCGTTAATTTATTGCCGAATATTAACGTTGTCTACGTACGTTGACCTTTTTTATCTTCCGGTGTATCCCAGCTTTAGCCGAGGTGGTAGCCTAAGCACACAGTCGAGTGTGCACCGTTTCAGCGAGTTCTCTTCAAATGGAAGCAATTTTCTTGTGTCCTGTGTTGCGGATGGTAGCTCGTCAGAGTTGCACGAATTCATGGAGCACGAAGCTAAGGGTTTATGCTCTGCCCTTGGTTCACCACCGTGCTCGAACACTGTTACGGAAATGTTGTCGTCACGTCAGCTGTCCAGTCTGAATGCAAGACCGAACCGAAATGCATTGAAATCGAAAACAATCAACAGACTACGGGCAAATATTGAACAGACGATGTAAGCGATTTCATCGTTCGTGGAAAATCAAAATATCTTTGAGGGGATGGCGCTTTCTCCTGTCCTTTAGGCATGCATGAATTGGGATGGATTCATCACTCTAAATCAACTGGTCTCTTGGGGCTTGGTATATGTATTTTGTGCATTAGTAAAACAGTGCAAGATGTTCCCTCAGAGAGCACTACTGCTTCAACTATTTTTGGCGCAGTTGGCTAATTTCGCTTGGTAATTTCCATGCAATACTTTTCATACAGATTGAAGACCCCCGAGAGACCTCGCATATTCAGTGATCTACTATCACCGGACTCGGCTGAACAGTCGGATAATGTGAAATTTCTTCAACGGGAGACGGAATTATTACTTATGCCTCTCGCTGAAAAATTGATTGATCAGACGGTTAATGAAGTAAGAAAATTAACAGTAGAGTGTTCATATTTATCACAGTATGCAATGGGCTGGATGAAACAAATTTTTGAATGTTTTACTGCTAATTCTTAGATTTCACTCACTCTTTTATCCCGACATCATATTAACAATTTGTTTCCAGCTATCACTTTGCATATTGCGGATCGCCTGCTTTTATAGCTAAGCATTCTGTTGGTCCTCTTACAGAAGTAGGGGTCATTCTGTTTATAATTTTAGTAGGGCGGTACTCAATGAATACGATGTTGCTACTGGGAGGTCATTTTTACTTGACAACAAAAGAAGTGTCTCTTTTGCTTGCTAGTTTTCACATCTCTTAACCTCTCCTCGTGCGCATGGGATTTTGTGTTTCCGTTTCCTAACTAAGTTGCGATTCTCGTTTCCATCGCCTTTTAACAACCACATTTGTCAACTAAAAGATGGAAGTACTCCTGATGCCCTAGAGGATGGGATGCAAGTCACTTATTTCTTGTAAACCAATAAGGTTGGTTTCCGCTTCTTGAGATAAAACGAGGGGCCTCTGTGTGGATTGTTGTCAGAACTTAGTTGTCGACCGAGCATACAGTACCACCTTAGACCAGAAAGAAAATAACGATTACTCCAATCAGACAGGCAACTTCAAAATATGCTCTCCAACCAATCATCATCATCGTCCAGTGTTAAACAGCAAGACATGCCTCACTGGCCGCTACCTTTTCCCTACGGTTACATGTTTCTATAAAAAAGGTGAATATCCAAAGGAACAGGGAGCGAACCTAAACAGGTGGGATAAGATAAGATGCTGCCGTAGCCAACACGAAGCACAGTCTTGCTGTACAAACGCACTATGTCAATTATTCTGATTCGATAGAAAACGACAACACGATCGCCACTGTCCACGGTTAACTGCGATATCCTTCAGTGTCTCCAGCTAGCTACTTGAGGGGTCTTTCGGACCCCAACCAACAAGACGTGAGACACTTACTTTACCTAAATTCGCCGTGCATTTTCTCATCCCACGTTGCCACGTCATCTGCTGACTTCCATACAACTTCTTTCAATCCGTGAGGGGAACGCAAAATAGGGCACGGCATGNTTGAAGGACCAGGAGACAGACTACTTCGTCAGGCCTCTACCCATTGACCTTCCAGGCATGATTGGATGTTCGGCTTGAGATAAGCCATACTGTATAGCTCGTTGGGCCATGATGTCACGCAAGCCGTCACACTACGTCAGCGTACAGTCTCGTGCAGCCTCCAAGCAGTGATGCTAATTTGTCATTGGACGCCTGGCTCGTCCGAACTAAACCTGAAATTAGTCGTGCATGCCACGTTGGTTAAAGGCTCGATCAAATCGCTGGCCAACACTGCAGTCCTTCGGCACTTATAAGTTATTGAACATTTATTGAACGGAATCACAGTTCACATTAGATGAAGATTTGAATTGCGACATAGCATCGTATAATTTCCCGTCTGACACATTTCTTTTATCAAACTGTCGTACGTTTATTTCAGGCTAAAAGTGTTGCTCTTATTCGCTCTACTGCCATCTGTGACTTGGCCAGTCGTTTATCGACGAGCATCCTGGCAGATTCAGTCAGGGTGGCTATATGGTTCCAAAACTGGTCCAAAAAACTTTTGTGTGAGGCATCAACAAAAGCGGAACAACTGTACAAGTCCCGGACCAACGGTGAATCTACTCACCACCTCTCATCCCCGATCAGTGTGCATTCACGTCGTTTTGAACGAACTGCCAAACGTGGTGGTACAGTTCGAGAGAATAAAAGACCTCGTGGGATGCACTCAGTCCTATCAAGAGGAAGTCGTAGTTCAGGGTCATCGATGCGATATTTTCTCCCTGTTCAGTTTGACTTCGGCGAAGGAAACAGCAGTAGTGGATCTCCATCTCTATCCATGCAACATCATCAACATGGTCACTTTCGGTTTTCTTCTCATGAGTTTTCCAAACGACAGCACAATCGTATAGGTGAAGACTTGCCTCAATCTGAAAAGCTTCATCATCAAAGAAGTTCAAATGCGGAAGTATCCCCTGGCTGCTCTGCTCCCTCTAACGCAAACCGGGTAAACAGAATGAACACGCTTTACTTTTGTTTTAGTAATTCATTGCATAAGTTTCGTAACTCTGTCTTTTTAATTTATGATGTGCTTCTTCGTGGGTATCCTAATCGTTGTTGTACTACGAACTAGTTGGAGCGGGAGATGCGTAAAAAACCATCGTCATATTCTACTCGCCATATACGTGCGTTTAAATGTTTCATTAATAAATCAGACGAAAGGCGTGCATAAACAAAAAATAGTATTTTGTTTAGGCTAAAAGGTCTATCGTATTTTTATGTGAAAAAAATGATCTAAGTTTTTTCGCACTGTTAGAAGTGTGAGACTACAATCTCAAGTCTTTATCGATCGTTGTCCCTGAGTATTTAACTGAATCAACAGAAAGGCAAGAAGAAATCAAAAATATGAAGCATCGGTGTCTGTGCAAGATGCGGCTACGTGCATTTTCAAGAAAACTTGGTACGGCGCCGAATAATTAAGCAGCCAGTACCGATGGGTGAATAGTAATGAATAGGCTCAAACTTGCTTCAACAGGAAAAGTTTATGTGATCACACTGATTCCGGTTGTCATAGGGCTGCGTTTTTTTCCGTCCTTATACCTCAAAGCCTTGGTAACACGTGGGTTCAGCCAGAACTCTTGAGCGCAAATCACAGATGTAGACATGTATCCGAGATCAAGGAATGATAGATCCGATAATGTAGTGAACAGTGTTTATTAGTATTCATTGAGGATGTAACCAGACCTTCCCGCCCTTGGGAGGCTCTTAGGAACAGCCCACCGCCTGCCACAAGTGCGTCTTTTTGGTTTAGCGGGAAATGCTTGATGTACAGGCTAATTTAAGTCCGAAAAAGTGCGAATTAAGGAGAGTATTTGAACAGAAGCAATTCTAACCGCATGTAATTACGAACAGGACTTGCATTAGAAAATCAATCCGTTGAGTTGAAGAGATGGTGACATTACCACGAAATTTTTGCATACTTGGTCAAGAGGCCCGCATTTTTTGTGAATTCACGAAGCTAGCTAGCGCTTGTCAGTATGATCCTCTATCGTCATTCTAACTTTTCTTAATGACATTCCGAAGTTAGCCGTATGTGAGCCAAAATACTTTTCTCCATGCAGTAAACTATCCGATTTTCGATTCTCAATGGATGCTGCTCTTCTGGCTGACGATTTTTGTGGTCTGGGGAAGAGAATCGTCACTGTTTAGAATCCTTTTGCAATCTGCGCGTGAAGACATCGATGGAGGACTGAATTGGCTAAACACTTGACCTGGTTTTAGCAGAGACCTTAGGCGAAACAGAATGGTTGTACTGCCGCATCAGGGTCATCTGTTGTGATAAAAAAAGATCAGATAAAACGTTGCCGTACATGGAAAAATCCCTTCTAGATTTTGCCAACTGCAGCTGCTTTGTTCCCGAATTGATATCTACTTGTCCAGCAAAGTTATATACACGCCAATTTAGTGTTTTAAGAATCTGGCTGTTACATACAGAGGACACAAGAGGGCTTCAATTCAAAATATTCGAAGTAGTTCCTTTGTTTATTTTATATAAACTAAATGGTTAATTATCATCGTTGTTTAGCGTTAAACAGCAAGGCAAGCCCCACTGACCGCTGCTTTTTCCCAACGGTTACATGTTTCTATAAAAAAGGGTGAATATCCAAAGGAACAGGGAGCGAACCTACACAGGTGGGATAAGATAAGATGCTGCTGTAGCCAACACGGAACACAGTCTTACTGTACAAACGCACTATGTCAATTATTCTGATTCGACAGAAAACGACAACACGATCACCACTGTCCACGGTTAACTGCGATATCCTTCAGTGTCTCCAGCTAGCTACTTGAGGGGTCTTTCGGACCCCAACCAACAAGACGTGAGACACTTACTTTACCTAAATTCGCCGTGCATTTTCTCATCCCACGTTGCCACGTCATCTGCTGACTTCCATACAACTTCTTTCAATCCGTGAGGGGAACGCAAAATAGGGCACGGCATGTTGGATGAGTGTTCGCTGTTTTTTTCCTGTTCGTCTTTTATTTATTTTCCTTCATCTTCGAGGTGGCTTTGAAAGCGCTAAGTGAGCGGCTGAAGGAATTATGCCGACCTAACGCCGATGGTCAACTGTTAATTTGCGAATTTGAGCGTATGCGTTATTAGTTTTTCAAATGCTGTTGATTTGGTTACTTACCATGCACTGAATATGAAAATGAACTTGTTTCGTAATTTCACTACCGAGAAAACATATCAATTGCTGTCGCGTTCACCCAGAAATTTATGCCATTCTCATCTCTGTTTTTCTTTTAGACTAAGGGAGGCTATCCGGCCGGATGGCGATTCCGATTTTCACCAACTCATCAAGCCACATTCCACACCATCTCACGCCGTCCTGTGGCTGCATCAGTTACTCCGCACAGTAAGCCACCGAACACAGCTACCAAAGAACAGCCTTGGTCTTTTTCACGTGAATCTGTCCACATTTACGTTAGCAATCAGCTGCATCGATTTGCTGGAAGTGTGGCGAGCGAGTGCTGTGCACGGGCTTTGCAGCAACTACGCGTGCTTCAGGTCTGTCTGCAATTTTGTTCACTTTTAAAACTAGCTTTCTCCTTGTCACTCCAGTTCGAAATGATGTTTGAGTTAGCAAAAATCACATTGCCGGAACACGGTATTTTTATTGGCTGTCCAAATGTAGCTGCGGTTTTTACGAAAAAGTAAACAAAATAAGTTTAATTTTTCAAATTTTTTCCAGGTTTATTCGACAACCGTTATATTTGAATTTTTCCGGATGTATTTTTAAGCAAGTTAACTGTGTGCTTGTTTTGATCGCTGATAGCTGACCATCATGTCAGTTTATATATTCTATCAAGTGGAAGATGGAAGTTTCCCAATCTAGATTGGTTGCTCTGCTTATTCCCATACCTGTTCGTTCCAAGTCATATTTTAATTTAGTGGTTTCGTACATTTGGCTGTCGGATGATTTTTGACTACCTAGAAGACATATTTCGAAGCATCCTCAATTGTTTTGAATGTATCAAGTTTGATCTGATGATAGTCTAAAAGTCGAAAGCACCAATCTACTTCATTAAGTCCTTTCACTCAGAAGTTTGAATCATAGATCCGTCGGTCACCTCGGCAGATGGAAAGTCGTTTAACATATTGACAACGTGTGTGATCCTGTTTCCGTGCCATGAGCCTCAGTCTCCTCAATAGGTGATGCTAGTCCTAACGTGCATGCCCTTTCCTCTACACCCAGTTTGGCTCAGTTTTTAAAACCATGAGCCTTGCATTAGCGTGGTCGGATTTCAGTTGCTACCTCACAACATCGTCGACTCAGAAGAAGGAAAGGGAAGGATAAAAAGTGAAAGATCGACCTCAAGGTACCTACATAGAAAACTATGTAGAAGAGGGAAAATTTTGAATACAAGAATGCCACCGATCGCAGCTCTGAGCCGTATCACCTATTGCCTCTAACCGTCATTTGGTAGACGAGCCAATCTACTGGGTAAGGTTTCCAGATCCTTCTGCAGTCATCGACTGACCACCTTGACCCATCTTCCAATCACGAGCTCTTCCGGATAATAGCTCATAGCGAGACAGGCGTTCTGCGGGCTTGCACAAAACATGACCCAGCCACTTT
Source organism: Fasciolopsis buskii (assembly GCA_008360955.1). Taxonomy (NCBI): domain Eukaryota; kingdom Metazoa; phylum Platyhelminthes; class Trematoda; order Plagiorchiida; family Fasciolidae; genus Fasciolopsis; species Fasciolopsis buskii. Next base: position 212,931 of record LUCM01008510.1, read on the forward strand.
AATCTACTTAGATTTAGTCTTCCACTTGAACCTCCGAGGTGTTAATGTAATTCCTCTGCCATATTCTGCCAAAAAACACTAGGACAATAGTCTTCGCACATCCATCCTCAGCGGCTGTTTCTATGGTCTGTAGAAGACCCGAACTTGCTATTGTTGTGTAAGCTTTACCCTTGATCGATATCCTGGCTTCAAGCCAGCATCACAGACACGTCAAATTGGTACACTCTGATCGAATTTTTTGTGTGCTTGGCGGCACCTCAGACGATATTCCACCATCTAATGAAGTGCAAGTGCTTAAACCTCTCTACTCCACCTAATTCTTCCCACTATACTCAAGCTTCAGGTATGTAAAAAAATTCCCTCTTGTTAACGTTCATTTGACATGATTAATCCTGGACCCCTTTTTGGAAAAAAATTTTTCTCACACAAGAATATATCACAGTCCTGGCATTGAACTGAGAGTAACCTTTAAGTCTGAACTTTCATCCAGTCTGAAACGGATCCAGCTGTTCTAGTTGTTGGCTTTTAGCAGCACAAAACGATAAAACAAGTCTCTGTTCCTCTATTAAAAGCAGTTGTCAATTTGTTACACTGCCGATGACTTTCGTCCTTGAGTTAAATCCCCCAGGATCTATTCACTTTAATTGTGACTGATATAATGTTAGTAACACAGCGTTGTTGATAGATGTAATGTGCCAACGTGTCGACTACTGTGGGTAGTTTCTCAAGCTGTGGGTCAACGCCTTGCATGACTGGTCCTAAGTGAGAAGACTGAAGCGGCCCTTTTAAACTGGATCCCGAATAAACATTCGCTTGTGCCCCGTGAGACTGTAGGGATCAGTCGGCATCCGGAAAGTTAGTTGTGTCAAGTGCGGTTTATTTGTCATCTCAGCATACGCCCTAACGAACTTCAGTACTGAAATGCAAAAAAACGAGTTTCATGACGACGTCGTCACTGTTGTTCGGAAGAGCAAAGCCTCTGACATTGCAGTGGTGGCAGATGATTTGAATGCACAAGTTGGAAAATTTGGTGTATCCGAAGCCTGCTTAGGTGGGCTGTGCGCCTTGCCTGTTCAGCAAACAGACTGCGAAGAAAGGCTTCTCCAATTTTGTGTGGACACATTTATTCTTGTCTAGCACAAGTTTCCGACACAGTTCGCGTCTCACAGGGACATGGCGTTCTAACTCGACAGGTACTCTGAGTCAGATCGACCATATCGCAATAAGCTACCGTTGGCGCGGTTCTGTCCAGACCCGTAGATCGTACCGGACCACGTACGTCGATTAGGACCATGCGTTAGTTTTAATGCGATTTTCGCTGCGGCTCAACGGCCATCGAAGTAGGCCACAAACCAGATTGACTATCGAACGTTTGTCTGATTCGGCTGTTCGCAATAGCTATGAACAGAAACTACCCGATGAACTAAGAACTACGACGAGGAGCGATGTAGACGAGCGGCGGGATCAAATTAAGCAGGCTATGCATTTGGCAGCAGATTTTGTCTGTAGTCCTGGGTCTAGCGTTCATTAAAGACACTGGGATTTCGCAAAGGTTCCTGGGTCTAGTGGATCAAAACGCCAGCTGCCTAACTTCAAGGAGGTGAATGAGATGCGCCGACAGTTGCAGCGTCAGTTGATCATAAGCCTTATGAATGACCGTGAAAACTGGTGGATTAGGGTAGCCGAAGAGATGGAAGTAGCGGCCATTTCAGTTAACAGTCAAAGACTGTCCAAGCTTATGCGCGACAGCGGTGGGCGGCGAACTTCGGTTAGTGAAATCGTGTGTAATAGAAATGGAGAGCTCATCCATGGTAGACGGCAAAGACTGGACCGTTGAGCAGAGCACTTCAAAGATCAGTTTAGCTGGCCACACGCTAACGTATTTGGTCCGACGTCTGGAGCTGTGAATCCTTGGGAGGTGTCACTTGATCCCCAACGGAAGTGGAAGTGCAGTCGAATATTCGACTTCTGCAGAGAGGGAAAGAAGCCGGTCCTGACGACCTTCCCCTATTCTTTTCAAACTGGGTGGCGTAGTTCTGATGAAATCAATTACCTCCTTGCTTCATGATATTTGGAACGAGGAGCGTAATCGGTTATCGTGGGGCGAGTCACTGATTGTACCCATCTTCAAGAAAGGCATACGAAGTGACTGCAGCAATCATCGTGGGATTAGTTTAATTCTGATAGTTACTGGGGTGTTACCTTCGATAATGCTGTGCTGTTTGACACCGATTCGCGAGAGTAATATCCGCGAACAGCAGGCCAGATTTCGTCCAGAGCGAAGTTGCATCGACCAAATATTCACTCTTCAACAGATACTCGAAACGCGCTACACGCACCGCCGCCCTACGGTCGAACTCTTTCTGGACTTGAAAGGTGTTTTTGACTCCGTGGGTCGACCAGTGCTCTCCACCGGGGTGGTATGCCAATGAAATTTGTGAACCTGTTGCGAGCATTGTACTCGCATACCTATGGTCGCGTGAGGGTATACGGTGAACCATTGCGTTCATTCGAAACGACTAGTGGCGTTCGACAAGGGTGTCCTGTCTCGCCATTCCTTTCTAACTTCGTCTTGGACGAGGTGATGGAAGATGCTTCAAGACGTCTTCAGAAAGTAGGGATCAAACTAGGAAATGGAGGGAAGCTGTGTGACCTAGATTGCGCCTGCTCGAATTCGAGGACCATGCACAACGTGCCCTGTCTGTACTCGAGATCTGTAGTTCGGTTTAGCATGTGCTTTACACCTTCAAAGTTTGAAGAACTGCCGCCGGACTGGACGGGAGTGTTCTAAAGTTGATACTTTATGAAAAGGAACTTAGCGATCGTGGATCACCTTATTTACCTTGGTAGCCGCGTCTCGAATAGTGGTAGCACGACAGTAGAAGTGTACACTCCTATATCGAGTGCTCGAGTGTCTTACGATGAACTGAATAACTTGTGGCATCGACCGGATATTTCCTTGAAGTTGAAAGGTCGTGTGTACTGTGCCGCAGTGCGCTCAGTTTTATGGTGGGATTGCGACGCATGGAGTATGCCCGTCGGTTAGAGGTTTTCGATCACCGATGTCTACGTAGTATCGCTAGGATTGAATGGAGTGACCGAGTGAGTAGTGTAAACATCGGGAATCTGGTATCGGGTGCTGATTTTGAGAACGCTTTATCTCAGCACATGAAGCTGAATAAACTACGTCGGTTGGGTGACGTGTTGCGTACGTCGAACACTCGTCTACCATGCCGTGCCCTATTTTGCGTTCCCCTCACGGATTGAAAGAAGTTGTATGGAAGTCAGCAGATGACGTGGCAACGTGGGATGAGAAAATGCACGGCGAATTTAGGTAAAGTAAGTGTCTCACGTCTTGTTGGTTGGGGTCCGAAAGACCCCTCAAGTAGCTAGCTGGAGACACTGAAGGATATCGCAGTTAACCGTGGACAGTAAGACTGTGCTTCGTGTTGGCTTCAGCAGCCTCTTATCTCTTCCCGCCTTTTGTTGGTCCACTGTCTGTTCGGTTTGCATGTTCGCTCTTCTGTTTGGATTATATGACTCTGGTGGTAATTCCTCGTTCATTGGGGCCTCCCTGGTTGTTTAACGCTAAACGGTGATGATGTTAACGGAATAGAATAGTTTTTTTTGGAAATGGCTACTCTTTAACGTTGCTCCTTTAATGGAAACCCTTACGTTGCTGCTTTCTTTTTACTTTCATTGTTCGACAAATTCCTGGCTTTCACTTTGTGAAATGGGAAGTGAATCTATGCATAGCAATACAACCTCATTGAAGCTTTTTCCCACTGAATAACGCTCAACTCTTTCCTTGCCTTTCTAGCGTACGAATACGTCCAGAGGTCATCAGGGTGTGCTACTCGCAGCTAATTCATCTAAACACTCGTTCTAGTTGAAGAACCTGAACCAGCTCGAAAGCAGACAAAATTGCCATCGAACTGTCGTCTTTTAACGGATGTGTTCCTTGCTTTTATTCATTTAGGTCGAAGGCAAAACCCGTATCTGAAAGCTTATATTTGGGTTTCTCTGGACTACTGTTAGGGTGCCGCGTTTATTCCCGTATGATTTTGCTTACTCCTGCTTCCCCTGTGGCAGAAACTGTTAACCTCGGACATCATGCATGATCCCTAACAGAAATTGTGGTGTGTTTTTCAGTCTGGTTCCCGAGGTACCGATCAAGCACGAGTGCGCCCATCTGGCCTGGTCACTAGTAGCTGGAATAAGCACACTGTCAATCCGGCTGCGGATCCACAAGTCAAAGTTATGACTCAATGGATAGCAGCGGCTGTGGTATCCACGCCCTCAAATCGGTCAAGTGTTTCAATTGTGCGAGATCCAGTGCCCGTAAAGGATCAAACTATAGTTGGCTCGGACGGTTCTTCTACCCCAATTGAGAAATCTGCATCTGTTTCCGAGATTGATTCTACTCATTTTATCGAGTATCGGATATCCCCCCTAATTTTGTGCACGAACAATGACCCGCGACTGAAGGAAGTAAGTGAGAATATGGTTTTCATCAACTGTTTCCGTGTTTCCGAGTCACGAATTACTCGTGACCATCTTTCTACTATGGTCCGTTATTTATTCGTCAGAAAGACTCGTGGTGCTGACAGGTGAAGAAAATAGGACAACACGTCATTTTTTATCACAAGCCTTATTCTACCTAAAAAACACCGAACTCGTTTCTTCCAGCACCTCTACACGAGGTTTTTAGTCTAATTCGCAGTGAAGGCCTCATATCAGATTTTTAAGATGTAACTCAATGCCTCCGGTATCCTAGTTGACCATTCAAATTGGAGCGTAATCCATTGGATTGAATGAAGACATGTGCGCTGAACACTAGTCGGTGATCAGTCCATGTGAAAGACGACAAACCATACTTATGTTGGATGGTCCTTTGTTTTATTACATCAATACCTTCTCTCGTTTGATTCACAAACGACTTGTGTTGCACATTTTGAGCGGGACATTTGATGGACGCATCAGATTCTATAAATCATTGCTTTTAACACTGAACAAGAATAGGTTAACTGGTGGAGACATTTTCTGCGCGTCAGCAGAACGACTGTCTTGCTGTATGTTGTTCTCCAAGGTGGGCAATAATTTGAAAATGGTTCGTGGTGGCCAGTCGGTGATATGGCAAAGAATTATGAATGCAATCAACGGACAGGCAGGTGTTTGTGCAGTTAGACTACCGAGTCGGTGCCCACGAAATCTCCAAGTACTAACTCACTTGGATGTGCCATCCATAATTATTGTTTAGGCATTTGCTCGCACTGTTCCGCTATGTTGCAAGTTTTCCGACGCTCATGCGCGGACTAAGGTATTCAAGCTGATTTGCCTACTGAAAAACACTGAAGTAGTTGTTTTATGTCCACAAATCTGGCCGAGTTGGAATGGCCATTTCCAACTGGGGTCACTTAGTTACCACTGTCGTGTATGTAGTTTGGTTCGGAGAATATATAATTGATTTCCCAATCTCGATGTACAGTGCTCGCTGAAGTGTAAAGTTCTTGAAAAATTGCTTGAAACGATCCTTTCATTAGCATGTGAAAACCGTAGTCCGTTGGATCGTATCATGGTGACCGAGCCAAACTCTAGTTGAGGTTCAACAGATCTGCTCACAGGACGCTGGAAAAAAATTGGGTGAAGCGGTTGTCTCACGAAGATTGGGGTCATGCATTTGGACTCCTTGTTCGTATGTACATCTGTGATTTCATACGCAGTGTGTGCAAAAAATGCGTATACTTTGTGTAGTGGGGGTACTTGGTGTGCATGTGTTCTTAATGTGTTGTGCTAGCGATGCTCGCGAAATTCGCACGTTTGATGATATTCGGTGGATAAGATGCGTCATCTGGCCTTGGGCCGAGAAAATCCGGTTGGTCGATTTGTTTAACGATAACCCTATCCACACTGGTTTGTTACGCTGACACTCACTGGATTGCAGTGAAAGTTGGCTAATAATCGTCATATAGCCCATGCGTTCATCCTCTGTGGTGAAGAACGGCTCACTTGCAGGATGAGTCAATTACTATCGACATCGAAACCATCAGCTAATTACGATATATCAGAATGACGGGTTAATTGGAGACCCCGAAACAACCGGGCATCTGTAGGAATGACGGGCTAAGGACCACCAAACTCTAAGCATTTAATCGATATGACGAACAACCGAGGAGCCACAAACAAGTGAACCGTAAGGGCTGACTGTAGACCCTGAATCTGTTAGCCGACTTATTAGCAACCATCCTAACAGTACAAAGTGTTAATCTAACAGGGTACTTGTCTCGTCTTCGTATATGCCTGATGCAACGGCGCACATTTGGTGGTTTCTTTTGCTGTTAGACCCAACATATTTGTATGTAAAATCTGTCGGTCCTGGTCTGCGGCAGAGAGTTCCTTGTCGCAGGGCTTCAATTTTTCCGGATTCCTCGCCGTGACGCTTGTCTTTGATCATTTCAATAGTACTTCCTTTGGCGTAACAGATTTTGACTCAGATGGCACAATTTGTGTAAGTGTGAGTTCGCAATTTCTAACAGACGCCTTTGCGTTCCTCTTTTCTTCAGTAATCTGCTCTTCAACTTCGCTGATTTGCGGGCATTATTGGCATTTCGGTCTTTGCAGCTAACCAATCGAACATTCTACTCATGGTTTTGGTTGTATTTACATGTCGAAGGTAGATATCTAGTCTTTGGGATGTTTAACATTAACTGGGGCTCGATGATCTTAGTTGATCATGAGCTGGAGAATTTTTGTTTAGAATGGATCTTAATTTACATCAAAATTGGTCTTGCTTTAAGATCATTCAAGTGAGCTACTTTAATCACGTACTTCGTTTTTAGGTACTTGAGGCAGTATGCTAGTACCGATAATATCTTTTAGTACCGCAATGTGGGGACGCAATGGACTGATAAAAACACGTTATTCAGTTGAAGCTTTTTTGTTCAAGCATACTTGTTTTAAACCACCATTTGTATAATAATAAAGAAATAAATAATGCTGAGTACATGTTTTGCATGTCGGAGATCTTTCAACTTCAGAGAGGATGGTTTTTATATTCCTAGGTACATTAGATTATTTCCAGTATTCCATGCAACCTAGCCCCTATAGAGAGGAAATATATCTAAATGACTCAGGTGGCAGGAGGTATGAACTATGGTTATTCGCATAGTAAGTTGTATAATATAGGTTTCCCGCACAGTGGTGGAAAATCCATTAACTTGGCGATCCGGATCCATAATAAGTATTGACTCTCGAAGCGTTTCTAGAAGAGACATTTCTACTAGTAAATCCGGCCAAGTCGTTCCTTATGACACGAGTAAAATGAAATGAAGTTCTTTCAAAGCATCAAAATAGAAGGCACTGTTGATAGAGGAGAATTAATGATGATGATATTCCCTGAGATCTGAGTAAGTAGACGATATACATAAATGTTTTCTTTCCGAAAGAGTCTCCATGTTGCGCTGGATCGGAATTCATTAGGCCTGAAAGAACGCTCGGATCAGTTCATTTAAAAACTCCAGAACCGGAGTTTCGACGTTTTGCAAGGCATTGAGAAAACACAACTTGGCAAACAAACTCATTTTCAATGATTCGCACTCATGCAATTACATCACTATATATTTGGAAAAATTTTCTTTAGGAAGGATTGGATGGGTTAGATAAAAATATGGGTGGGGAAGGGATTTGTGGTGTTACATGCATAATCTGAATAGACAAGATCGTGTTGTGTTAATTGTTTTCTTGTCCTGACATGTTAATTTAATGGTCTTCTTACACAACGGACATTAATGTTAAACTTCTAACAGGAATAAAAACCCGAAGATTTTGTTGTTTATATGGTTGCAATCTGGAGCTTAAATTGTCCATGTGACGCTCATTGTGTTACTTTCGGCGGGACCTGTACAGGTGTGTGACAGGCGACGTAAGAACGATTTCCGCCTCAGTAGGACCAAAACGTAAGAAAATAAATACTTGAATTTGCATTACTTTTAATCAATGAGAACTGGTGATTCCTTTCGACAGCAGGCCGTAAGCGTTGGTGTTATCCAGGGAGTAAATGGGTTAGAAATTTATTGGATGTCCCATTTTACCGACCATATGTATATTTCACCCATTATGCATTGCGAGCCCACTAAGGGAGATTTCTTAACAACATCTGGAGGCATGTAGTGTTAGGAATCCAGTATCAATAAACAATGACACTCGACGGACTGCTGTTCTTCAGTATTTTTTGGTCATTCCCATATAGTATCCAGCAACTCCAGCATGAAAATGTATTTACTTCATACTCCAAAAAGTTTTAAAATTTCTAATTCGGTATCCATTGGTTAGGTAACACATTTAATTATCACGTCAGGATATGATTCATATATCGTATGAGATCAAAGTTCAGGCAGTGGTATGTTTTTTATAAAGCATAATCTGGGCCCATATATGCCTTCATCCGATTCACGTCGAGCTGAAACGAACCACCCAGCTCAAAATGCTTTGTTTACAAAATTCTAATGAAGTCCGAAGCTTCTAGCGGAGAAATTGCCATCTTTTCTGTTGCCTGCTTTCTTAGAATCAACATATTTTCTCCTTCACCACAGCGACGAAATCTCCCCTAAACGTTGCTTATTCTCTTTCGATTCTTTTGTAAGGGTTTTCTCATTTTATTCGTGCAAGAGTGAACAACTTGGACGAGAACAGGAAAGTGGGATAGTTTTTTGAAAAAAATTGCCTTTAACGTCCAGTTTGTATGTTTTTCAGGGCACTACGTGTTATGCTCCATCAACAAAGTTAACGAGCCCCTAGCTTAAGACGCTCACCATTTCTTGTCATTGCACAGAATACTATTACACCTATTACCACGAAGGAACACCACCAACCAAGCACATGCACTGACGATGTCACCTCGACTGTTAGTTAAAGGTTTGCGATGTAAACGCCAAGTCCAACGATCAGAGCTTCACAAAAATTTCCCAAGATAATTACATTTCCTGGTGCATCGCACAATTAATTAGTTTTCTCTATACGCTGACCTGCATCAATGTTCGCGGAAGGAACTTTTGTCGTAAATTTCTGATATGAACATGAGTAACTTTCGGGTAAGGAACATTTCTTTCATAAAAGGCACTCCCTTGCTTGAATGCAAACATTTAAATTGACCAAAGTTTTTTAATCTTCTAATTATTGTAAACATTATGATATTAAAAGATTTTACTCTTTCTCTCCCACTACTTCACCATCGCAGTAACAAAGTAAGCGACCACCACAGCACGTTTAAATGATCTTGACGCAAGGTGAACGTTGGTCTAACTCAAGATCCTTCGTGAATGAAAATTTTCCTGTTCATGATCAGCCATGATTATTAGGCTTCAGTTAACGTAAAATGTCCCAACCAGTAGGTAATTAACTTCAGCCCACAAGTACACGCACCAGCTGGGGCAGAATACTCGACAAACTGTTTTTGTCGGACAGGCGATTCTATTGTCATTTATGAATGCAAACTACGCTAAATCCTTAGACTCTTTCAAAAGTGTTTGTGAATTTGTCGTACTGCAGTAGAATTTCATTCTTCGTGTTCAGACGAGGTTACCCTGACAACCAAGTTCATCGATGCTTAACTGTGTATGTTACAGTTTGTAGACAGACATAACAATAGAAACCTTTAAATAATTTCATGATATTTGATGCTTGGTTATACCTCAGAATTACTAAATATTAGCAAACGAAATTGTTGAATGTATCGCAGTCAGGATACCTAAATATATATTGTACCTTGGAGTCGGAATGTCCACCTCATGTATTCAAATTCCTCTATTTTTCCCAAAAAGTAACTCTTGATTGACCACGGCTTTTTTCCGAACTTTTCTGCATTGCCGTGTGTCAAATAATAATAATGGTGAATAATGCCAGCAATTTTATTGCCGGCCTAGTAAGTGCGATAAAACAGAATTTTTCGATCATCGGCTGTATTAGGTATGCACTAATTGGTTCTTTTTGCATGTTGTTTGGTTCGAGTTCTGACGGTTTTTGTTGTTTAACATTTGATAATAAACAGGCTGGACATTCACCGCTGCTTCAGCTAGATGTCGTTTCATGGAGTTAGGTATACTACCAAAGTTTCACCTTCAATATAAGCCTGAGGTTTTTGTCCGCACAGTGTGTATCCTAACGGATCCTTCGGTTCTACTTAAAAGTTTTCTCTAATTTCAGAAGATTTCCTGTGTACCATATCAGTTACTAGTTCACATCTATCTCCCTAGATTAATTCGTCTTGTCAACTTTGGAGAATTGTCTCTTTCGTAAATGCCACAGATCATTCCCTAAGAAGTTGCATATGTGAGCTAATGGGTCGATGTATTTGGTTATCTTATCTATTTGTAATGCCCCTTAAAGCAGCCTCCTCTTTGATTGGATGTTGTGTTGTATAACTCACGTCAATGGTAGAGGCTTCTGCGAGCTGACTTAATCAAACTTTATTCACATTGAACTCCTCTATTTAGATTAACAACTTTTGTCAATCTTTTTTCAGCTCGAAAAAATCGTAGGACTTATTTACGCGGCTCAATGTAGCGCGGGTGTGCTTCTTTCATTGCTCATGGACTACGGTGCTTATCGTTTGACTACAAATCGCCCGGTTTCGATACCTGACTGCTCAAGGTTGTCTAGATCAACCCGTACTCAATCCCTATTTGATTTTCTACAAACCCGTCTTGTTCAAATGCATATGACTCCAACAATGCCATTGTTAGATTCAGTATGATTAGAATTGTCCAAACCAGAAATCCTTTCTGTTATATTTTATTTGCTCTTCCTCTGCATTTCTGTGATCATTCAGCATCTCCATGTTCCCGTTTTCCGAACCATCAAATTTCTCTCGTCTGGTTTTACTTCATCCTGTTTGACAACTCGCGTCCCATTCTTGTTTCTTGTTCTCATCGTTCTTTTGAAGCTGGCATTCCTTTTCGCGTGCCGATTTCATTCTAGTCTTGCATGACTGATTAGTTAATCCACCTATGTTCCCGATTCATTATTTTGTTTTCTACGGACACTAGTCTCATTTTTCCAAAGTTAATTTAGTAATCCGTGAGTGAATGCTCGGACCAGACAATGTTTGTTTTTCTCTGTCGTATGAAAATTCTTGGTTATGGGATTGCATTTTGTTTATTCTTGATTTTCGCTTCTTTGTTTCTCCATGTGCGCCTAGTGTTTCTCACCGCGTACCGCTCAAATCAAATTTCGGGACGACGTGAAGAGCTGTGCTGTAGAGTATAGAAAATCTAAATGTTTTTTTTCGCAGCCAGCATTCGACAGCCCCACGAGCTAGTAACAGACCAGCAATGCTGTTCTTACAGGTCAATGGTCACCGACTTCTGGACACGGGAAATGCAGGTACACTTTCCACTACAAGCAAGATGCCGCTGCTCGAGCCGTTTCGAAATTCTATGGTGAATGCCTCCACCTCATTGGGATTCTGGTCACATGTGCTGCTCTTTCCATGAACAAAACTGGACCTTATGTCAGTGGAAGAGGGATTACGCCCCACTGAACACTCACTGGCGTGGTTTTTGTTGACCTTAATCGGGATGGTTCAATGATCGGACCGTCTTGTTGGTTAGGGAACTTTAGTGTTTTCTCGCGACGTCTACTTTTAGAAATGAAAGACCGGTGGATTTTTTATTAGTAAGCATGCATGCCACCGATGTTTCGGAGTTCGGATTAAAATACTTCGGTCGGTCAGTTATCCTGAAGTGATGGATTAGTGCATACGATTCTAAATGTGGGTTTGATGCTTTTAAACATGTGTTAATGAGGGACCGTGCGAAATGGCTGTGCCCAAGTTGTTCGGGCATTTGTCACTTCAGGAGTCAGAGGCTCAGTTCTTTCAACCCGTGGTCCTCCGGTTCCCACTGTCTGGAATATGGAGACCGTATGCCGTTCTATCTCACTTGTAGCTTAGAGTTTGCGGTGATCGGCTTTCTCGTTCAGTGAGGTGGAGCATAAAAACTATGGGACATTCATGCCCTAAGTTCCAAATAGAAAGGCGATTCGTTTGCTCAACTCAGAAATTGGTTGTAAATCGAATACCTGTTCCTAAATGGATGTTAGGTCAAGTCTAAACATCAGACGATTTTTGTTTGACATGGGATGAATTTTCAGCTCGTCACAGGCACAGCAAACGCGAAAAGCTTAGGTTATGTAATTGTTCTTACATGTGTCAAATAAGGCTCCGTACTATTCTGCTGAAAGTGCTGGAGATACTGGTTCTCACCAAAACGGTACGCAACAACTAGATTTGTCAAGGTGAGAGGCTTCGCGATAATGAATTCTAATATTACCGTAAATCTTCCGCATTCTTCCAACCGATGGGGTTTCAGGACTTCAGCAGTTTGCTAATATATGGAGAACGGTAAACTGAGGTATTCATGGGTTAGCCCGGGCCGAGATGGTGTACCAGCTAACACAGGACATGAACTGAGACCAACTGAAAATGATCGTAGAGAAGCTTAGTCAGTATCTTTCGGAATCGACATCATCACATGCGAGTGCCTCGATCGGGAAAGCCGAAGGCACTAGTCTTCCTGGGCGTACACGTTTTCTGCATTCACATATTGCTTCATCCGTTGTACCATCCAGTAGCCCTCAAAAATTGTTTGGGGAGATGGATCAATGCTTCCTGATTCATGGCAAGAACCGGTGGGCTTTCGTTGATGTAGAGAAATGAGCGTGTGCTGAAAACGCAATAAAACCGTGGATCTAGTATTTCAGGACCTGCACTTACCGTGAACAGTTCGTCTCAGGGCAATACAAATCTTGCGTGGCTTCTGTGGTCGAGTGTAGTCCATTGTTCAAAAACCCAATGGCCGGGAATGATCATTTCAGATTTGCCAGCATTGGTTAGTGTTCACGCTGAATATGTAAGTGGTCACTAAGGCCAAAATGATCACCCATCTGCAGAGCTTTCACACTTTCATCTGAAGTTTCTCGTCAGCTTTGATGACATCATGCCGGTAGGATTTTTCGGCTCGAAAAACCACTCGAGAAGTTTTTAAGTCACAATTTATCTATTACTAGAAACGTGTGATCGAAGTATCCGTATGTCTCATCTATTCTGATCTCTTAAAGCATTCCGTAGAAAACCACTGATATCATCTAAAAGCTCGGTCAGGATAACAGTTTCTACACTGTAGTTCAAAACAAGCGATAAATACTCCCTTGGACCCACTATACTGAACTGAAACCATCGGGAGAAATGTAAATTCAGTGGTTCAAATGAAGTTCAGGTACCGAAACGTGCGACCATAACAATGGAAAGAAAAATGCAAGCAAACTATACAGTTTCGCTGTGCTTGCACGCAACCTTGGGTACCGTTATTTCGATGGTACGCTTCTCAGTGTTCTCTGGGATACATTCGCACATCCCTAAGGTATGAGTTGCAGAAAGAACACTTCCTACAATAAAATTCTTCGGCCAGGAATGTCAGGGAGTCGAAAATCGTCACCAGAGCACCAGCCGCTATTCAGTTAACCCACAGACAAGTACTTTATTAACTTTAACAAGTCCGCGTATTCCACACAGTAATGCGGTCATGACGGCGGTGTCCATGGTCTGGTCCTTTCATTCACACGTTGCCTACGCTTTATACCAGTCTGCCAAACGTATCAGCCAATCACGCTCATTTACCATACTGGGCAGTGCCAAAGACATGTGGCCATTTGGTCCCATTTTAGGCAAAGTAAGCTACGGATTTGTGGCCTAATTTGAATATAGTTTCCTTACTTGTTCGTAACTTACTCATTGGGAGTTGAACGATCGGGGTCAATCCGAGGGTTCACGCACGGACACAAAAAGAAACGTCGCTGCTGAGATGGCTACGAGCCATGCTTAGGGGTATACATCACTTCGGAGACCACAGACAGGTAGCGCCGATAAGGGTATTCCATCCAGATTATCAGTTACCCATAGGTTGCGATTCATTTAATGGATCTATTATAGTAGAATGGGTTAGCATAACATCGATTATAGCTAATTGCAATTGGGCTGAATTTAGCACTGCAGCATTTGTGACTCATGAATGTGATGACACTAATTGTTCCCCAGGCTCTGCACGCCAGTCCGTTCTAGAAACGCCCCACCAATCAAGGCAGATGATTTCCCTTAAAATCTCGTTCTTGAAGGAAAGCTGTTCTAATGTTCTGAGACCCCAAATCAGTAGAAAATGGGCGATTAGCGTAGCCTATAGGTAATCTAGCGGAAATACAACACCTTGTGTGATAAAATGAAAAATAACTGAATATATGATTCCCCAACAAACTATGAACAAAATTAAGGTGGTGGTTACAAGTACGGCCGACATAGAAGGGCTGATGAGCGGAGCCTGTCTAGACAATTCGTGCTGCAGGCGTGAGGATCCCCGAATATCGGCCCTAAGCTATCGCAATAGCACTAATTTAATGGAATCAGACAGAAAAATGATTCGACGACTTGCTAGTTCAAACTAACAGTTCATTCTAGTGCTTACTCGACTCTCATTTTCTTACTGCGTCTCCCGTAAAGTTGATTAGATTCTGCAACATTTTATTAATTGATGATGTCAGCTTTTCGGCAAGCTGCCCATGACTTACTCGTTCATCTGCGTTTACAGCTATGATGTTTCACATGTTTACCTTCGACATTACCGGCCTCCCGTCGTTTCATAGCCTTTGGACATCGTTTAGAAGCGACGGTTTAGAAGAAAGCAAACATTTTAGGCAACCCATAACGCAATCGGGCGCACTGCTTTCAAGTCTTGGAGCATAAGTCGCTTGGTAACTTGATTCGATTTACGTCATTCAGTGAGGAGACCTGTTTATCAAAAATAAGCCGTGTATGCGGAATTACAGAATAAGGCTATTAAGCAACGGGAAAAACTTCAATTTCCTTTGGTATGCTTAATTTTAATAGAAATCCAGTGATCTAAGCTTAGGTCAGCCCCACCATTATTTTTGTCTTTCTCAACGAACGATTTCCGACAGGGGAGGGTGCGTATCATGCCATGGATCAGATTCATCTCTAGCATTAGGCATTCGAAGATCCGTGAAAAACCCATGGCCTCAAGTCGACAAAAAGCAAGCATGAACGGTGTTAGTAGTCGAGAGTGCTCGCTTTGCAACCTACCGCTAGCGGTCAACCTGACCACAGCCGAGGGTATCAGCGTTGGTGTTTGAGCACCGGAACTATTATTGGAGTCGTCGGAGGATATTGAAACGTCACAGATCCCTAAGTACGTGCCCAAATGATGACCATTAGGCTTCCTGATTGGGTTACGTATCAACCATCCGCTCGTTCGTCAGATTAGGGGCTACTTTCTTTTACCTTACAAAAGCCAGTTCATACTCGGAATCTGACTGAACTGTGACAACTTTAATACTGGATTTCTTGTCTCCGTGCCTTAACGCACCCGACCCAACAAACATCGGTGATTGAGAAGCAAACATATAAAACGACCTCATTCATGATGAATTTGCCTTCATCGATAGTTTCGGATAAAAACAAATTATTTGATTCTTGCCCCTTTTGTTGGCCTCGGGACAAATGGCCTCTTCGCTTTACAAAACCGTGGACGGTGGATTCATTCGTCATGGTTACCGGTTGCCTTGACCACGCTCCCCGACAGAGGCGAACGGGCATGCAAATATGACCTTATAGTGGAGCAGAATTTAAAGGTTTGCTTGGAGTGGGACGTAGATAAACCTAAAACGCTGTATCATAACTAGGCGAACAATTTGGTTAGTTTGTGATCCCATAATAACTGATGGCGAACTTTCCCGTAACTAATTGATTTTATATCAAACCTTCTATATTCGACTTTCTAAGTGCAGACCACAACGTGGGTACGAGCTGACGACTACCAGAGTTGAGTGACGTCAATCGGTCACGGGTAGTTCCATTTTCAGTGAATTTGTGATTCGGAGATTAATCCCATAACAGATAAATGAACCATTCTACTAACACTCCATTTGCTTCACTTCTTAAGAGGCTCTCAACTTCATTCCGTGGAAGCCGGGAGTACTCCTAGTGGATAGCCAACTGTATGACCAGGAAGTAACCTTTCGTTGGTTGATCGCTCTCGATCATCAGAATTATAATTACCTTGCTTTGCGGAATCGTGATCTATTTTGCGCTTAAACGAACAATCATCTACCGCTTTGCTGATCTTCAGATTATAACTGAACACAAAACCAATTCTATCGATAACAGGTAGGTTGATCTTGTCAAAATACCTAAAAACTGATAAGCACGGACTGCACTTTCCAATGCCAGTGTCGTTTTGGATCAAGGGCGCACAATCTCCGGGAGAAACTGATAACCTTGGAGCCCAAGTAAGCACTATAAAAACGCCAGGAAAGTGCGCCGGTTGGCCATCTGGGACACCGGGCAGGTAAGCATGTGTGACCCCGACCCAACAAGTTATTAATGCCTGAGACTATCCCTGGTTGAATACATCCCAATACCGAGGGTAGACTCGTTCTTGTACTCGATACTCTGGCTCGGGTTCTATCCATTCAATATAGCTAGCGGTTCAGCGAAGTGTTTACAACTATTATGCTTCCGCTTCTCTATCTCGCAATGTCACACAGAGTGAAACAAAATGGAAAGTGAAATTGCACAGTCAGGAGATTTAGAAAACATCGGCGCTACTGGTAGGAATAGTACTGTATAAAATCAGTGGATGGGCTAGTATCTTGAACCAAACCAGCGCTTGTCATACAGCAGAAATCACACGAATAAAAAGGTGTAAAGATTGTAAAAAGTACAAGCCTCGTACAAGGGAATGCAAATGGTAAAAAGGTAACGGCGATCACAATATGGCATTCAGAAGAACAATAAAACAATAATGTCGTATTGAATGGACAAAGTCACAGCCCAAGGGTTAGAATGCGTAGCGACGAAAAACGATATGTTGAGGAGCATGAGTAAGTATATAAAAAAATTAATTATTCAATAAGAACGTATTTTCCACGATCCTCGATTGTCAAGTGAAACGGTCATGTCGTACCCGTTCCAGCCCGCGGATACAACTCGTCCAGGCCAGGAACTAGTCTCGTTGCGGACATCGTGCCCCACGTGACGCAGCTGTTCAGCTAGCGGCCGTTCGAACAGCGTTTCCACAAACAGTGCTTGGGTTTTATTCATATTCGACTGGATTAGGATGCCGGAATGGAAACGGGGCAGATTTGTGGCTCGCTGCATGTTAAGACATCCACGGTCAGTGGCGGGAGTAGAACTGCCGGACTGTGCCTTGCTACCGATAGCCTCACTTGCTACGAGCTGATTCGACTCCATATTGGCACCCGGAGGGTTCACAGTGGATGCGAGGTGGCAGGTGGCGCCTCGCGCGAACAGAGCTGCTGAGGCTACCACCTGCGAGAGATCAAGGTGGATAAATTGAACAAATGCGCACCGTATATAGTCTAGGTCAGTGAGTAATTGTCCTAACAGCAATCAGGACAGCATATTGCTACCACATTAAATCTACAGTGGCGGATAACCCACCTGAGCAGCATCGAACATTCCCCAGATCCCACCACTGGAGGCTAGCCCGAAACGGATACCACATTTCCGATGTGTAGTAGTGATGTACACGGGGGCTGCGGGAAACAACGGTCGACGACCAGCAGCAATCGTATTAAGCTGAGATGCATTCGAAGACTTTTGAGGTTGGTCAAACAACCCCAATGCAGCATTCAAATGTACTCCAGTCTTTGGAACGAATACACCCGTACCAAAAGGGAGGCCCAAGAATAAGTTCATCACTACCGTCAGACGAACCGAGTCAGTGACAACGATTCCCGTATCTCCAACATTAGTCTGGAATTAGAGACACGGAGGAGAACAGCGGTGGGTAGAACATCGATAGCATAGAAAAATGCTGGACCGAAGCAAAAATCATAATTTGTTTGCTGTTTTGGTGGAATTTGCTAATTCCATTTACAAAAGTTTGATAATGAGACTCAGATGCAAAATAACACGCACCAAAACTGTCTCTGGCCACTTTTCCAATTTGACCACAAACTTTACAGGAGTGCGCTCAACGTGATGGCGCATTAAGTGTAACCTGGATCAATAAACAAAAACCCCCGGAGATAAGTTCAAAGATAACCGTACAGCTGATAGAGACTGTCCCAACTCTGGGGAATTCACAATGCGGAACTTATTATTGAAGGACTTCGCGTAGAGAAAGCCAATGCCACGAAGGTAATATTCTATTTATTCATCGTCTGCTTGCACGCTTTTCATTTATTTCTAGTTGTCCAACGCCTTCGCAATCGTATTTATCGGCTGTTGTTCTAAGATCAACATCTTTCATCAACCAACCTTTTATCGAAACAATTCTGAGAGTTAATGGTGCACTAAGCAAAGAGCTTTCGATAAAGCCTAAATGTGTTCCTGAGTGTGCAAACCCACTCTAAAATGATTGCTTAGTTACTTATCCAGGGATATTGCAAAATAGAAATTAGTTATGAACGATTTCTTACTGATGATAGGGCCTAAAGCTGAAGACTGCATGTAGCTGTCTCGCAGGTTTGGGCTACGTCTACGCCTGTGCGTAGATCATGATTTGTCTGGCACTATCCAGCGTCGCGCAACCACTGAAAACCAATGAAACAACTCTAGTAGATTCAGGTGCAAAGACCAAATCGGCTATCATTCCCTCACAAGAGTCTCTCCCTATGTCTATAACACCCACTGCACTATCCGAAAATATACTGGACATTGACAGAGCCATCGATTACCATTGTCTGATTTCTGTTTTTCTGGCAATCCATCCACTAAGTTGCTAATTACTCCCACCTTGTTCTTCCTAGGGCGCTCGTTGTGTGTCATAGTTGTGATAAAGTGATGATGGCTAAAATTGGATATCGAGTGAATTTCCAGCGTGTCAACTCTCCTAATGGCGCCAAATCTTGCGGCCTGTTATCAAAAATCCTCATCGATCCCGGCGGTACTCACCAGCGACCACAAATACCAACGCACTACTGCCACTGAATTCGTTTATGAGCCATTCCCGTAAGCCAGTTTTCCTCGTGGTCTCGATTGTCCCAAGCTAGCAACTGAAGTGACTCTATATGCAACAAACATGTCATTGGTTGACTTCCACGTTTTTACAGTCCGACTCAGGGAGCGCAAATAACATGCGAAGCTGCAGCCTCTCGCCAGGCATTCTTAATATATGACTAAACCGGCAGAGATGGTTTTGCAAAACCATTTTAAAAAATGATGAATCAGTGTTTTCAAACACTTGGCTGCGCATTTGCTCATTGCTGACGCGCTGCTCTTACCAAGCATGGGCAGTGCTGCGTAAGTGGCGAGTATCTTACGCAGCCAGGAAGCGAACATCTTTAGCTCGTAGGGACCGTTTCATAAGCGTACAAAAGTACGGGGCACATGACAGTATCATATAATCAGCTTTTAAAGGAAATATTGATGTCGCCCTGGGGCCAGGTATTTTTGGGGCTCAAAAGCGCTAATTTAGCCATTAAAATACTCCTAGGTTTTTTTCTCATGCATCGCCATTTTCAGTACTGCGACATCCCAGGTGAATAAAACTCAGCAGTTTCAAGTCCTTTATTTGCTCAGCTTCAGTGTGGATACAAGTCAATCTTGAAATATCATTTTGCATTTTGACGGTTCGAAATACATCCCATATTGGGTCGCTTCAAATGTCAAGGAGAACCTGAGCTGCTTAGATATTGGAAATAAGCAGGTTGATGTCGTCAGCGTACTCAAGTTCAGTAATTCTGTAAGCTGGTGGAAGTTGGATATTGTCATTTAGGAGGCTCTTAAATGATCTCTTAAGAGTGTCGCTAATCGGAAAGTGAAAGAGGTACAGCGGAATAAAACACCTTTGTCCACCTCCACGCGAGTCAACAAAGGGAGCCGTTTCTTGTCCCGGAATGTGACCCTACGGGGTTTTGATGATTGATGCATATTTTTCAGATCGTCAATTCTCTACAAGCGCTTTCACAGAACAGTTAACTGAATTGGGTGCTATCTCGATATCCAAGAACATGGCACTGCGTTGATGCCGCAGCAGTTAATGAAGGGTGAATATCTAGTCGATTCAACCTCGACCAGGGCGTAATCGCGCTTGATCCTCGTGGAGTGACTTATCTCTTTTTAACCTTTAGAAGGCGACAAACATGGGAACCTTTGACTCAGCCTGCAATAAGCTTATTCCTCTATGATGATTACCCAGCAAGACTAACAAACGACTACAAAATGTGTACGGCAAAAATAAAAGACAAAAGCCATCACAACGAGACTACACCTTGACGTGGTGTGACGGCTTGCGTGCCTCCATGATCCAACGAGCTATACAGTATGGCTTATCTCAAGCCGAACATCCAATCATGCCTGGAAGGTCAATGGGTAGAGGCCTGACGAAGTAGTCTACTGATCCTCCAAGTTGAGGGTTGATCTGAGTTAGCAGCTCAGTCCGAAAAACCGAGTGGAAGAATAATTGATCCAAGTAGATGGGCTTCCACTCAGCTATTCCCCGCTGCCTTGCGGTCAGGTTCTTGTCAGAACCAAAGGCTTTGGTTGAGAACCCTAATCGTTCTTCTGTTTAGCGGCTGGACTCCCTAGCAGCACCCTTCCATCAATCCCCATGAGTTACACGCCTACAAATAATTCCATACTGCATCGGTCGTCGCGCAGGATAATCAGGATCAAGACCGCGCTGCCCACTACACCAAGCGCTGGTGGGGTGGGTAGTGATAAGTATGCTACTGCTCAGAGTTCCCTCTCTTTTATTCAACCTGTCTCTTCTGTCCACAACCAAATCTGTTTGTCCCTTCTGCCTACCCACAATATTTCCATTGATAACACGCCCGATACTCGAAACGGTTTATTGTCAAGTAGTGTAGTAGGTGGTTTTCAGTCTGTTAGCTCATATTTTCTCAAACCTCGTCAGCCTCTGCATCTGGGTTCCTTCAATGTGCGCACTTTAATGCAGGCTGGCCAACAGGCGAGTTTGGCTCTGACAGTGGACTCACTTTCGATTGATGTCTGCTGCGTGAGTGAAACACGAATTCAGGATTCGAGTAGAGTAGAGTAATTCGACTAACTGCACCAAACGTCTCGTCAAGATATTTTCTTCGCACTTCAGGAGACGAAGCAGCTCAAGCTGTGGGTCAACGCGGTGTAAGAATAGCCTTGAGTGAGAAGGCTGAAGCAGCCCTTTTAGATTGGATCCCAGTCAACAGTCGCTTGTGTGCCATGAGACCACAGGGATCAGTCGTCGTCCGAAATGACAGTAGTGTTAAGCGTAGTTTATTTGTATTCTCAGCATACGCTCCAACAGACTGCAGCACTGGTATGGAGAAAGACGAGTTTTACGATAACCTCGTCACTCTCGTTCGGAAGAGCAAACGCTCTGACATTGTAGTGGTAGCAGGTGACTTTATTGCACAAGTTGGAAAACTTGGTGCATCGGAGTCCTGTTTAGGTGGGCGATGCGCCTTGCCTGCACAGCGAACAGACAACGGAGAAAGACATCCCCAATTCTGTGCAGATAATCATTTATTCCCAATCAGTACAAATTTCCTACACAGCTCGCGTCACACAGCGACGTGGCGCTCTAACTCGCAGTTACTTTGAGTCAGATTGACCATATCGCAGTCAGCTACCGTTGACGCGGTTCTGTCCAGAACTGTCGATCATACTGGACCACGTACGTCAAATCGGACTATGCGTTAGTTTTTATGTGATTTTTGCTGCAGCTGAATGGCCATCGACGCAGGCCACAAATGCGATTGGCTGCCGAACGTTTGTCTGATTCGGCTGTTCGCAACAGCTACGAACAGAAACTATCCGAGGGACTAAGAACTGCGACCAGTAGCAATGTAGACGGGCAGTGGGATCAAATGAAGCAGGCGATGCACTTGACAGCAAATTTCGCCTGCGGTCCCAGATCTAGTGTTCATCAAAAACACTGGATCTCGCAAGCGTCGCTAAGTCTAATGGAGCAAAAACACGAGCTGCCTAACTGCAAGTTAGTGAATAAGATGCGTCGGCAGTTGCAGCGTCAGTTGACCATAAGCCTTAGGAATGACCGCGAAAACTGGTGGGTTGAGGTAGCAGAAGAGATGGAAGTGGCGTCCGCTTCAGGTAACAGTCAAAGACTGTTTAAGCTTATACGCGACAGCGGTGGGCGGCGAACTTCGGTTAGTGAAATCGTGTGCGATAGGACTGGAGAGCTCATTCATGGTAGACAGGAAAGACTGGACCT
>LUCM01008510.1:251178-350340 GCA_008360955.1 Fasciolopsis buskii
AGTGAACGGTGAACAGTGGCAATCGTGCTGCCATTTTCTATCGAATCAGAATGATTGAAAACACGTGCGTTTGTACAGTTAGACTGTATTTCGCTGCTGGCCGCAGCAACGTCTTATCTTTTCCCGCCTGTGTAGATCCACTCCCTGTTCTCGTTGGATATTCACTCTTTTTATATAAACGTGTAACTCTGGGGAGAGGCAGCGGTCAGTGAGGCTTGAATTGCTGTTTAACGCTGAACGATGATGATGATGATGCCCGCATGACGAATAATCCAATCGTCTACACTCTCCGGAGGCACTTAGTCCAATTCCCACATACGGAAAACAAGCTCAATTCATTGTTTCAGTTGGCCATTTATCCTGCGGTTCCTTACAATCGCGCACACGACTTAGCAAATCCCAATCGGGATTTCTGTATTTTTAAAGGCAGTTTATCTGATATACGACCAGCAAATGAGATACAACGGTCCAAGTAACTGAAACTACCCGCAACATTCAGTTTTTCCTCTGCAAGAGCTTGATTTGGCTTTGGGCCAATTCAATTTTGCAAGAGTATTTTACCCTTGGAAGGTGCAAAATGCATCTCAAACACGTCTACACTATCGTTCAGATGGTCGAGGAAAACTTACAACTAACTTGAGTCTTCACTCAGTAGCACAACGTCGTCCTCCTATTCTAAATTAGGGTTTCCTGGTTGAACACGTATCGATACTACTATTTTCACATATGGGTTGGTCAATCTCCATTATAGTCTGGACGGCATACCCTTCAGCAAAAGGCATTAAGACAGAATTGCACGACCGATTGTGTCAGGTGCCGTTTTCAAATCAGGGAATTCAGAAATCGTGAGTCTACGTAACACGTGCCCATGTTTTGTGATCTGTCGCAGAAAGAAAATTTACTCTATACAGCCTCGACCGCGGTTGCCAGGTGACCACTTATGTATGCCATGTTTCAATTAGCTAAAGAAGAATGAAAACCTGGTCGATGCAACACCGATTTGCTCTGAATTCGGTCTTCTGTTCGCGGATGTCAATCTTGCCTATCTTTGTCAGTCTTCCCTATCCTTGCCTATCCTTTGTTAGCAACCAAAACCCGAACACTATTCACAACGGTTTATTGTCAAGCAGTGTAGTAGGTGGTTTTCAGTCTGTTAGCTCACATTTTCTTAAGCCTCGTCAGCCTCTGCATCTGAGTTCCTTCAATGTGCGCACTTCAATGCAGGCTGGTTAACAGGCGTATTTGGCTCTGACAGTTGACTCACTTTCGATTGATGTCTGCTGCGTGAGTGAAACACGAATTCAGGATTCGAGTAGAGTAGAGTAATTCAACTAACTGTGCCTAGTATTTCGTCATGATAGTTCCTGCACATTTCAGGAGACGAGGCGGCTCAAGCTGTGGGTCAACAGAGTGAGTGAGAAGGCTGAAGCAGCCCTTCTAGACCGGATCCCAGTCAACAGTCGCTCGTGTGCCATGAGACTGCAGCGATCAGTCGGCGTCCGAAAGAGTAGTATTAAGCGTAGTTTATTTCTTATCTCGGCATACGCTCCGACAGACTGCAGCACTGACATGGATAAAGACGAGTGAGCTAACAGACTGAAAACCACCTAGGCATGATACCAGCAGGTAGCGAACTTTGGTCAGTGAAACTATGTGAGATGAAAATGGAAAGTTTTTCTCCGCAAGCAACAGAGGCTTTTTAACTAGGCTAAACAGTTCAAGGAGCAGTTTACCTGGCCGCACACTAATATAGTTACTCCGACATCAACAAATCCGACTCCGTGAGAGAAGTCTCTAGACCCCAACAAGGGATTCGAAGTAGAGTCAAACATTCGAGTGGCGAAACGAGGAAAATTAGCCGCTCTTGAAGAAGTTCGCCCAGGTCTTTCCAAAATGAGTGAAGGAGAATTGATAAAAACGATTACCTCCTTGCCCTGCGATATTTTGAACGAGCAGTGCATTCCGTTGTCATGCGGAGAATCATTGGTTGTAACCATCTTCAAAAATGGAACACGCAAAAACTGTAGCAAATGTCATTGCATCAGTTTAATTCTTACATTTAACAGGGTTTAAGCATCGAGAATGCGGCACCGACTGACAAGGATAGGCATGACTGACAAGGTTAGACATGACTGACAAGGTTAGACAAGACTGACATCCGCGAACAGAAGACCGAATTCAGAGTAGTATTAAGCGTAGTTTATTTGTTTTCTCAGCATACGCTCCAACAGACTGCAGCACTGGTATGGAGAAAGACGAGTTTTACGATAACCTCGTCACTCTCGTTCGGAAGAGCAAACGCTCTGACATTGTAGTGGTAGCAGGTGACTTTATTGACCAAGTTGGAAAACTTGGTGCATCGGAGTCCTGTTTAGGTGGGCGATGCGCCTTGCCTGCACAGCGAATAGACAACGTGGAAAGACTTCCCCAATTCTGTGCAGATAATCAATTATTCCTATCTAGTACGAATTTCCGACACAGTTCGCGTCACACAAGCGACATGACGCTCTAACTAGACAGTTACTTTGAGTCAGATTGACCATATCGCAGTTAGCTACCGTTGACGCGGTTCTGTTCAGAACTGTCGATCATACTGGACCACGTACGTCGAATCGGACTATGCGTTAGTTTTTATGTGATTTTTGCTGCAGCTGAATGGCCATCGACTGCAAGTTAGTGAATAAGATGCGTCGGCAGTTGCAGCGTCAGTTGACCATAAGCCTTAGGAATGACCGCGAAAACTGGTGGGTTGAGGTAGCCGAAGAGATGGAAGTGGCGTCCGCTTCAGGTAACAGTCAAAGACTGTTTAAGCTTATACGCGACAGCGGTGGGCGGCGAACTTCGGTTAGTGAAATCGTGTGCGATAGGACTGGAGAGCTCATTCATGGTAGACAGGAAAGACTGGACTTTTGGGCAGAGCATTTCAAGGATCAGACTAGCCGGCCATACGTCTGGAGCTGCAAATCCTTGGGAGGTGTCACTTGATCCCCCAACGGAAGTGGAAGTGGAGTCGAATATTCGGCTTCTGAAGAGGGGAAAAGCTGCCGGTCCCGATGAACTTCCCCCAATTCTTTTCAAATTGGGTGGAGAAGTGCTGATGAAATCACTTACCTCCTTGCTTCGTGATATTTGGAACAAGGAGCGTATCCACCTATCGTGGGGTGAGTCACTGATTATACCCATCTTCAAGAAGGGTACACGGGGTGACTGCGGCAATCATCGTGGGATTAGTTTAATTCCGATAGTTACTAATGTGTTAGCTTCGATAATGCTGCGCCGTTTGACACCGATTTGCGAGCGTAATATCCGCGAACAACAGGCCGGATTTCGTCCAGGTCGAGGTTGCATCGACCAGATATTCACTCTTCGACAGATACTCGAAACGCGCCACACGCACCGGCGCCCTGCGATCGTAGTCCTCCTCGACTTGAGAGGTGCTTTGGACTCCGTGGATCGACCAGCACTACTCAGTGCTCCCTACCGGAACGGTATGCTAAAGAAGTTTGTGAACCTGTGCTGCAGTGCGTTCATTTCTGTTGTACGGTTGCGAGACGTGGATTATGCTTGCGGGAGATGTTCGTCGGTTGGAGGTTTTCGACCATCGATGTCTACGTAGTATGGCTAGGATTGGATGGAGTGACCGGGTGAGTAATATTAAGGTTAGGAATCTGGTATTGGGTGCCACTTCTGGAAATAGCTTGTTTCAGCGTATGAAACTTAGTAGACTGCGCTGGTTGGGTCACGTATTGCGTATGGCGAACACTCGTCTACCACACCATGCCTTATTTTGTGTTCATCCTAAGGAATGGAAGAAGCCATGTGGAGGCCAACAGATGACGTGGCAACGTAGGATGAGAAAATGTACAGCGAAGTTAGGTGAAGTATGTGTCTCACGCCTTCGTGGTTGGGGTCCGAAAGACTCGTCGACTTGTTGGCCGGAGACACTTAAGGATATGGCAGTGAACGGTGAACAGTGGCAATCGTGCTGCCATTTTCTATCGACTCAGAATGATTGAAAACACGTGCGTTTGTACAGTTAGACTGTATTTCGCTGCTGGCTGCAGCAACGTCTTATCTTTTCCCGCCTGTGTAGATCCACTCCCTGTTCTCGTTGGATATTCACTCTTTTTATATAAACGTGTAACTCTGGGGAGAGGCAGCGGTCAGTGAGGCTTGAATTGCTGTTTAACGCTGAACGATGATGATGATGATGCTTTGTATCTTACGTCTAATGTTAAAGTCGTACCATTTTATTAGACAATACGGTGGAAACAACGTCGTTTTAACACGTCTGACACGATAAACAAGTATCCTCGTTTTTAAGATTCATTCAGGAAATCCCCAAGGACATACTAATAAGCCGGCAACTGGCAGCTATGGATCTGCTCTCCTCTTGAGCACCGGGAAGTCAACTGCGTGTTCCAATTGTTAAAACAATTTTGGGGTTTCGACCTGAATGACCAGTCATCGGCAGCATATGTTCAAGTCGCCGCAGCATAAAAGGGGTCTTTTTTTCACGTGTCCGATCCAACATACGGCATAAAATATTCCTCGATCCTAGGCCCATAAAAAGGCCTCCCTGAAGGCGTCGGAGTTTTATG
The DNA here is from genome assembly GCA_008360955.1 of Fasciolopsis buskii. Taxonomy (NCBI): domain Eukaryota; kingdom Metazoa; phylum Platyhelminthes; class Trematoda; order Plagiorchiida; family Fasciolidae; genus Fasciolopsis; species Fasciolopsis buskii. The sequence goes on from LUCM01008510.1 coordinate 255,780, forward strand.
AGAGAACGTTCTCACTGAGCCCTCAAAACAGGCAGGCGCATTTATTTAGGGCATATCTGATAGGGAGTAGCATGGTATATTACCCACAGAACAAATTTGGAGCACGTGGGGCTAGCTGCAAGCCAGATCCAAACGCGGGACAAACTGTTACCTGAGTACTCGCAGGCTACAACATTTAAAAATTAAAATAGTCCACAACCAGCTTCCAAGTAATTCCCGACAGAGAATAATAGCTGAAGAAGCAAGACACCTCTTGCCAATTACGACTATAAGGGAAGGAAGTCAAGATGAACTCCTTCTAGAATAACAATGTTCATGTGTTAGGCTAGTTTGCATCCAAAAAGAACTTTTGAAACGGAGAAAAATCCTGCTCCTATGCACACCTCTTCCTGATGGAAGCAAATTTCCAATTAACCTCATTCTTAAAAATAATGAAACAACCACATGCAAGTGGTCACTCAAGACGAAGAAAATATTCACAAAGTTCAAACTGAAAATCAATATTTAGGGGACTATTAATAAATTTCAGGAAAATAAAATGGACGATCTATTACTCAGGAAAAGACGTTTCAGGATTAACTGGACCACCTGAACTATAATTCGCATGCGGATGGCAAAATGACTCTGTTCTTACTGGCAACGTCGGGCCGGACTACGGTGAGGCAAAGCGCGGTCGACACGGCAGCATCCACAGCATTACCTCCCTGTTTCTGCATTATTTCGAGACCGATTGAGGCGCAGAAATCATTCTCCGCTAATACAGCCCCGTGTGGTTTTACCTAAAAAATAGAATTATGACAACCGAACTCACTTGTGGATCTCCGACAATTATATTTATCAACAAAGCCAAAGTCAGCGCAGCAGAAAGTACTATGACGCTCAACACTACCAAAGCCATTCCTTCAAGTTTCCACTTCCATATTTTAGGAGCTTCTTTTGTTTTATTGATAATTAGTGCTTTGTCCGAAACCGAGAGAGAAGCAAAATCTTCGCAGCCATCACTATTTCCATCCCCATCACCACCGAGTGCTAGCGGCTCCAGAATAGTGTGCGTAGACATTAGCAGCGAAAACCAAGGCTTAGTCCGTGTTATAGTCCAGGCGAAGCTTTAGTGCCAATTCCAGTTAGATTACAGCACTATACGGCAAAATGCCCGATCGTCCAGGTTCTCGCACTGAGAGCTTTATGAATCTGACGGTGCTTCAACATCAAGAGAGTGGAAAACCCTCTTCAGTCCCTACAAGGGAGGAAACAATTACTGAGATGCTTTCCTCCCGACCATCTCCCCAACCTCACAATGCACCCACAGTCCTCTCCAAACACAGCTAGTCATGTATTGTCTAGTCTCTCTTTGAATGCGCACACTGATTCCACCTAGACCACTTCCTCCTGCAACTTATTTCAGCGATTCATCACCGATGTGGCAAACGATTTGCTGCTCAACCCGGTGGTAACGCGTTCTCGCACGATCGTGTTCCCGTTGCCGCTAAGCATACCTTTACCCCTTATCCGGGATAGGACCACACGGTTACCCTCCATCACCGCCAGGCCCTTAATGATTTTGAAGGTTTGTGCTAAATCACATCTTTTACTACGTATTTCCAGGGAGTATAAGCCAAGGGCGCTCAGCCTATGCTCGTATCCCCTGTGCTTCAAATGCCCTAACCGCAGTGTAACAACACGCTAAACCTGTTCCCGCATTTTACTATCTCGAACTAAATATGGTCTCCATGCCTTGACACAATGTTCCAAGTCCGTTCCGAAAACTGCCTTGAACGGATAATGATAATACGGTATTCTTCTCGATTTGCACTAGGCATGATCAAATTTGTACATGGACGATGCAGGAGAAAGTTGAATATTATAAACCAGGGTGGATGTGGGATATATGCTACTTCGGATTACTCGGAAAGCACCATCAGAATGTGTAAAGCAATACGCCTTACAAAGTTATGCGAGACAAAAATAAAAATGAACAAACTGTTGTGTAAGATCCAAAAGGGCTCTCTATCACCGTTCTTGAGCAACGGACTGCATGCCTTTTCGTGTTTAAGCGCACCAAATTTACGTGTCGCTGGTGTAGCGGCTGACAGGAGCTCAAGGGCAGATGTCGAAATATGACCATTGGCGGAAATGTCAAGAGCTTTGCGTGATGCGCAGGAGCTTTAGGCTGGGATAAAGATCCGTGAGGATATGATAACTAGATGGAGGAAAGTCAGGCCTCTTAAATCCTACACTCCTCCTAAGTTGACCTATGTCAAGAAGTCCGTTCTTGACCGCTTTCTGAAATCACAGACTAGGTTTGAAGTCCGCAGACACTATTATCCCGAGGTTCCGTGCTTTCTGTTTGTTCCATTGCGAGCTGACGCTCAGGTAGACAAATTTGTCGACGGGACTTGCTTCCGGTGTCGTGAACCGCTGACACTTGCTTCATTTCAATGGGAAAATTTCATCTTAGCGGCCACTCTTATACATTATTCGGGAGCCTTTGGATATATTTGCTGTCTACTGTCCCTAATAACCCGGCTTTACCCGCAAACATAAGACACGGATTCTCCAGTCTGTTGGTTATGCTCTTCGATCGTCGCGAGACGACCCCCTAGGGCATCTCGCTGTAAAGCAGTCCTTCGTCTAGCAGAGAGCCTTGCCCCCTAACCTAAAAGATAAGCCTTCCATGCTGTGTTATTTAGTCGCTCGACTTGGTGCTCACCACGAAAGACTTGGCGTTCTGGCCAAAAACTAGCCGTCGACAGAATAGAAAGACATCTGGAAGTCCAAATTTATTCTCTTTTGCCCCCGTTCATCCTCTCCACTACGTTGTCCAGGAAGCTAATTAGATTGGTCGGACACGAACTTTCGTGCAAACATCGCCGTTGTTTAACTGTCACTAGCTTGTCTGCTTCAAGCTGAGTGACTATTCTATCACAGAGAATCCCTAGAAAGGTTTCTACCACGGCGGATATCAGACTCACCGATCCATAGCTGTCAGTGTCATCTTTGTCTCCACCCTCATACAACGGTATGAATATGGACCTCAAATAGCTCCTGAAATCTGTTCATTTAAATCAGGCCGCATGGAAGTTCATTGTCCATGGTCAGCCCTTTCGATATCTCCACCATGGGGTAGTGTGGCTCACCGTTTGTCCCTGTGCTGCTTGAGTCCGCCGGTATATTGCTTGGAGAATTTCTAGCGGACAGTAGGCACTTTCCTGCCTGCTGGTCGATTTAATGCCTTTTCACTCCAACTAAGGTTTTCCTTAAAGCTGCCCCAAACTGTGACTGATTGCAGTAGCCTTTGGGATTGCCTTTGCGACCCTCGCGAATCGTGATTTGGCATTATCGACTTTGCTTGCCATAATCTTTTCAATGTTTGCTTCAGGTGAGCTCGGTATCCCAGTGTATCCGTATATCCCTGAGGTCCCTATGCCATGATTTTCTGGTTCTGTCGATTCTACTCCTCCACTATGGTTCTGTCACACTTCTCGTGATCCTCCGAAGTAGTGCAACGAAATGTTGCTGCTAAAATTTTGTTCATATTTGAACCTCTATGACGGTCCATTGAATCCGGAAACCCAAGTCTTGCAGTCCACTTTTATTTCTCCTAGATGAATTGTTGTCTTAATTATCGAGGCTACCAATCGCTTCAGATTCATCCGCATGCTGTCTATGGCATGGTCGACGCTGCCTAATGGTTCTTGCAAACAAAGGCGCCCAAGGCCTTTCAGTGATCTTGTTGTAACCAAGAGAGGAAAGGGAGATGCTTGGTCGAAGCTCCATCGAGTCGCTTGCGTCAAGTGTCAAGCCATCCCACTTTTGACCTTTCTAAACATTCAAAATCGTTTGTTTGTGATATTTCAATTAGTATGGACGGGGAGTGTATGACCAGAGTTCCTCAGGATCAAACAACTGGTTCTGTAACTATCGCCGCAAGTCAGGTATATGCACTGATGTTCTCTGCCCAAACATCCTAACAGTTAGAGATTGCTTTCTTGGTTTGAAACACAGGACGCGAGCACAGGTACTGAGTACACTTCCGAATCACACGATGGTTCGTTGATTCCATACTTTTTGCTTCCCCTAAGAATACTGTGTCATTCATCTTAGAGTTAACAAAGGATGCACGGATCCCTTGGTCACCCGTGCTAGCAAGTGCGGTTTCCAGAGATCGTCAAGAGCGGTTACCGATGTGCAAGTGATCGCCAGAAATCTTTTTAATTAGAATTGGATGCTATCGGAAATTTCTTATTACATGCACCATGAATGTATGCTGTGGGAGAGGCACACCCCGTGGCCTCAAAAAACCCCAGAACTATGGGGTCGGTGACAAATTTACAGGGTCGTAGAACCTCTCACATGATCTCAACAGGTGACGCATGGTAATAAGCCGAATAACGGTGTACCATCGACTAATACGAAATTTTTCGGGAAAACCACGGATTACAATCGCTCACAAGCGCTTAGTGAAACTAACCACTGTTTTCAAATGCAGTAAAGAGAAGAGATACCTCCTCTGACTTCGACTTGTCAATCGATGATCTATTCTATTTCCCAGTAGCTATCGTCCATTCCCACTAACCCTATAGAGGACAGCCAAATGAAGCATTCGTTTACCAGGTCAGATCGAATCGTTTATATCCAGTATCTATGATCTACACTCGCTAAATAGCGAATTTGGCCCATCGTTATTAATTGACCTTCAACCAGTTTGTCAAATGGAATAACCGGTGGGATATCACCGCAACTGTGTTGAAATTCGATCGGGATAGCGGTGAGGATGAGTTAATGTTAATCCCAAACAACCACCAGCGATCCACTCAGGGCAGGGTCACATTCTATTGGGCGCGTCTCTGGGTGGCGGATAAAGGAAAGCCCACCATCCAGGTGGTTAGGCGTGAATAAGCCAATCGAATAAGCAGTCGTTGCTTCGAAGAAAGCGCTTGGTTGCGCCAAGGTTAGGGGTGTATCCTTTGACGAAAAAGGCTAACTCTGGACCGGGCGACCGAATGATACAACAGCTCACAAGAACGCACCATGAAAATGAATGGTCAACGATCGGAAGTTTCTCGCTCTTTTCTCATTCACAAAAGCGACCTTTCAGCATGCATAACTGTTGGTTCCTCCAATGACTCATGGTACTTTCCTTTCCACCTGATTTGCTCACATTCTTCGGGATCTGTGGTCGACCGTGCTAGTGTTAGTATCACCGGAGTAATTGTTGTTCCTCTTCTCACGTCTTCTTCAGATGGAAACCAAATCTCATCGAACCCGCTTTCGCCGAGTGATACATTTCATCGTCCTCGATATTCCTTCAAATTAGTTATATCCAATGTGAAAACACTGATGCGTGTAGTTCAACAGAGGTGTTTAGCTGGTGCGCTGGAGTCCCCACCATTATTGTGCGCTGTAGCCGAATGACTCACATTCAGGACTCCAGATCTGTTATCCGATTGACATTTCCATCTACTCCTTCCATGAAGTGTTATCTTCGACTATCTGGGGACCCCAGGGCTGCAGCTTTGAGATTTTCTAACTTTGATTTGGCTCTTAATGAAAGGTCTGAGGCTGACTAACTGGATCCCCGCTGACAGCCGGCTGTGCGCAGTGCGATTTAAATGTTCGTGCAAAGTAAACAGTCGTCACTCTGGCAGACGCAAATTGGTTATCGTCTCAGCGTTAGTACTATGCATGCTTTCAAGTAGCACCAACTACGAAGCTGGTCGCGTGCTTCCGGGGGAATTAAGTTCACTCAACCGGATATGCGTGTGGTCCTTAGGTAACTGTCTGCCACGCACAGAGTAATCTGAAGACCAGAATACATCTGACGGCATCAACTAAAGGTGTGATCAGGGTGGGTCAGCAAGACAGTTGATTAGCGTCTTGCGATCTTAAAGGACTGTTTAGTTCACGCGAGGCATCTCTATCACACTCAAACGTTATTTCCGGCCTTCATACTTTGCTACTTAATAACATTCAGTAGACACAATCCTTTTACGAATAAACTTTTGTTATGAAGTTTTTAATCTCACGCCACGATGCTTTCGACCAGAACTTCGGGCTGCTCACGTTGAATGCACGCTCCATTCCTAATTCGTAATTTTGTCCACCAATGGAGCATTTTCAAAATACGTTATGATACCATTACAGAACATGATTTTACGGAGAATTTCTACTACCTCGCACTTCTCTGATTCTTGGTACATTCAGTGGTGCGAAAATCGGACCAACTTCACAAGCACTACACATGAGATGGAGAAATTGTGAACTCATTCTCCTTTCTATTTCAGCAATTCCAAATAGCTTTGTGGGCTTTACTAGTGTTACTCGGTCAACAGGAATACAAGGTGAACTGGTCACTAATTTTTCTGGGTAATGATATGATTATACCAAAGGAAGGAAACCAAGGATGAGATATTGAGTCTTCTGCAAACCAACTCCAATGAGCAGGCTTGATGTCGCACTAGTTCGTCACGAAACTTAAACTTCCGACAAGTTTCATCACTCTTAACTTCTTATAACCCAACAAGTGATGCGATTTTTTTCTTTTATCTTATACTTCCTTTATTAATGAAATAATGTTTATCGTTTTTCAGGTGTGGGGCGTCTAACAGAGGCCTGCCAAAGGAGAAGTCGACCGGCGGTAGGAGAATTGGAACCTGCGAACTTTACGTCCAAATGTCACGATCTTATTCGCTTGGCCACGGCCACCGACACCGCTTGCCCAAGGGAAGTGCGTAACGTCTAGAGACCTTTATTAAGCATTACTCTGAGATCGTTTATTCACTTCGTCAAACCTGTCCCAGATCACGTAAGAACATATCGCATCTGACGAGATATGGTGTCTCTGCTCGCGAATTGTGGAATAAGGCACGGGTATTAGATACAACTTGCGATAGGAACACCAGGATACAAACTCCTATCAAATGCGTCATTTTTCATACATATGAGGGTGACATCATAATAAACCAGTCCGACGGCAGTCCTTAACAGTTCTGAGAATCCTTCCCACAATTTAGATGCAATGCCAAAGCAGAGCGGGAGTGGTTGGGTTCGTGCAATACTGGCAAAAGCAGCACCATGGGAGTCTTGTAACCAATTTATGCGCATGCATATTCAAGAGTTGCCCACTTAGTGATAACAATTTCCGTACATCTACATGCGGTTGATTCCAAGTGTCTTCCGGGGCTACTTCTTAGGCCCAGTCAATTCCAGGGTGCTAAAACCATCCCACCGGCCCCAAAATCACACTGAGCGATTGAAACTTTTCCAGCTCCTTCACTGGCATCGACCATGGTTATCGGTGCAAACATACAACTGAGATCTTGGACCCACTATTTGCAATAATAACTTTCACAGTCCGCATGTTTTGGGCAGCCACTTGGATTAACTTTTCACCTAGGTTTCGTCCACCCCCTTTACCCACTCTGAAGAACGAGTACTCCCAAATCATGAATTCACTCTCTCATTCCCCTGGCTGCAGCCACGCCCCGGTGATAGTCGCTGCGTACATTGGAGGTTTTAAACTGTAACTCCTGCGCAGAATCTGCGCAGTTAAACTTTTAGTTCATTTCCCACACCATAGAAGTGATCCAGTGCACCCAGTGATCGGCAAGAGTCCTTTCAGTTTCATGGGCAGAAGTAGACATCCACATCTGCGAGCGTATTCTTTGTGTCATCCTTTGGCAAAACAGCGCTGACCTGTCTCTAAAATCCCTGACTTCCCCAAAATTCGCAGCACACTGATCAGCCGAGCTGATGTCTAACGTAGCTCGTATTCCAAGGTCTTCCACTTTCCTCACTGAATCTATCGTGAGCAAATTGCCCTCTTGTGATTTTGTAACGCCATCTGCTTTCCAGATGGCTTCCACCTACTTTGGGTGGTAGATCACATGTTTTGCGCATTTTGATACCGAGACGATATCCAGGCCTAGAGTTTCCGGTCCAGAGAGCCCAACCACCTCACTTCATCCGCGAAAAACGCTGAAAGACTGTGGTAAAATCAACGGTGAATCGGGTACCGAGCCCTGCAGCACTCCACTGGTGGCCAACCTTATATCCGACCTAGCTTCTCCGGCTGAGAATAAAAACGTCCTCCCATTGGGAACTTCACCTGCCCACTTCTGTAAACCATACCACCTGTGTCGAAGGCTAGCAACTTCACAACTGGGGGGAGGGGTGATTGACCGAGTCAGACGCCTTACTGTAATCGGGATAACAATTCTAGCGTGTCTGCATCTAGTCTGCGAGTTTCCTCCTCTAAGAACCACAAGAGCTTTATGTGGTAGAATCTTCGTTTCAGAAACTCATGCCCGATGGGGCACGACATGCAGTGCTACCGCGGGTGTAGATACACGTGTCTCCCGATAGTGCGCTCTATCACTTCCCAGAGGATGCTTGCCAGGCTCTGCAGTTACTTGTTCCGACGCACGACACCTCTGTGAATAACCACTAAAGCTGCCGTTTTCCACTCCTGGGGCAAGTAGCCCTGCCACAGAACTGCCTCCCACAGCTTACAAATCCGCTGTGACCAGTTTCGCCTCGGGCTTTGTAGTATCCAGGTGGACCTCATCTAGTCGAGCCGATTTCCCAGCGTGTGCACTTCCTAAGTATAGACAAACCGCATCCAATGGTAACTGCAAGTCTCTGGTGTCTGATGGTGGAAGTGGAAGGTGCAACTCCCCATTGAAGCCCCCATTCAACTTGAGCTAAGGTGATGACTTAGCACAATACTCTCACCGGTGTCATCCCCGGCAACAGAAAATCCCTCCGATCCCTCCCTGAATGATCTTTCTGATTGGATGTGTGTATAATGGTTCATTGGTTATTTTTTGTTGCATCTGGATAATCTTGCTTTGTAGGTGTACCAGCCGTTTTGCATTAAACTCACCCTCAATTTCATGTTTCGCACACCGATCTCACGTCTGGCTGCTCTAGTGGGTCTTATACAGTAATTAACGTTGGTCCTGAAGTTTTATAGTCCTGCGTACTCCTTCCTTCTACCAAACTGCATTGCCTCGTTTTCGCTATCTCAGCCATGCAGGCTAGTCTTGGAGAACTTCGTCACTGCCTGCTACAAATTGGTTTCATTTATGTTCCGTATCTGCCCCGACGCGCAGTTATTAGGTTTCCCGTTAACAGTTTCCCTAAAGCTTCTTACTATATTGGGCCATATTTAGGAGCCACGCAAATAGAGTCCATTTTACGACTTAGTGATCTCAGCTGCATCTGATCTATAGATCCCTCTCGCTTTAAAATCCTGAGGTCCAGTAGATATGCTATTAATCCTGCTGATTACCAAGTTTTCTTTTTTATTTTTGCGTGTGGCATTTTTGCACATCCATCCTGAAAAATCTGTTCTAGATTACGGCCTCTAGATTTCCATTTCCTGATTTCCAAGCGGCGAGTTGATGCAACTCAAGATAAGTACCTTGGGTGGAGCAATCACCGCATCTGTCAGGGCCCGAGGGAGTTGGCTGTCTCCCCCAACTCTCGAACAGGGAATGATACCCAAGGACCAAGTTAATCACCATTTTCTTTGGCCGCATAGGCGCAACGGCGCAAAGCTGAACAATCCGAATGCACGGTCTTACACCCGGTTTCGAGGGGTTTGTCCCCTTCAAAGGAAGGACGGCTACTCCCCCTCCTGGATATCCCTCTGTTCTGCTCTGCCTTCACACTACAGGCTTCTCTACTCCTAGTCCGGGTATATGGTGATCAGTGCATGAAAAAGCCTCGGTAATCGCGTTGAATGACACTTGACGGCTAAAGCAAATGCTACCATTTCCCTCCACTTTTTGTGCACACTGCATGCTTTTGCCCTGATCACCACTTCCTCGAACGGTCACCGTTCCGTAGCTGACCGCGTTGCCTCGGTGGTGCATGCGGCTGTTTGCAGTCTCAACTAGTCCCTAAGCCCCTCATACCTCAAGTTATATCCTACGTTGTACCGTGCCTCGGGAGGATTACCTGAGAAAAAAACGCGCGTTCGGTTGTTTTTCTTCATATACCGGAATATTTCCGGCACCACTGTCAATGTTTTATTCTTCTCAATCTCTGGAAAACTTTTATGGTTTACCGGTTTTACCGTTCCCGATGCTGGAATACACGATTCCGTTTTCGGACTGCTGCTCTACCCAAACTTCTTCTGACACCACACTTCATTTTCTGGTCTAACCTCCATGAAAGCCAATCCACGCTTTCCGAGGAACAGCGGGTTTATGCGGTTTTACGAAACCTTGCCGCTTGCCAGCATGAACGGCGCCCCAAGGGGCTCCTTCCTCGGGGTATGAGACGGAACTGTACTTGGTCGCTCTGAGGGTCCAGGCTCCTTATTTCGGCCCCTGGGTGTCCCATAGAAGACTATGGTAACTCCTTGTTAATGAACACCGCCTTGGCCAGCAGCTGATAACTGACGTGGATATCTTGAAAATCGATCATTAATGATCATGCTACTAGGATTCCCAAGTCCTTCCCAGGTTGCCTTCACATGACAACCCTGTGGAGCCTCTTATCCGTGCTAATGGGTTTTGGTCTTGTAAATCCCGGGATTTTCCTTGCTTCCTTATAACGCAATTCTTTCACTGCCGTGGGTTCTTTGGCAATCGTTCCCTCACCATTAAAAAGAAGCATGCCGATTCTCTTGCGGTGCTAGGTACTTGCTTTCCCTTCTCCCGAATTTTTCTAGCTAGCTTGGATGGCATAAGCAGGAGATATTTGAAACCAGTTCCGGACTTCGGCTGATTTTTATTTTCGTTTTTTAATCGCCTTATTCTGGATTCAGGTTTTCATGCCTGACCAGCACAGGTTACTGGTGTTAAGGTGACGGTCAACACTCTGGGTCCGAAGCTCCCTGATTTTGATCTTGGTACTTGTTGTACTAGCGGCGCCTGCATAAGACTTCCAGCGCAGTGCCTTATCCATCGCCGCCACGATGCTTTTCTGGGGTTCAGCCGGGTTCTTTTTAAATGTTTTGAGTTTATGCCACCATTTTGCCCGATCCATTTTCTTGTTGAATTTTTTGCATTTGTGATTGAACCATTTCGGGAATTACATTTAAACACACTTTGTGCAATGCAAGTTTTGAAGCCCAGGAGATTTGCCACATGTCCAACCTTCGCAGCAGCCATATTCAATGATGTAACCACACTTTCGACATGCATCCGATAACCAGCGTTGGGGTTCTAGCGACATGCTCGTTTGAAACACCAAATGTTACAATATGTGGACAAATGTATTTGTCCAAATTTCGGTATAGATCCAGACCGAAATATTTATTAGCGGAGGAAAACGGCAAGGGCTCCAAAAAGATTTGGCTGGAGTGAAACTTTGCTAGTGCACTCTGGAGTGTTTGCATTGTCACTAAACTGTTTTGAGCAGCTTTATGATACAAATATTACCAAAGTTACTGGAGAACATGGCTTTTTTAAAACAGCAGCAAAGACCCAGCGAATTCCAACATGTCGCTATTTCAGTTTAATTTTGCATGACATGTTTTGGTCCGGGCCAACCTAGTGTCCGGAAGTCTTTCAATGGCAATCTCTGCAGGTAGGAAACCTGTGGATCCTGCCAAGAATGCCTAAGGATGTTACTGGATCCAAGTGTTTGCAGTTTAGATAGACGGTTTATTGAGAAGAACTGGCTCATTTTGCCCTTACCTCGGTATAGGCCACATTCCAACTGCGGTCTTTTCGTTGCACCATTCGGGCGTCAGGCTCTCAGTAATGTAGTCCTATAACGCTGGCTCACGCTTACGGACGTGTGGTCACAGCAGTTAAGGCAAGGAAAAGGTTATTAAAAACTGCGGTAGCATAATCGATCTTACGGGACTTTCGGATGCGTTACATAACGTTTCAATCTCTATACGTCCGACTGTTCGTTACTGCTCTCATTCGTTGGCGGGCCAACAACACTGACGCTGTACCAGAACTACTAGAGCTGCTAAAAGTCACCGCTGTCTATGAACTCGATTATTGAGCCAGAGAGCGGGCAGGTAAATTTACGCAGAATTTTATCACTCGCCTTTGCTTCATGCTAACATTTACCACCCCACGACAGATGCTAGTTATTTTTGTATGGAAATTACAGGGACCGGCAACAAGTCAAAGGTTCCAAAGTCTACCTGAAATGTAGAAAACAGCATTTACGCAAACGACAGTTATATTGCAGCGAATCGCAAACAAACTTTCTACCGCAAAGTTTCAGTGAGCTACAAGTTGCCCAAGTGTTTGATAAGGTATCCAATGCAATCAGTCGTGGTTGCCTCCTGGTCAATGCAGACGAAAGACAGCTTCAATGAAGCCTCAAAAGAAGAATGATATGTAGTTGAAGTCTTGCTTTCCTTGACCCGTTGGTAGCAAAACTACTTTAACAGGCACCTTAGATTTGTTCTATTTCAACTATTTACATTTTTTGCTGTCGTACACGTTAAAAAAATTAATAGAATCTAGGTTAACAATAAAAAAATCTCAGTGGAAGTGGAAATTTGCGGTGGTCGCAACTCAGGTTATCAGTCTTCGAAGGGTTTCTTTGACGAGCTTCAAGTTTAGGTCGCAGATGTTTTATCACCATTCCAGGCGACATCACCAGTGCAAGTGTTCAGTTTCTGAGTTTCAGTTTGATTGCATCAATTGCCTTCAACAACCACCAAGGTATAGTAGTTACTGGCATGTGCACGCTGCTATAAATCACGGGAAACTGATCACGGAGACCACTTGCTAGATTTTGAATGTCGTTTGTCAAAAAGCTTCTTACTTTCCTTAGAAGTCGTAAAAATGTCCGCATTTAATTCTGGCTGCCTAAAAGTAATCCTTGCCAACGACTTCATTTTATTAACTCCAAAGTTATCGGAATTTTCGACTGGATGTGTGGCTCGCCGCAATTACGATACTTTCACACAGCAGACCATCTGGAGCAACTAAAACATTCTCCCAGTGAGCAGAGAAGGCTGAAAATTGTCAATTTTTCTTACTGTTTCATCTACGACGCAGCGCCAGAATAACAGATCCGAAGAAATTACGAGTACTTCCAGTTAAGTCTCACAGCTTTATGAGAATTGGCCACAACAGTAGACAACCTGAGATCTTGGGTTTAAGGACCACTGTGCCCTTCGAGACCGGACGTTTGCACGTTTGATTTTTTCGTCCCTCGAAGTATGATATCGTAATGATTGAAGCTCGTTGGAATACTGGGGCACTGAAACATTGGGGCTGAAGATTTCACTAGTGACTGCATGGGTGATACAAAAATTTTGTCACTTCATGATCAGTGATGTAAGAAAACTTCATCCCGAACAGAAACATGTGCAAAGCATGACTGCCAAGTAGACAGCGAACGCTTCCCAATGTATTTGAGAATTTTCCTTTTCCGCCTTCGTCAGCTTCCGTGAAATGCTAATCACAGGTACCGTTTTGTTCCAGAGATATACCAATAACTATGTGGGAAGCATCTGCAGTTAAAAAAGGGTGATCATTCAGAGAAAAAGATTTACGAACAGCATCCGACTGAAGAAAAGATGAAAGCCCCCTAGTGTCCTTCCATGAAATGAGGACCACGAGAAACTTTTCAAATGGAACGACAAACAAGCAACTGGCTTTCTGTGAAAATTTTGGATAAATCTGGAGCACCCAGATGAACAGAAGTGCATGAATGTTATCAGGAGAAGGAACATAAAAAGATGGCAATCGTTTGGGGTCCGGTGAAATTTCAGCTGAATCGATTAGATACCCAAGATAGGGGAATCAATCAACACTAAAATACTCTTGGATACATGCAAACCCAAGTGTGGAAAATTGTTTGCAGTGACCAAACGAAGCACTTCTTACTATCAACCAGCTAGATGCATTACCAAGCGGGATTTGTGAACAAGCTTCTTTCAGGTCAGTCTTTGAGAACAATTTTGAATTAACCAATCGGCAATGAGAAACTTGCCGTTATTCAAGGATATGTTCCCTATAGTTGCTTCCAGTTTGAATACAACCAACCGTTGCCACAGGTTTGTTGGGTTTTTCTATGAGCATTCAGTGGAGCTACAAAAGTCGTAGCCTATTTTGAGGACTCAAAGGGGCATAAACAGTCCATTTAGCACACGGTTCGTATGGGCTGACGGACTGTTTCCTGTAAACCAAACGGTGTAAGGCGCCTCTTGATAAATACGAGATAATGCAGAACGGATTGTCCTACCGCGAATCTCGCATTACGTTTGCTTACCCTTAACCTTTGTAACCACTTATGTGTCACTTTTACTTGGCTCGGCACGACTGAGATATTGGCAACCCTGACAATTGAACGGTACAAGGAAAAAAAATCGGAAGCGATATCAGGTTGAGTATATTTTGACAGGAGCGTGCGAGCGAGGCGTGCGTGAGTAACGCACAAACGGCAACCGCGCTTGGCGGTCAACGTTCGGTTAAGCAAGCTATGCGGGGAAAAAAATCCAAGTTCTTCTGCAATCACCAGGAAGTGTAGGTGCATCGACCTATTAGAGAAAAATAATTATTTTTGGACATCAGTTTCTCAGAGATCTGCTTTGATGCATTTTATCAATTTTTTGACACTTTTGGTTGCTTTCGTTTTATCACAAACGATATCTGTACGTTTCCGTTTGTGCTGCACTTTTCGAGAATCCTCGCTTTTGAATCGTTCTAGTCACTCGGAATTGCCCTGTCGAGGTTTGCCCGCCGGGTTACTTTCCTATCGGTGGTACGTCGGCGCCAAGATTTATACACTGCAATTCTCCCATCTGATTTTTGGCTCAAGTATTCTCTATTCTGTCGACTGAAGGGCTTAGTCGATTGCGGTATCCAAGGTAGGTAGAAAACATTCGGTGTCGCACCTTGACCGTCTTCTACAGAACTTCCAATTCGATAAGGGTAACATGTATCAAGAATAAGTTTTCGAACGTCAGGTGCATCATGCTGAACTGTAAACAAGAAATCGTTTACACGTGACTTACGGAGAACATTCAGTCAGAATATGGACGGGCACTAATCTGAGATCGAAAAGTCACGGCCAGCTGGGATAGAACTAGAAACCTTAATAGGAAATGACCAGGATCCAAGAATAGGCAAATAATGGCCAGTAATACGGAGAGTGGCTTTACGTGTTGACCTTAAATATATGAAACGACAACAAATCAGTCGTGGAAATAGTCGAGTTAGTACTGCCTATATAAACATTAAAAGAGCAAAAAGTACTACTCGGATTAGACAACGTCTCCATGAAGTGCAGTGGCTTATCACAAAAACAGGCCAAGAGTGAACAGAAATTTCCTCGTTAATGGCATTTTGGTTTGAGCACGGGTACACAATCATTTGGTAAACTACACGCGAACGGCGGGCAAATCATCTATGACTAATCTTACTACAGGAAAAGCATTTTGTTTGTTTGTGTGGACAAAAAAATCGACAGCTCAACTGCCTCAACTGCATTCATCGAATTTAGTCGGTTACGAATTGTGAGAAATAACTGAGATTCGTGGTTTGACAGAATTCCTGCGGCGATTGCTTGTAATTTTGAATGTTTATGGAGTCAATTTTGGATTAGTATTTTAAATTAGGAAGAAATGAACAAAATCTGAGCTGCCGAATATGTCACTGCCTTGACTTCATGGCATTGAGCACGAACATTTTTTACACTATGAAATATCTGACCTTGAAGAAGCTGCATTTTTTGCTGTATTGTACGGATATGTTTATTCCAGTAATTATATGCTTCCGAAGATAACCATTCTGATGTGGGCGGCAGTCACGTTTGCAGGCATGTTTCTGGGGCTAAGGGATAAAACCTCGAAGGAAATGATTTTTTACATGAACCAAAATTTTTCTCCCTAATCGGTAAGACGTTCACAGGCATGATGTGGTTCAACGGCAGTTCGTCCAGCATCTCCTATGACAGCTCGAATGGAGACGCTGGAAAACCAGGTTTTTCACTGAAACATGAGCTTCTGTTCCAGTACAATGCAAGAACGCCGCCGTCTTTTTAGTGGTAAGTCATCAGATTTCAAACCACACATTCTCTGCAACTAGAACCGCATACTTCTTACTTGGTCGGATTCATCACTAGTTCCGTACTCGACACCAAATGTGATAGTGTATGCGATGGAGCACAAAAATCCCGCACAGTTTAGTTACCATTTAGTGCATTCCAGTATATTCGTATAACGTGCACTGAAATTCGTACAATGCTAGCGAACGTGATTACATCATGAATGTGGCAAATTAATGATACAGTCATTCATCACAGGATTCCACACACATTAATTCGTTATTAAATATCACCAAGACAACCGGCTTACTGGAAGAAGTTCAGAATAAGCTGAGAATAGTACTGAAGACCACCAAGAATAGGACAGGATTCATGTAAGTGGTTGAGTGAACCCTCTCATCGAATGGACCTGGTGAAACCTATGGGGTTTACAAAATATCTAAGAAATGAAAACTTAGGCACACCGAAAGACACACACTTGAGTTAAGAGAAACAACAGTATAAATTTGTCAAACATAGAAAGACGAATATCCATGCATAGACTGAGTGAAACGAGATGCATTGCCATCGTGACATGAATCAACCTTTTCAAGCCCATGGACTGCCGAAAAGTGGCGGCTGAGACACCGAGGCCAAAGGAGAAAAACTGTGTCGATCTATGCCCAAAGGAGTAATGACAGTTGTTAACGAGTTTGATTATTTGTCCAGGGTTACTTATGACTATGCGTCCGTGAGGTCAGTCTTTGATAACGCTGAAACTGGGTAAAGAGAAGGGACATCTTCAGGTCCCTCCAACTTAAAATTGAGCTGTAATAATCATTTTTTCAAAGATCTATTACTGTCGTTTTGTCTCCTTCGTAGGTTATTCTGATGGTAATTAGACAACATAACTGGTGCTTGGATGAGTTGCCTAGGCTGAGCTCAAAGACAGGGCGAGAGAGACAGAGAGAAAAAGACATAACGGGCTTTACATTTTGGTATTACCTAAACATGTTACGAATATTCTGGAAAAATTGATCTGTCCGGATTAGAAAATTCTGCCGTAAATTCGGCTGGTTGATTCTTGATAGTAAAAGATCCCATAATGAATCCCCCAAAGGAGAGCCAAAATTTCATTTTGAAGCCGGTGTCTGTCATTCAAATATGCCATCACGTACTAGACAAATAGGTGAATTAGCCTGTTCCACTGGGGGCTTGAACCGTTGGAGAATGTTAGACTTGAAATCATCATAGGACAAGTTTTTCGAAGTGCACGGAAAAGACGGGGTTTTTATTACAGCCTAAGCGTTGTCTTCAATGAAATGTAGGAAAAACGTTGTTTACTTCACCTTTCTAAAATTAATTTAGGATACGCACCGCATGTCAAAGCGCTCCATGTAACCTTCTACCTCTGTGGAAGTAGAAGTCGCATTCGATGGTACTGACTCCATTGAGATGCTTGAATTTCTATCACGTGACGTCATCTAGTGTGATCGCAAATGATGTAATGCATACCAGCGCAAAACAACCAGGTATTGGGAAATTGTAGGGAACTGACTGATGAAATTATTATTGAAAGAGCACAAAATCTCACAAATTTACATTTTTCATTTAACAACAAATCATTTTAACCCAATTGATCAGAAGCCAGTTACAAACATCACCGATACAAAATTAATTCGATTGCCCCACAGCTTGGCGGTAACAGCACCATAGACCTACTACTTGCGAAATCCGAGTGATCATACCTGCTTTAATCAGTCCTTTCTGGGAGGTCGCAAAACTCAAAACAGCCATTAGAACAATCTATGAAAGCACATGTGGATGAAGTGTTGATGATTGCCGATTGGAAACACCATAAAGATAGATCAACTTATCGGATTAACCACTGAAAGACATGTGTAGTATATTAATGACTAAATTCGTCTAAACCCCGGTGGGAATGGAAACTGCTAGACTAACACAATGATGACCTAATGAATTAGTGTGGATACTCATAATTTTCTTAGCATTACGCTCCATTGGCTTCATACTTGACCCATATCCAAAAGTAGGTCAAACAAATATTTCGGTGGAAACTGCATGACTTCTGACACCATTTTCCCTGTCATCTGCCTTGAAGCCGAATTCTAATTTTGCAATATTTATTCATTAGACAAGAGATTCCTGTAGTTCCACTGACTGAGCACTTTCGAAGGTCCTTGCTTTCGATTCCTGCAGATCGCTGAGCATGAGTGCTTGGCCCGCCTTCTTGTATATTGCCGTTTCAGTGCTAGTCCAGCGTACTGATGTACGAAATATCTTTGTTGTGTCTGGTCGTTGGTGAGAGTCTTCTTTATCCTGTCGGTGGAAATGACATTGCCAATATGGGTTTCAGAAACCCCATCAAAGAAACTTCTTGGAGTCGTACATGGAAAGTCTTCTGTAAACAAGGAGATTACTAATTTAATGAATTAGAAGAAATACTCAGTGAACAAAGATTCTAGGAATATTTTCGTTTCAGTTGCTGAAAAAATGTTATTTAGACTGTCCGCTCCATTAGTCAGTGAATCAGAGCATAACCGTCCCACCGCCTCGTAGGAATCGATCGAGTAGTGGTCGAATATCCCCTGTCTTGCTTAACCAAAGCTATGTAAACGGTGCACATCCGTTTGCTTTTCTTTTTACAAAAACTAGCATCAGTAGGCAGACTGATCGATACCAAAAAGCATGAGTAATTCTGACCCTTATAAGTTTACACTGGATGCATGTCATGGGCAAAATATGAATGATACCACCATAACTGACGAAGAGGAGTACAGGCTGGCTCTTTAAAAGCAGCCAGTGCAAACGAGCATGTGTACATGACCACCTACTTTTACTTATTCTAACTTATGCATATTGAATTAAGCTTCTCGATTCTTTCACAATAAAAACTACCAAAATCGGATGCAATTTTCAAGAGTGTCTCCAGTACATGCCGAATTGACCAAACTTGCATGATAAATGGATTATTCACATAGCCGAGTACCATTATAAAACAGTTGTGATTTAATTTTGGAGTAAAGGTAAGGATTTCTGATTAACCAATACCCGTTAGCTGCTCTGACGTAAAAAGTTCATTTTCCAAAGAAACGACCATACAAAGCCTGGGTTTTGTTTTTAGCTTTCTGGAAACTTCCGCTTTACATGGCAACTGTTTGCCAAGTCCACGCAAAACTCTACAGTTTATTTAATTTTTGCAGCCGATAACTTTACATCAACAAGCCCTGGTTTTGGCCGATATCTCCGAGCCCGGGCTAGTAAAATAGGAAAGAATGAAGGGTCTACAGCAAATTAATAAGTTGAAAACTTTACTGGAAGGGAGAGATTTCGAAAACAGGACCATGACTGACTGCAGCTGTGCACCATATTATCTGTGGTTTACTAGCAACGCTTGAGGGTAGCTCGCAGGTCCCAACCCAGCAGCCTAATTGGACCTGCAAAAACCAGTCCTCTATTTTACATATAGAGAACTATCCTTTTACTTAACGACCAATCACCTCAGCCCATCTTCCAACTACCACAAACACAAATCACGTTGACCCCCGGAATTCAGTTACTTGGACAGCAAACTATGGCATTCCGGTGTCAGTCGTCGTGTGAGTCCTTTAAATAGATATCATTAGCTTGTAACCATGGATTTAATGTTAAAGTCATGGTATTCAGGTGCCCCACCTGATGGCAACTGATAATTCACTTACCTCTGGGTCACAGTGTAGTTTAGTCCATTTCATTTCAGTCCAATTAGTTCCAATTCATCTCAGTTCAGTCCAATTTTCTCAACTACTGAACTCGCGAGAATTCGCGAGTTGTTTCCCCAAAGCATCGAATATCAGTGAAGGGAACGTTTCAACAAAGTGAAATAAAAGAATCAGCAACATTCGAATACAGGAACTCAGTTGACTGCGTCTTTGTGTACGTCTGGTATTGGCAGTTAAACCAATAGGAAGCTGTTCTACAGTGACCTCTGCCTTTTTTAGGCCTCTTAACCACCTAAGGAATGTATAAATTGGCATCGGGAACTCAATATTCAGTTACATTTTGTGAACATCAGCATGCGTTTATTAATTACAGTGAATACACAACTACATCAGATACTAATATTGGCCAAGCATACAGAGAAATATCAAGTGGTGGCAAATTCGCTACAAGAAACAAGTTATGTTCCTGTTTGTCCTGATCGAGACAAGTTTATATCTCGCACAATTCTGAATACAGATCATGTGTTATCAGGATCCTGGCGAAGGACGCGAAAAGCAAAAAGGAAATCACAAAGAATCTACTACGCACATTAAGTTCTTTCGTCCTCCATCTCTACGTTATCGGCTTTCCATCCGAATCCGTGATCCTTTTGTGTACTTGGTACTACCAGGATACCCAAACCGAACTAGAGTTCATTTGGGTAGCCCCATCCCGACTTCTTAAGGAAGTTGCTTAACCCATTTGGCCGTAAGACGATCCGACGGTCAAGCAACCCACTGGGGACGGTTGACTGAATGTTGAGTTCATATGCTCCTCAGATGGGGCTAAACATCCTGGGTGCCCAGCACCCATAGGTTGGGAAACACTTTCGCAAGCTGATCGAAAGCCGATATGTGCAGCTGACAGAGATGAAACAGAAATCAATGAGATGGGAAGCCTGTCTACTATTACAACTCTGTATACCCACAAAAATGCATAATCGGCTTAGGATATATTTTTGTTTGAAACTTGATCGAGGAATCAGTGTACCCATTTTGGGGACGCAGGCATAGGAAAATTAATGATATAGCATCTAATTTTGAGTATCTTGGTTTTCACTGCATACAAATCATGAGGCTGTGGAAAGCGCTAAATTGAATGAAAGGGAATACTGTACAAAATTGGTGTTTAACTAATGACTCCCTCGCCGATCAAGCAATGGGCGAACCTGTGACACACTGACCGCAACAACTTTGCAATGTATATATGTGATCGAAATGAGTAGTATCACTTTTAACTGCAAGCACAGAATTTCCGTCATCCCAAAAGTCCGCCCTAAGTAAAGCAAACAAAAGTGAAGAAAAATAAAGTTTCGTGTTTTGTAGGAGCCAATAGGTTGTACATTACATAATTTGGGTCACCTGCGGACTTGGGCATCTAGTAGAAACCCTTAAACATTCGGCATAATTTGGTACAATGGTTTTATTTGTTTGTTGACTTTTCCAGTAGAAAGGAGAAGTCCAGCTGTGATCCACGCTAAACATTTGTATAGTCCAAATGTAACCAAAACAGTAGGGAATCAATGGGAGCTTGTCAAAGCCGCAATGTTCGTAGTCTACAAAACAGATACACAGCAGTTATTCACAGGACTACACCTGCTTCATTTAAGGTGGACATCAATTTTCAAGCATCGGTTTTCCGAAATGGGAATTCAGTCAGATGGAATGAATGCCAAAACTTTGGACTCTGTTGTTGCAGTTCATTCGGAGTGGAATGAATAAAATCCTTATCGTTTTTCTCGGCACAAATAACTCTCACATGTTTTGGTGCAGCATTCACTGTCATCAATACAAAATTCATTTGTCACAATACACGGAACGCAGATCCCTTTCATTCTGTCCACTTGCTGACACTTATTCGGCCAACAGCATGGTTTTCGGTCACTCACGAAACGGGAACACTGCTCATTCTGCTTCATGCACGGTCGAGTGTAGTGATCATCCAGTGCTGCAAATCCGACACCAGAAGAAATGATTGAATCATTATTCTAGGAAGATTCAACGTTGTAAGTCCAACAATCACAACTGAAAGTATGAATCATTGAGCTAGGGATGAAATATCGCTGCGGTCAATTGGGTAATATGAAGCCAACGGAAATCTAAGGTGTTCAAATATTTAGGACCGATTTCAGCATAAGTTCTTCAAAATGTTCTTTTGCTTCTGGACAGAGATTATGGTAATTTAAGGTGTTTACCAAATTATGCTTTAACCGACCGTACACACTTGCGCGTCTTAAAAAATTTTCCACCAGTGCCTGTATCTACTGCTTACAATACGGAGGAAAACGCTCCCTGAATAACTGAAACTGTGCCCACAAGGAAATACTGTATAGTGACCGGGCTGGTAATGTTTTACTTTAAGACCCTGAAACTTGATGGTTCCGCAGGGAGGATGATTGACAGCTGCCTATATACTACCGGCAATTTCCCGAAGCATTGCCCAAATTCAGTGGAAACATCAGACAAGGCACGTCGTCGTGCGTTAAAAGAACCCTGCCATCCACCTGCCGAACTATTCACTGCATCGCTTGGACGAGTTGCCCACCTTTCCCTACTCTCTTTTCACTTGTTTCGAAACACCAGAAGAACAGATGCAATGATTGAGCAATGACTTTGCTCCGGATGGTGTTGCTCGCCTTTCTGGTTGTGGGACGGGATGATGATTGTTGTCTGTAGGTAAGACCAAGACAGATAGCTCAGAAATGACGTCGGTTGCGCAAGTGACGTGCGATCTGACTATCGAACCCGTGCCACACAAAACGTAACGGGTAAACATTAAAAAACTAATTTTCTTAATTGCCTCTTAAATTATTTACTTTCCTTTCAACTAAATTTTGTGAAATTTTATGTGAATGTTGTAACACCACAATCATTTTCAAGCCAGTGTCTGTGTATAGTAAATATAATTAGTACTGAAAGAGTGGACAAAATTTCCCCTAAGCACACTTCGGGTTTGCGGTTATTGCCCGCTCATTGTCAGGTATGCGTACCAGAAGCTCTCCTGTCCAAACATTTCTCATGCTACTAAATTTCGAAAACAAACTAGATTCGGATAGTTTAAATATATAAACTGCAGCAATGTCGAATTTGCAGCTTTGGTCTATGCTGCTTGATCATTGCATTGACATTGTGTCGACGCGAGACAGATTTTTACGACCAACCAAACTTACCCACGACACTTAAAGACAGGCACATTAGCAGTACACCGAGACATCTAAAGTGTCGCATGCTTTTGGCTGTAGATGGTGCAGTCAGTGTGCTTACAATGATTCAAATGGCTCAACAAGATCAAGACTGATCGATTAAAGTCACATGTCCCACTGTGGATGGTGAATTTCCCAAGTGTTTTAGACAATTCCCTCCTTCATGAATGTTTTCCCCATTAATGTGACACTAAGCATTATTCTCGCACATTTTTGGAATGCACACCAGCGAACAAGCTCGTTCTCGGTAATTAATATTCATGCCAAAACAACACTATATATTATACATATATATATTAGAGGAAAGAAGGCGTACACTGAGTTATAACGTTTATTGTGACGTTTCGATCCAAACTAGGGCTCGTTGTCAAACGTGAATGAATGATATATACATATATGTGTACATATATATTGCTGCGGCAGTCCTTCCACACTCTGCTTACAGGTGAACAGACATAACAATAAGTCTGAGCTTCTAAAACCATATCATTTCTCTTCTTTATTCTCTGCTATAGTCTTTGTTGTTATAGCATTGCATTGATGCGAATATGAATCACTGAAAAGGAACCTTTTCGCACAGCTGCTATCTACTGGTGTATTCAATAAGGTATCTCAAGTAGCCTTTGTAACAGCGGTAACTTTGACCTCATTTAGGAAGATCGCGTTAGATCTATGTTGAAGCAAATACGAGTAACCTTGAACCGGTTATAAGATTAAGTGCTAACAGTTGAGATTGTTTGATGTCATCAGTCTTGGTCTCATATTAAGCATATAGACCGCTTTGCCTGACTGAACAGAAAAATCAGGTAAATTCGGAAAAAAATAACAAATAATGTGAGCAAAAATTAGTTAAGATGGACTGATTATCGAAACCCCAAGTGCATCGACAATAAAGACATAAGCATTTGTCGATACTCAGATTCATTCAAATCGAACTCCCTGAAGATCAGTGTTCCCCATCCCTAGGCTTGAGAATTTTGCTTACTCTTTTCCTGTGTTCAACATTCCTGGCTGCGAGTTTTCGGTCGATATTCAAAAGCAATCAGATGAATGTCATTCGATTGGCTCTACATTCAAAATGGATGACGAGAACACATTTTCTGTGACTTCGTCCGAATATTTATGTTAGATTCAGAAATTACTTCAGAAAGTCACAAAGTCATAAGCTTTTGGTCAAGTATTTTCTCCTAAATTTTTGCTCGTTTTTCATTGCCTCGTGCTGAATAATATGTCCATGGTTTTTGATATTGAAAGGTTACTCACATTCTTAATAGTTATTGTCATTCAGCCTTAATCATTTGGCTTACTAAATTATTTGGTGAAAATCAACCCATAGAGTTAGTTTTTCCATTTCTTTCATCCTGTTGTGTTATTCACATACTTCTTTGGTATTTCAGCATCCATTTTCTTCGTGAAAACAAAAGTTATATGGGCATTCGTGCCAACGTGTAAGGGGAAATATTTGAAGTTGGTGGCAGTGAAAAGTAAATCATTCTTTTCTGGTTTAGTAGAGATTTTTTGGACTACACCTTTGAACGATGCGTCTATAATTCTGGAGAAGTGTTTTACCACACTACATTATTTTGAGGAAAGTGATAACAGTCGATTGCGGAAGTCTGAATGCGACGAGCAGATTCGAACCTGCGACAATCGTATCCAAGTGTTAAGATGTTTACCACCCGACCAACTATCCGTTGTGGTGAAATTCGTTCTACTGATTCTGCGTCTCGTAGCATTTATTTTAATGCTCGCTTAATTAGCCACATCATGTTATGAACTCTAATCTATCAGTTTATCATTTTCGATCTTCCGGTTCTTGATATAGAATTCAAATGATTTTGTAAGTTTGGTGGGCTGATTCTCATTTAAACTCAGAACGCCGAGTTCGAATGCTAAAGAGGAAAACAACAGATTAGACATCGGCTGTTTTAAACAGCCAAGTCGGTTCCAAAGCCGCCCGATTGAAATAGGTAAGTGCTTTCCCCAATCGGTAGATTGAAACTACCTCGCACTTTCGTGACGACATTCCAGTGCTAGCCTGGACTAAGGTATGACTCAAGATCAGGCCTCTCATTGCAGGTGATATGCAAGTAATCTGAGAGATTCGCAAAGATGATCACGAGCAACTCACCAGCTACGACGCTAGCGTGTCTTCCGTAGGCAGCTTGAATAGAGAGCATTTTGACGGGTTTTCGAAAGTTTTACTTTCCACTGAATCATCTAAAACCCAAGGGTTGCTAAATTCCATTTGCTTCACTTGTACTGTATTGTATAGACGTCTGTGTACAATAAATAATGTCGCATTTCAGTCAAAAAATGTAAGGGTAAGAATAAAAGAGAAAAAAATTAAAAAACTAAAAAATCACTTCGTGAAAAATATAAAACCTCATTGAGGAATAATCATGGCACATTGTGAAAGGTTGCTCAGTAATTCGGCTGAAACCCGCTCACGTTTTGTCAAAATGCGTGCTAAGTATGTGACAGTGGAGTTCCCACAGATATTGATTCTGGATGGTATGGATCGATAAGCGGATCGTGTAGAAATATGAGAGCGACACTTTAAAAGGTCGTTGTGCACAAGATGCATGGGATCAGAAAGAATTTTTTTAGCAAATTTTTCACGTGTTGATAAGTGTTGATCACATAGATTAAGGGACAATTCAGTTAGTGGTACGAAGGATACACGGCTAATAATTGATAGCCCTGGCAAAGAATTTTAGTCTTTTCCAAGTTATTACCAAAAAATAACAGGAGAATAGTAAAGGAGCATCGGAAAAACAAATTGGTATACAAATCGGGAGATTGTGCTTTGTTTCACTTTGTAGTACCGAAGCTTCCTGGTTTGAAATGACAACCGTCGGAGATCCCCTAGGTAGACAGAAATTTGAGAAGTCCACTTCAGAGTCTTATTAATAGCGACTACTAGATATTTCACAGAATCAACCCTGATAAGAGTTTTTTGAGTTGATGTAAGACGTTTCAA
This sequence comes from Fasciolopsis buskii, assembly GCA_008360955.1. NCBI lineage: Eukaryota > Metazoa > Platyhelminthes > Trematoda > Plagiorchiida > Fasciolidae > Fasciolopsis > Fasciolopsis buskii. The sequence goes on from LUCM01008510.1 coordinate 281,684, forward strand.
ATGGGTAAGCTGACCGAGAGAGAGAACAGACATTCAAAATATTTAGATGTGTTGAGATTTAAACCAAATTGTGCAGCGAAATCGTAGATAGAAGATAGGTTTTTGGGAAAACTTTGAATATCATCGCTTTTCGAAACGGCCTGAGAGAGGGCAACATCATCAGCATACCTAAACAGAAGACAAGGTGAGCTAGTTGATAAGTCCCTGATGTAAGTAGAGAAGAGAAATGGTGGAAGAACAGCACCCTGTAGCACGCCTGAGTTGTTCCTTAACGGTTTTGAAGTATTACCGTCCATTCGTGTGCACTGGGTTCGGTTAGTAAAGTAATCAGACAGCCATGCTAATGAAGACCTGGAGCAACCAAATGTTTGCAGTTTTTGAAGTAGAAGAGACCGTGTGACCGAATCAAACGCCGAAGAATAGTCTAGAAAGATGCTAAGAACAGATTTCATCGATGCATTTAAGGATTTGAAAAAGTGGTGAATGAGGGAGGCGACAGCGTCCAAAGTGAACCTGTTAGATTTATAGGCAAACTAAAAAGGGTCGTGCGGAGGATACGTAGAACGACGCAAACGCTTAAGTATAGCACGCTCCGTCAGTTTAAGACCAGAATACGTTAGGGCGATGGGGCGAAACGTTTTGACGAAGTAGTAGAACTGTTAGATTTTGAGATGGAAATAATGGGGACGGGTCTCTAACAGTCCGGGATGGAAGACGAGATTAACGATGAGTTAATCAGAGAAGTGCATCCGTCAAAGCCTCAGTACTATGCCTTAAAAGAGCTGATGACGGACTGTCAGGACCATTTCCGGTGGTAATTTTAGTGGTGTGGGGAAGGTCAAGCACCTTTTCTCAAGAAAAATTTGTAATTGTCATATCATCGTCCTGTCCAAATATGAATGGGGTATAAGTGGAACGATTAATGAAAGCACGATTGATACTGTCGACATCTGCAGGAGTTTTCGTATGCTTCTTCTTCGTCCCATACAACAGTCGAATACCTTTTCATAGGAATCGGTTGTTGTTGCCACTCAACAGTTGGCTTGTGAATGCAGTATCGATGAGTTTGATTTCAAGCTCTTATTAGGGTTGGAAATATACCCAAGCTTTGAGTTATTACGAGATTTTTTAGAAGTGATCCATGAATTTTCTTAGATGATTTCAGTTTCTGGTGGAGATACGGCCATTTGAGACGAATAGTGTTTCTGAGGAGCAGCAAATATCAAAGGTTGCGTTGGCAGTCTCTGTGAAACGTTTGACATTGTCATTGAGCAAGAGGTTTCAAAAAGAGAACAGTAGTGAGAGTGAAAGGGATTTCTGAAGAATAATAAGGATTTCGTGTCAAAAGTTACAGAGACGAAATCGGATTTGATTTGTTCGCCTGAAGGACCGGAAAACTGTCCGATAGTACATCTTGGACCCTGAAGGAAGCAGACAAAGATTGCTACTTGAAATCGGAGCACGCAGTTTCAGGGAAAATAAATCGGCGTGGTTGGTAATAACTTTATCTAAAATGGAATCGCCTTTAGTAGGTGAAACGCAGAGGTCAATCAAATCAAACATAGTCGGTGGTAGATGCATGATTGAAATCACCTACAATAACATGCAGATTTTCCTCAAGAAGAGGAACAATGAATACTGGAAAAGAGTCGAAAAAAATGCGATATTTTGTTGTGAGCTAAAAGGGGTAATATATAAATTCATTACATTAGTGATGGTATGGAGTGAAAACCTAGGATGACACTGTCACAAGACAGTCAATTCCGTATAAACAACTTCGGACTTACCAGACCAGAAGGAGTTTGTGTTACCAAACCGCCTCCAGTCTTCTTCTTGTCCGAAACTCTGTCCTACCGATGAAGCCTGAGGATATCCATCGACACCAGTAAATCAGCAATATCTGGGTTCAGCCACGATGCTTGTAAGCAGATGACACAGATATGAACATGGATCGGTGATTGAAGTGTGAGGGACAGATCCGACGTTTTCGTAAACGGAGAGCGGATGTTGGTACTCAACAATGCCGGGATGGAAATCTCGGCTGGAAAGGTGCATTTAAGAGCTTCGTACCAACTAGCGCGAGTACCTCTTTTCGAACGATGAGAAGATCGTTGAGATGCAGCAATGCGTGATCCCAGTCCACATTGATAAACAGTACGGTTTTTGAACAAAAGTAATTCCGAGCGATTGTAGCAGCAAACGGATAACATAATGAAACCAAATGTCCGACAACAAAACAGCGAAATAGGATGACATAGAATCGTAGCGCAGCCAGTCAAAGGGCGCGCCGCCAAAAGTATTAACGTATTTTAATATTTAATTTGCTTGATACTTCCGGAAGAGAAAGAAGACTGTCGACATTTTCGAGACAGTAACAGTAGAAAATTTCTTCTACCGTTGATGCACTGTACTATCGTACGAAGCGGTTACATGATCTGGCTCATAATTCTTGTAGTAGCGGTGAAACCGTAACTAATATTAGTAAAAGTGACTGATCCTGAAAGATACAATGTGTGATTCATGTATTTATATGGAGGGCTCAATCGTATTCACTATGAAAAGTGGTATTCGTCAGGGCTGGCCTGTTTTATCGTATCTCTTCAAGTTTATAGTCGTAATGATTATTAAAATAACACTATTTGTTGCCTGACTTGGGCTATCCGAAGGGTGCTTTGCCTTTGGGCGAACTGGCGGATGCGTTGAAAGCGTTCCTAGGTAAACTCTTCCACGATGCATCCGCGCTTGTGACATCTTACAAACTTTAGATTTAAAGCGTTACCGCAAATCTGAGTAGGCTGAACTGCGAAATATAGAAGAATAGGCGTGAGAATTATATAAACACTGATATGTAGGCAGATAAATCTTAATCTGATTTTCAAATCGGATAAGTGGTAACCTCGCATACAGAAGTTTAGAATAGTTTAAGCTAATATGGAACATTTGTGCAGGCAAAAATGGGCCTTTGGAAGTGCTGGTGCTTGAACAACGGCACGTTCTTGGTATTGCAAGAGTATCGTGCAGTGGTTTTATCAGAAATGATATGGTAAGCTAACAGCAACGGTCCACAGACTAATTTCTTGATGCAGGCACTGCACTTAAGTTGATGGTTAGTACTGTATCTAAATGCAAAACGTAAGTACTGTCCGTTCCACGGTATTGTGTTTGTAATTCCAGAATTTAGTCACGCAGGCAGAGTGGTAAACAGACTGGGGCGATAGTCAGTAAACAATACAGTTGGGGCATGTAGAAGTTAAATTATCCAAACTTCTAAGTGTACGAATGATTGAAACCGGTTCTCATCTATTTTAGCCTGTCAGTCTGCCGATGAAGCGAACAATGCAAGCTACGTGCGGCTAGCAGCTCAACATCTATCTTCATGCTTGCTACACAATCTCTGCATTGCTACATGTGAGGTTTAATCGGTCGCGCGTAGACGAGCCACGAAAGGACTTGACGGCTGGCGAATTACCCTACCTCTGATGCTGATATAACGCACGAAACCTGTCATGAGTTCGTATGTCCACATATAGAGTGAGTCAGCTCACGTTATTCCTCAGCGCACGTAGCTCTTTGATGATGCGATCAGCTCTGGCCTGGTTAAACACCATTACAGGGTGGGAAACACGAGTTTCATCACGCGATGATTGGAGGTATTAGGTACCACAGCTGGGTTCTACAGTCAGTAAGAAAGTGCGTTTGAATGCAAATGGTAACTGTCGGGCGAAGGACTTATCTCGCTTCTTTGCGCGCGGGGGAGTGGATGCAACAAATCTTGTTATATACACGCTGAGTAAAATTATGCAATCCGTAGTTTAATATGTGGTGTCCGTGACCATGGAATTCACATACGTTGAGTTACTTGAACTGTTGATGATTAAGATAATTACTATTGAGAAATTCTATAGAGTTCACCCAAACATCGGTATTTCTTCTACATCAGACAAAATACTTAGTGTTAATCAAAAACACCGTGTGGAGGAAACTCACACCTCACAAGTGTTGTTCCCGTGATGCATGTGAATGATTGCATTCGAGTATTACTTCCCGAGACACGTAAAATATGCACAGAAGACACAGTGGGTGGAGGACGTGAAAAAGATAACGGCGACAGTGAGATTCCTCGGCCAACCAGATAAATTCATTTCAAAGCGTTTAGTAAAATTTTGTATTCAAAAGCTTCAGGGTGTGTAGGGACACAAGTTTTCGTAGGATTACGCATAGAGAGTAATGGAGTTTTCCGACTACTAGTAAATACTTGTGTTTTGTTGCAACAGAATGTGCGGTACAGAACGGGATGAAAGTAATGGTGTATTAATTGCAATTACCTGCACCAAAAGGTAAGCAAAAATCATGCCTTCATCATTAGCGGTATAAGTCACTTAAGTTCGTCTCCGTTGGCAGCAACCAATCGTGATCTCGACCAGCAGGTCCCCGTCAGCCTTGTTCATGATTTCGTTTGAATAGAACGAACCCACGATTGGTAATTGGAAAAATAGTTCGCATGAATCTGTCGCCGGACGGACAACAGCGACCCCTGCTTGATAAATCGGCGCGACTGGCTATTTGGAGTCTCATTTGGCAAGATGAAGGCGAACATACAACAGCTTGTGATCCCGTAATCAGAGACACCTAAGACGAGACTGATCTAGCCAGTAGATTAGTGTTCACACGAAGGAGATCATCACTGGAATATCTGTAATCTTTTTAAGCCGAATGAGGCTGTCCACCAATGTACATGCGAAATCTCAGTGGTCTAAAAAGCAGAACGCAGAGGTAGTCACTTCAGAGTGCCTGTAGAGAGAGATTACCAATGATTTTTAGGTGATAGCGTAGACCAGGAGGCATCAGGTCACCGGTTACAAAGTCACTGATTGAGCAGACAAGATGTATCCCAAAACCTGACACATAAAGAACAAGGACTACAAGATTACTCAAGTGCACTCGGACTTCAACTACCATCGACAGTCAACTAGAACTGTGCCGACACCGTAAATGGATCATCGGTCGGTTCTGCCGTGCTAGTTGAATCATATATCCCCTTCCTGTCCTTGTTTACTTCCGTCGCATTACTCACTAATCGCTTCAACCTCGTCCTCGCTTTCACTAGTTACTTTTGGTGACTATAAAATGACCGCTTTTGCTGCCGTGAATGTGTGAAAACAGTGCGGAACAGCCCAGGGCACATTGTGTTGTCCAGGTTTTTGAGCTCCTGATGGAAAATTCCTCATCTTTGCACTTGTCTTGTCTTGTCGGTGGGTAAGTGCATGAACAATACTGATACGGATCAACGCTTAAGACCGGAGGATGGTAGAAGCTAGGACTATTCACTATGACTGAAAAATTAAGTCCTGAAAGAAATGTGGACGTTGGCCTAAGCCAAGTAATTAATTCTAGCAGTGGGTTCATCCGGTTACTGTAATTCTCATAGTTTATCGAAACAGCATTCCGCATATTGTGTGTGAAAATGCGAAATGAATTGTCTTTTTGACTAGCTTACCTCTCTCATTAATTAGTGTTATTTAACTGTCTTGGCCTCCTCAGTTTCGAGGAGGTGAAGTGACTTGGTGAATTAATTGTCTGAATATCAATTGGAAGAACATGGAGCTTTGAGAAGGCAACAGAGTTCACATTGTTCATAATAAACATAAAAGTGAGCAGTTTTCGTAAATGAAACATAAACCTCTCTTGTGTTATATTCTAGAGGTTTCAGTAGTATCCTAAACGTACTGGGCAATATTTTGTACGGCAAGTTCAGTAAACCAGAGTTGAGACTTGAGAGCAAATGAGAAATGAATCTGGGGAAAACCGTTGGCCTTGGTGGAGGTCGTGCCAAACTTAAAAGTAGAACGATGAAAACTGCGAATCCGTGGAAATTCCTATAGCCACTTGTAGATTCTCTGAACGAATTGTCAGTTCACAGTTTCCAACTCAGCAAAGTTTGTAGCAAACGGGCTAATAGTTAGACCATTACTTGCGACGCGCCATAGAGTTAGTTGTTCACCATGGATTGAGCACAAAATGTCGCATCGAAACCCAAAACTCTCATAAACCACAGTAACAGACGGTAGTCAGTATAACTTATAGTTAACGGAATACGTGTGCCTGAGGCCAGTGCAGTGGATTCAAATAAGGTAATCTAAACATGTCTTTCTAATGATCACAAGCGATTCCAAAGTATCAGGCAAAATCTGACTAGCTACTTCAAAGTATAAAGAGAGATATTTGTCTGTGGCTTTAATTCAATACCGGGGAGTGCAGAAAAATATCAATGAAATTACTTTTTCTATATGCTGAATTCTTCACAAAAGTAATTGTCGAAGACCAAATCGAGGACGAACAAACAACCTGTAACAGAACAATGACCGAGCACGTACAGTCAACGAGGCCATGGTGAAGCCAATACGTGATGTACACCTAATGTATAAGGCGGTTTATCTAATATGAAAATTAGTGACAGAAAAATATCATATGAACAATAACTACAAGTGGAAAAATTAAGATGCAAACGTTGGTTCGAGAACTGAAAAATCCAGTGTAGATCAACCAGTTTACTAAACAAATCTAATGAATTTTTACGACTCTGCCTTCACAATCAACATCTACAGGGGAACTTATTACATTCCGCATCAAGCATTATTATTGATGCCCCATATTTACTCATGAAATCGAAAGGCTGGATTGTGAAAATCGTACATTTCTGCGCAGCGACCTGCATAAGTGAATTGCAAGCGGGACGCATTCAGTGTTTTCCCCCAGTACCTGTGCCTGGTGATATCAGAAATCAGAACTCATCAGAACTTTAACTGGCCTGGGTTTAAATCGAACGGACATTTCCTCTATGTAATCAGCATGTATTTGTAGGAGACAAGAAGAACACAAACAACCGTAAGCAAGCGAATTAGTAATAAACAGTAAAATAAACTCACAACGTGAACTGGACTACAATTTGAAGATCATCAGACAGAATGTGGTTAATCATGAAGCAAACTGTATAGGTTGCAATGTTGAGGTCGCTAATAAACGAATTCGAATCCAAATGGTTAGCTAGTTACCAGAGGGTTTGGATTGCCTCACCAATTGAATTGTGACTAGAATTCGCTTGATTTAGGCGGGAAAAATCGTCGATTTTAGCAGTAGAGAATATCATAGTCGAATCCATACGTAGGCTGTTTTGTAACGCCGAAAATGTGACTAGACTTTTGCCTTTGCATTGGCCGAGTAGAATTTACGACTACTACTACTACTACTCTTACATAGGCCTATTACAAATAACCACAGCGATACACAAGAATATACGCACATATGCATATGCATTCATTCAGGAATAATGATACTTCTAATATGAAAGGATTTCACCAGGATATTTGGTATGAGTGTGCCCAGAAGAATTGTTCTGATTGAAGCTGGTAAATTCCAAATATGAATTCTAATTTTGAACCGGAGAATTACGATTTGTCATCCGTTAGACTGTTCTCGTATCCATAGTTAGGTTGATCGGGATTCCGCGGAAGCCCATATGTGTAAAAGGAGGACAAAAGAAGTTTTAGGACGATCCATCCCATTCACAAAGACATCCATAAGTTTTGTCCGTTTACTACCTAACCGGAATGCTCAATGCGGAAAGAAACCCTTGATGATTCTAAAGTAACAGTATTCAGTGCAATTGAAACTCCGTGTAAATAATTAATTTATTAGCAACGAGTTTTGCAAAGTCCAAAGTACTAATCACTGGGTTGTTTAATATCAGGAAAGCGAGATGGATAAAGCGTTAGGTAAAGCACCATTTGACTTAATCCCATTGATGCACTATCCAAATTTACACTTGAACAGGCTTCGATTTAATTCAAAAACACAATCCATGAAGGCGCTAATCGCTCTTGGTTGTGGAATTGTGTAGATTTTAGCTGGAACCGGTGAATTCCATTAATATGAATGATTTCACTCGAAAATTCCGCGGCAAACACCCGAACCTAAACACGGGTTTTTGAATCGCGTGCCGTGCCTGATTATTCGTCAGTAATAAATACCACTTGTTGCTGTAATGAACAAATATACTGAAGAAATGACATGATTATGCATTTCAAATGTACCGTGTTCTACTCCTTATTTAACAATAACACATTATAAATGGCTTTTAAATGTTTAATTTCTGCATCGACAGCATTCTAATAAAAAGCTTTTGATATTTTCAGCAAACTTCCCTTATAAAATTCAAGCGTTCGCTGGATGCAAAACAACACTGAAACAATACTGAAACGAGCACAAAGTAGTCGACTGTTGATTTTCCTCAACTGAACTTGGCTTATAACCGTTATCATCATCGAAAGGAGTTAAACGGCAACAAAAGCCTCATTGACCGCAAGACTTTCCGAACATTTACATATTATTATAGAAAGAGTGAATATCTAAGGAAAACAGGGAACGGAACTGAACAGGTGGCAAAATATAAGAATGATGCTGTAGCCGACACAAGTAACACAGTCTAACCGCACGTATTTTCAATCATTCTGATTCGACAGAAAATGACAACAGGATTGCCACTGTTCACCGTTCACTGCCATATCCTTAAGTGTCTCCAGCCAGCAAGTTCACAAGTCTTTCGGACCCCAACCACGAAGGCGTGAGACACCTACTTTACCTAGGTTTCCTGTATATCTTCTCATTCCACGATGCCACGCCATCTGTTGCCCTACACAGCTTCTCCCATTCCCTGGGAGGAACACAAAATAGGGCACGGTATGGTAGACGAGTGTTCGACATACGCAACACACGACCGAACCAGCGTAGTTTACTAAATTTCATACGCTGAAAAAAGGTATTCTGAGAGTCAACCCGTAGTATTAGACTCCTGACCACCACATTACTCACCTGGTCACTTCATCCAACCTTAGCGACACTACATAGACATCGGTGGTCGAAAACCTTTAGCCGACGAACATCTCCCACACGTATACTCCATGTCTCGCAACCGTACAACGGAACTGAGCGCACTGCGGCACAGTACACACGACCTTTCGAATTCAGTGAAATATCAGGCCGACNTCACCCGGTCACTCCATCCAATCCTAGCCATACTTCGTAAACATCGGTTGTCGAAAACCTCCAACCGCGAACATCGCCCACACGCATACTCCACGTCTCGCAACCGTACAACAGAACTGAACGCACTGCAGCACAGTACACACGACCTTTCAACTTCAGTGAAATATCAGGCCGACGCGACAAGTGCTTCAATCCGGCGTAAGCTGCCCGAGCCTTGGATATACGCATACTTAACTCCAATCCCGAGCTACCATCGTTGGACACGCAGCTACCAAGGTAGGTGAAACGGTCCACAATCGTCAGCTCCTCTCCATCCAGTATCAAGTTCGGCGCTGCTGTCGTCCAGTCCTGTAACAGTACTTTGCACTTTGGAGGTGCAAAGCACATGCCAAACCGAGCAACCGATCTCGACAGTCTATTTAGTGCGCGTTATGCATGGTCCGCAGACTCGAACAGGCACACGATGTTGTCTGCGTAATCCAGGTCGCATAGCTTTCCTCCATTTCCCAGTTCGACTCCTACATCCCGGAGACCTCCTGAAGCATCTTCCATCACCTCGTCCATGACGAAGTTGAACAAGAATGGAGAGATGGGACACCCCTGTCGAACGCCACTAGTTATTTCGAATGAACGTGACAGTTCACCGTATACCCTCATACGATCATAGGTATGCGAGTACAATGCTCGCAACAGGTTCACAAACTTCTTTAGCACACCGTTCCGGTGGAGGGCACTGAGTAGTGCTGGTCGATCCACGGAGTCGAAAGCACCTTTCAAGTCGAGGAAGACTACGATCGTAGGGCGCCGGTGCGTGTGGCGCGTTTCGAGTATCTGTCGAAGAGTGAATATTTGGTCGACGCAACCTCGACCTGGCCGAAATCCGGCCTGTTGTTCGCGGATAATTCTCTCGCGAATCGGTGTCAAACGGCGCAGCATTATCGAAGCTAACACCTTAGTAACTATCGGAATTAAACTCCGTGTACCCTTCTTGAAGATGGGTATAATCAGTGGCTCGCCTCACGATGACGGAATGCCTTCATCGTCGAAATTGTTACTAAGGACAGGAGGTGAAATCTTTTGACAGGGTTTCTCAACATAATTTGAAAAGAGCTTGTTGAGATTCTTCACAACCGATCGCTTTTCTCCTCCTCAAAAGTCCATTGTTTGATTCTACTTCCACTTCCGCTGGGGCGTCAATCTTTTGCTTGTCTGCTTTTAAATGTAGTTATGTATATTTATGTACTCCGTTTCACAACTTCGAATTACAGATGCTAGGACTAAATTTCCCCTAACCCGTGTCTTGTTTCTGCAGCAGCAACGATGGATGGATTCATTACCTTCTATCCTATAGATAATCTAGTCTCAAAAAATGCTCTTAAATGAAAAGTGATGCTGTGGGCCTGACGGATTTCTGTCAGTTAGAAGCATTTACATGACATCTGCTCGACGCCCGAAACTCGAATGTGTACTAAAGTGGCAAAGATAGTAATGCTGTACTGTTCAGAAGAGGGATCGTTGGGGTCTAGAGTTATGGTTAAACTTTCGACGCATTAATATCGGCCTCGTCACAGTGTCAAGGGAGCATGTGAGGAACTTATTAGCACGTCTACGTTTAGCCTCACGGTGCTTTTCCGCGGAGCTCATCCATTAAATATTGCACTGAATCTAAAGACGTTTAGGTGGCTATAATATACATGTGCCGACAAGCAGTTCTTCGTAGCATACTCTAACCTCCTAGAAAAGCATCGTTCGGGAAATCAGTTAATCAGTCTAGAACATTATGAAAGTTAGAGAAAACCCAAGTGACTTCCAGCGTGGAATCATCGAAATCTTCCTGCAAGATGGCTGAAAAAAACAGATGATACCGAAAATTGTCACAGTCGTTGGTATATTTGCAATCACCATCTTTTTCTTTCTCGTTAACTCTATTCATCCTGAAATTAATCACCTTGAAGCACCATCGCTCAGCGCATCACGGGGAAGTCATGAAAGTACGGTACTGCTGGCTATCCTTGCCAGGATTTCGTAAAATATAAAGGCTTTGTCAAACTTTGAAGCCCCAAAAAACTAGGAAGGTTGCTGGCCTATCGTAATGACAAGGCATTCATCCCAGTTTGGGAGCGATAGACATGCACTGCTGATCACGACCAACAAAGATGAAACCGCTCTACAGTATTTCCGTACTTTCTTAGTGGTGATTTGAGGGCTGATATCACATGGCGACTATTTGCATGTACTGCATAATCTGCTAGCACTAACATTTTATTTTCTTACAATACTTTATTCACCATCTTTGATTACTCCACGCGGCAACGTAGCAACGAAAGCTAGCGTGCATCATACCATGGTTACCAACTGTCAGAACCAAAATGACTCATTTAGTTTTGTAAGATAACAAATAATTGGAAAGCAACTAGACCATGACCGTTGCTTTTGTACCAGCGAATTCTGATTGATGGTCGTCTCGGGTCAAAAACCTCGCGGTCAACTGATTCAAATCAAAGTCCCCGGAATCTGCCTGGGCTGGTTGCTCACTGTTAGCCAAAAGTTCCATTTGTGCCCCTTCTGCATTTCTCACAATAATATGCACAACTTTTAAGATGAGGATAATTATTGGACAAAAATAGCCTCAAAGCTTATCGTCAAAAGTTGTTATAGTCTGTATACTGAATACAATTACTGATTTGTTTCATTTAACTTTGGTAGCCGTGATTTGGTTCAGAAGTGGATATTCGTTTTTTCTCCGGATTTCCCTAATGCATAAAAACCTCCTAATCAGATGTGTCTTGGATCCATATATACTTTGCCCTGTGCTCCAGACACCACATCGTTGTCTGCCCAATGGTTAGGGGAAGGATATGCAGAGCAAACCCTATTCGTTCAAGCTTAAAAAGCACATTTCTGTCAGTGCCGCCATGATATACTTGTCGAAGTACATTGTCAGGTTTGCACTTGTATTCCTTAACAGTGGCCATACAAATCTGCCCATGAAGTTATGCTTTAACTGTCATAATGCGTAAATTCAGTACAACCCATTTAGCTGCCTATCATCCATTTTATCGTAATGGAATTGCACAGTTCACGTGCATCTCAACATAAATTCTTCAGATACTGAAATTACAGTTCCGGTTTGATTTTGTTGTGTTCTACATTTGAACAAGTCATCTGTTTCATTGGCAGTGAAGCGTAGTTTTGTTCCACCTGTTTAGATCTGTAACTTGATCGACAAACGTAAACGAATCCACTAACCTGCATTTGGCTAAGAATTAACACAGATTTCAGGAGGTCAGCAGCCCATTAAGCAATGTCGTAGTAAGGTAAAGTTCGCTTTTTATATGCTGATATCAACAGTATACTTTGCTCGTCTAGCTACGGTAGCTCAAAAATTCAAGGCCTTAAGCAACCTGGTGACATGCAACAACTTAAGTGCAGTGTGTCCGCCAACTATACGGTTCACATGATTTGATCTCTGTGTCGCCTCGTTTTATTTCCTCTTAACAGTTTAGTTAGTATTTTTGCCTTTGTATGCTCGATCCGTTTTCATCCAGTGAGCCTCCGCTCTCACACGGCCATTAGGATGCTACATCAAGATTTCTGATCGGTTCAGGAGAAGGCAGTGCATGCTGCTTAGTCAGAATGTTACTACCTTACAATCCAATGTCATCGTATGACTGACAACAATCAATCGTAGAGATTTAACATCACAGTTGTGATGAGATGATTGTACACCCGAAAAGTTGATTCAACTAGTCCTCAAACTTCCCTTTAATAGTTAAAGGCTGAATTTTTGGCTGTGAAGTGCAGAACATACACCCGAGAGACAAATCATTAATCCGCAACTCAGCAAGTGCAGTAGACGACATGTTCTTCAGGTATCTTTAGGTACTCTTCGGCTAGTTTGAGTACGAAGCTGTTGAATGAAGGCTAATGTGCAAGTCGTCGTATCGTTCCCTTCCGATTTACTGAGAACGTGCATCTGTAAAAACCTCGATGAGGTTACACCGCACTTTAGGATAGCTTTCTGAAAGTGGATTTCTGGACCCAAATGCCAGCCTAATCATTTCGCAAATGGTTTAGGTTCAGAAAATGTTCATCATCTTTACAATACTTTAACCTTAAGCGAAACAAAGCTATCCACCAAAAAAACGTTACCATCTATTCAGTTATTTTTTCATAACGGTATTGATGCAATAGAAAATAATACTAAGAAACGCAAGATCAAAAAGCCGCTCATCCATCACCGATGTTCTTGCCGAACTATTTGATCATTTTATCGTGGTTATTGTCTGAAGTAGCATGCCAAGTCACTAGCTCTCACGGCGATCTTGACGAACTTATCTGCTTCAGTTAAATCGTGTTCAAAACACGCCTGTTCACATGAACAGGTTGATAAACCAAATTCTACCAGTTCCAGATACAAAGACTAATTGCATGCACGTTTCGGCCCTTAAGGCTTCTAGTTTGTGTGTGTATGTGTGCGTGTGCGTATTTACGCGCTTCTGTGCCACGTGCCTAATTTGCGGACAACTGACATGTAGCCTGGATTAATTCACGCCGCCTCGTGATTAGTATATATAAAGATAAGAATATACCTGGTAAGTTATCAGTTATTGTTATTGCACATATAATGTCATCTAAATTTCTCGGAGCTCCACATTCCAGTGTGACCCTTCTACGAAACATCAGCTCGTCACAAGCTGTACTATCAAAGATTCCTTCTTCTTTTCGCCCGGTTGTTGGTATTAAGCGAGAGACCGTGAATCTTTGGGAACAGCGCTCACCGCTAATACCGACAAATGTAAAAAAACTGGTTCAGCAGGGGATTCGCGTTTTGGTACAACCTTCCGACCGACGATGTTTCACCGCAACGGAATTCGAACAGGTGGGAGCCGAAATGCGCGAAGACCTTAGTGAGGCCACACTGATCCTTGGAGTGAAACGACCCAATGAATTACGTCCACAAGACCTGCTACCGGAGAAAACTTACTGCTTTTTTACTCATACAATCAAGGCACAGCCTGACAATATGCCCTTACTTGATGTCCTATTAGAGCGGGTAAATATAAATGTTACAAGTAACCTATTTTTATAATTGATTTCGACTATCTTCATTAATTGGATTACCAAGGTTCCACATACTCTACCTGTTCATTCTTTTGCTAGTGTTTGAGGAAGTATTGGTCATCTGTTTCATTTTTCTGTAAACCAACATGCTCACATTTAATTGGCAATAGCCCAACCATGGCAGTTTACACATAAGCCAGAAGTGTAGCACATAAAGTAAACGCGCACTTAACACTGTTGACAGTTTTATCTTATATTCAGCAAATCCCAATATCCGGCTTTCATTTCCTCAGCCGCTAGTCTCACAGTGATTGAGGTTGCTTGAAAAGATACTGCTCATTTGCTATGCAGTGAACAGGCAAACAAAGGTTAGTATTACAGTGCGATTTCCCTACTATTATTTGGAATCATCTTAAACAGCCATTGCTCACGAAACGAAGCTCGTAGTTCCCACGATATAGTCCTCAACAAAATCGCCATTTAGGTCACACGCAATAATGCATCATTTTGGGCGACACAATCAGTGCTTATCTCTAGACGCAATGAATCGGCTCATTTAACGGTCCGATGAGAAGTATACAGCTGCAATAACTGAGAAGGTCAGGACCACCGTCCGTACTGATGGAACCTTGATTTTCAGGCCGCTGCATCTAAGGATTGACAGCACTGAGAATCGACAAGTTCCATAAACCAAACTTTCCTGAAAAACGATAAAATTACGGCAGTAAATGTGAAACTAGTATCGATTAAGAGCAACAGATCTTTAGCTTGATTAATTCTGCAAGGTCGTCCGCCAACCCAATGGAAGAACTTTTCCCGTACAACGGATTACAATCAACTTAACCCACCCGCTTAGAATGTTGCCTCGATCGGCAATAAGGTTTTAACAATCAAAAATCTGAACGCATTAATGAGGATCTCACGAAAATATTTTTCATGCACACAAATACATTTGGGTATATGCATAAAATAAGTAGCATGTAGATATTCGGACAAATTTCCCCAAAAGCAGACGACCAGTTTTGTGCATGCCGCTCGTCAACTATTTGTACTCGGAGTTCTCATGTTCAAAGATCCTCATGATAGGGGATTCCGAAATACTCTAAGTAACTAGAATCTAATTTATTTTATCAAAAGTACAGACGGATGCTCTTCGGTGAACAGCTCATAAATGAAGCACAACCGTGATTCACTGACAATATTTCGTCACTTAGTCCAGGTGAAAAAACGACAGCAGAATTCCGATGCAACAGATATCAAATGTAATTAGTACCTTGATTTATATGTAACTGAGTGTAACGACCAATGTTGTTTAATCCAGTAACTTTTTGGTTTGTTTTCAACCAGAAAATTCGAATGCTCGATTACGAGTGCATGGTAGATGGAAAAAATCAACGACTGGTCGCTTTTGGAAAGTATGCCGGAATGGCCGGGACTATTGACATTTTGCACGGACTGGGTATACGCCTCCTGGCTATGGGACATCGTACACCGTTCTTGGTAAGTCCTGTCGATCAGCCGTTGTTAAGGGAATTTCGGAATGATTGTTGAAAAATTAGTTGCCGGTAGAAATGCAGTAATTTGTGATGCTGTTTTACTGCAGTCCTACGGTAGAAACTGGATAGGAAACCACGACAAAACCACGACAATTCACATAAGTGTTCAATTCCATCATTTGACAGTCTCACAAATTAGCATAAAGTTCTCCTTACTACTGAGTTAAGAGGAGGAGTCAAGGAGCTGCACAAAAATTTCTTTGCTATTTCATTCAGCTGATCGTCCGTTTCCCATTTGCTACCACAATCATACATGCGCTGTGTGATTTGCATCCGTAATCGAGAAAAACAAAACGAATGACCGATAATCGTGAACATGTCGCGTCAGATATTAGATGGAAGCTGTGCAAATTACTAGGTTTTTGTGTAATAGAAAATAAATCTTCATTCAAAAGTTTGTTACTGCTGCGGAGGAGTCTGGGTGTTCGGTTTCAATACATATGTGCGCGCATTCTACCGATGCAACTAATTCATCAATTCCAGCCGCATCTATCCGCTATCTTATTACACTTTGTGAGGTGGCTAATTACGCAGTATTCATGTTCAACTCATCACTCAGATCGTGGAAATAACGTTTAACTGTTTCGTTCTTGTAATGGATTATCACCAACACAAGTTCATCATGCTCCAACCTGGGAGACTTCTAGTTGAATATCATACTGGCCAAAACATGTAAGCCATTCATCAACAGCAACTATTCACTATGGGCTCACCCATCCGTCTTTGTTATTGTAATGCCTCAAAGCGAAGGTCACCGAGTTTGTTACTTTATGATAAATGATCCCTTTACATTGGATTGAAGTGAAACGCGGACCAGTTTCATACAGCGGAATATTTTAGTCAGTGCATTACAGAGGTGTCTGAACTAACAAGTTGGTGCGGGTTACTTGTTAAATGGACATTGAAAATTAGGCTGTAATCTAAACCAAAGAATGATGATGCTAAAGCCTTGCTTGAAATATCCGCTTGGTTTACGACACAGATAGATCCGAATTACCATAATACATTTTGGCCTATTTGTTTCCGGGCCTAAACTGCAGCATTGAAGCAAATTATTCCTCGCTGTACTAAAAATGCAAATGATCGCACTTTTTAAATGACTCGAAAAAAGTAAGCGGAATTGGAAAAATGCTGTCTAACCGAACAATGTGTTGCAAACTTCATTGAGGCGGCTGAATAATAAACTGTAAGATTATCGATTCGATGGAGCAGAGACCAAAGTCCAATTTGCTTGGCAAAACTTAGTGAATCAAATTGCTGTCTAGGCATGCGTGTGACCATTCTTGGAATAGACTTCAAAGTTAGCAGACAAACGAGGCAAATGTAGCTGGCTTCAAACTGGTGCGCATATTCTTGTCAATGTTTGTATTTCTGTGACCGGACCGTGGCACACATGCGTCACTTTTTCCATTCTGTTCATCAAGTTTGTACTTGTACATCTGAAGTATGGAAAGATTTAGACTATACCGATCAGTTGCACAAGTCAGGCGGAACGTGTGGTTGACAAGGGGAAGTGACCATGATAAATATAGAAACAGTCACAGTCAATTTTGTAGCTAATATTTATAGCCGATTATGCGGCTCATCTAACGGTCCATCAAGCGGCATTAATGCTTCCCAAAAGTACTTTACAGCTATTTCATTCTTGCTTGGAATAGTCAGCAATGCATACCCACCGCGCCCGACTTGCGGTGCGAGCCCGGAACAAACGACAGCGAGTCGAAAGCCTTAATGTTTACACTATCGGGTAGCTCTTCAGTGGTTTGTTGACCGTGTTAATAATGAGCTGAGTTGAGTGAATAATTTCACTGGTGTCAAAAGGTAACCCAGATTCCGAAACACACAAACCAGAAAAAATATCAACTTGTTTTTAATTTGTGTATGAGTAAAAATACTTTTTTTCACAATGGCCACGCATTGTGACCACAGACCTGACGCAGGTAAACTTCACTCACTTCTCTGACGTTGGAAATGCACAACTCGAGTTGATGCAATCACATTTGTGTGATATGGCATGTAATGGAATAGATTTTCATCTAACAACAGATACTACTCGACAAACTGCTTTCTATCCTGTCTAGTTTGATCAGTCGAAGCTAAAGATTTTCCCCTGCCTGCTTTATTCACAAATGTCGCTCACTATTTGACAAAACCACAAACAAACTGGAAATTCACAGAACTACTCAATGCAAGCAACTGAGAATTTTTCGTTCAAGTTAAGCAACGTTGAAGGTGCACCAAACGAGCTGGTCATGTGGCTAACGTGTTTACGTTCAAAATTTACTTAAAGTCTGAATTCTGAAAGTCAAAACGATGTTACTATTAGCTGAAAATTTCTGAAGAAATTACCGTCATCTATGCTGACACCTAACTGGTATGGATTTCCTAAAAGCCTACAGCTCACAAAATCCATCTTTTCATTGTTTCAGAATTATTCTAGTGAATTTAGTGCTGACCAACGGGAATAAGTCAAAGAATAGTAGTTAAATGCATATATGCAGTCAACCTCCTCGTTTACTATTCTGGGGAAATGGTTGGAAACAGCTGACACAGTAAAATTTGGAATAAACAAAGTACAGTTTGATGTGACAAGGAAGCAAATCACGATTACCTGGAAACATTGGGTAAAGTGACTTCTAAAGATAAAACAAAAGTATCTGCTGAACGACGGCTAACTAGTCAACGCCAAAACATAGTCGCCCAATCAATTAGTCAATAAAGAGAGGGTGACGAAATGCCTTATGCGTCATCGTGTTAAGCCAGGTAGACAAATCAGAAGCAAGTGACGTCGCCATTCCTTGATTAGTGTGGCTCCAAGGCACGCAACACCTTTTTGCGAGCACAACTAGGGCTTAAGGAGACGCATGATGATTGCCTGAGCGATTTATGACTTAGAGGATCATATCACTTTCGGCTCGTGTCGCGCTACTCTATACACGACGAGGGGTGCGTCGTTGTCGGTGAAATATTCTCATGTCATTGACGACCGGATCTTGTAAGAAATTATTTATCATTCTCATCCGTTTACAGTAATACACAAGGGACTTCAGTTCTCAAACGCAAAACTAACAGTGAGCCGAGTTAATCAGACTGCTGATTGGTTTGCACACTTCGGTCGGAGTAACTGAAGGCTGCATAGCAATCGGTTTTGTCGACTTAGTTCATGATGGCAAACTGTGATCGCCATCAACTCACCGAAGTATAACATGACGTTTCTGATCACACAATAGGTTCGGATCCCAGAGGTCTTCAGATGACTGTGAACGCAATGTCGATATCCACTATATAGTGGAGCAGAAAGGACAACATTGCGGGATGATATTCATTTCAACCATTTACGTGAATCTAGCAAGATATCACATTCTGCCTCACATCTATACCAGTTTGCCCGCAGTTGCAATGAAACTTGCATCGGAGGACAGGACCGAAAACTTCCGTAAACGAATGTCAGAACATATTCTCATGTAAATGATATAATGTTAATAACAGCGTTGTTAGTAGATATAATGAGCCAACGTTTTGACTACCGTGGGTAGTCTTTCTCAAGGCAAGATATACAATCAAATGCATATGGTTGGCCAAATCGATTTCACAAAACACCGTGGGCAGTTATCCTAATCGTGACCCGGGTTCATCAATTGCAAAACATTTCATAAGAACGAAACACGCAGTTGGCCACATTTCATGATTTACTATATGTTGCACAATACTGACAGGGAGATTTTAGCATTCAAAAAAACAGTGCTAATCCGATTATACAGTCGAGCTCGTTGTACACAAAAGCCATTGAAATAGACTGTTTTGCTAAGGGGATGATATCAGTCTTTTGTTGTACTGAGTTTAACCTCTTTGTCTGTTCTCTGTAATATATAAGCGAATATTATATAATCCGCAGATTGTTTTACATGAACGGTTGAAATGAATAATGGGAAATGATAACATCTTTTTTTGCTATTCAGTGGGATGAAGGACACCCAGTAACTCAAAGTCCACGGGATATCCAGATATTTAATCGTTGAGCTTCGGACTGCCTTTTTTTACCCCCGTTCTTATTCCTCGCGGATGGCGATCTTGGAGGCTACCGGCCAAACCCTCTATTGGTGTGACCATCATGGCCAGCTACACAGAGGCAGGCGAATTGGTCAACTTTGTGTTAAACGGTTTTCGAGTATTCAGACAATAATCGGATAAACTAAGTTGAATATTTTCAACCAGGCGGCGTTGAGCGTTTCCCAAACTGTGAGAAATCTTTAAAATAAGTCACTGGGACAGTGAGTTAGGAAAAAGAGGGAGAATAGTGAACATTTCTTTATAAGGCACTGTGCAGTTCTCTTTCTTTGGGTGACCGTCTTTCAATTATCGTACTATCAGCCTGTTAAGATATTTGTGTTCACGAAAGCTATTGCGTAATTGGTTTGGTTCTCCAGCTGGTGAATCAGATGAAGGAATCTTCCTCGTCGTCTGTGCTAGGCAACCTATGCGGTTTTCTTTATGATTGGGTGAGACAATGCAGTAAAATTCGGTTTACTGCCCCACCCAAATCGACGTCTTATAGGTCCTTCCATCACCCGGTCTGTTTTAGATTCTTGATAGATGCACACCATGAACAGTAATGCTGGCCTCCTCCGTCCCACGGCGAACTCAACCTATAAGTGGACGTGACAGAAACACCCTAACACTACTCTAACGTCCATAAGCAAACTATATACTAAAAATGTTCCCCCTACGTACAGAGGTTTGATTTCTGGCTCCAAAGTTCCACTGGTTAGCTCTTGCTTTTCGCGTTCCCCTATAAGCAAAGCTGCAATGAAATGATTAATTAGTGACTCCATTGCTAAGCTATCAGTTTGAAGATATCACTGTCCATCATAGTAAAGCTGAGAAATGCGAGACAATCGCCTTCGAATAAGATAGGGGAGTTCAAATGCACAAATGATGTAGTTTTAGGTAATCGCACTGACAATTCACAGGTTCTAGTAACAGATTAGAGAAAGGTGATTCATTATCTAACGAGAACATGGTCTTATCTGTCCCACTGAGGTACTTAGCAATATCAACCAAGTCAAATTTGTCCTGTAGACTACTCACGGCTAAATCCATTCCAATAGGTTGTAATAACGGAGTCAGCCACTTCGGCAACTAACAATAAGGAAAGCTTGTTATCGAGAATATTGATTCTTGTTATTGGCCAGTGGAGCGGTCGACAAATCGATCGAATGACAGGCCGACTGTCTGCACAATAACTGTTCTCCTAACCTTATATCAAATAAGCATGATCATGTTTGCTTGAAAATGAATTATGAAAAGCATATGCTAGTCCACATTACGTCTTTTGATCTGAGTCATGGGTCCATTCGATACCTTGGTTCATTTGGATGGCAAACTAGAATGTTTCAACTCGTTCAGTGACTGATAGCACGACGAACTCTATTCTGCTTGTTGCAACTCCTCTGTTGTTTCCTCTGAATTCCGTTTCATCAAGTTGCATTTTCCGATGTGTAAACTGTTCATCACACTGCAGTCTTTGAAGTCTTCGTTTTCCCGTAGATAAAGGGAAAAACTGACTTTTAGTCCAACTATTTCAGGAATCCGCTGCCCCGCATCAAGATGTATTTTTTTCCCTTTTGTTACAATTCTGTTTGCTCTAGCTTATCGGATTGGCTCATAGCTTTCAGGACTCACAACAAGCGCGACAGGCTATCCGGCTTGCTGGATATGAGATTGCTCTCGGTCGGATGCCAGATTCGCTTGGCCCATTGACTTTTGTTATCAATGGGGATGGCAATGTGTCCCAGGGAGCACAAATTATCCTAGACTGCCTGCCGATAGAATATGTTCCATCATCAAAGCTAAAAGATGTTGCCAAAAATGGAAGTGAGTGCCACTCATGTAAGCTGTTTTCGAACTAAGTCATGAGTAGGGTGTACCAAAGGTATATGCACATATGATTACACAGTACCTTTACCGGGCAATAAATATGTGAATTTTCAATTTCATTTTCGTCTTATCAATGTTTGCTGTCAAAACTAATGGATGAAAGGAAGCTTTGGTTATGTCGGAAGACCACGTCAACGAGTTCACGGGGTACAATTGATGCGGCTTTTTACCCCATATGAATTCAATTGTTGCCCAGTGATCATGAACACGTTTACTAATTTTTTTTATTGTACACCAAAATGAAGTTCAAAACGTGGTTCAATCAATGGTGTCAAAAAGAACTGATTGCAAACCGGACGTTTCATTTGAAATGTGTGACCACATGACGAGCGTTCTACTTGATATTTAAAACGGTCGTAGTCACGAGGATTTGTGATGTACGCATCAGAAGAATGACGATAAAAACTGGCTTCCTGTCTTGGTAATTGCAGTCGCGAATATTGGTTACCCTTGATCAGTGCGCTTTAAAATTTCAAAGTGACATTATAAATAAACAACCACTAAATAGACATAATTATGTCGTACGTTTTCAAACAACGATACTACCGGATGAACTAGTTTATGGCCGCTAGCCTTGCTGGCTTCATTCAAATCGTGAAAAGCTTGACCTTATTAGGCTATTAAACTAGCAAATAATCACCTGTCGCGAAATGAAGTCATGCACTTAATAACGTGAATGATTAATAAGTTTACAAGAAACAATAAATTCTCATGAATTCTTGCAATGATTTTATCATCTGATTATGTAATAAGCCTATAGAGACGTTAGGACGGGAGGTTGAAGGCAAGCGATTGGTCTCAGCGTTTCACACTTCTACCTGACGAACTCTTTTCACAATCCACTTGAACCTTGACTTAGTCATACACACCCGTTAGCAGGATGAAAAGTACAAACCAGATAATAAGCCATTCATGACAGTTGTCAGTATTGTCCCCTTGGCAATACTGTGCAGTTTCCCGTGATTTTTAAACGATCACCCAAAGCTCACCATGCATTGACGCGCAGTAATTTGCTCAAAATTCACAGTAAATCATTCTTTTTAAGAAGTTGCTCATTGAGTGGCACGATAGTATTTGCCTGCCTGACCTTTGATTTGCTGCGGCTAACCCGCTACGGAGAGCAAACCGGCTTCATGAATATCTCTGATCGTCAATGCTCGTGTCTGGTGGTTGGCAAGATCCTTGCAGATATCGGCCCGAATGCATTGCAACGATCGACTGCCAAGTTGGTTTATGCCTTCGTAAACGGTATCCAACAAACTTCCTAGTTTCCGCCACTGGTGCAGAAGCCAGCATGGACACGAAAGTAATGTCATGACAGTACTGTCTCCGACAGGCATATCTAACCCATTGTATTAGCCGGACATACAGGTGCGCTGAACTGTAGATGGGATCTCAACGACTTCCAGTGGACTTATTCGAAGTTCTGCTGCACCAGCCTACTTTCATTTCAGGCTTAAGGCAGAAGTTATGAAAACATTTCAGTTATCCGATATCCACAGCCTTCATTGGACAAGTTTCATGGCTAAACATTGACTACTTTTGGTAAAATTCCAGGAATCAGTTTTAACGTGAATTTCGTTCAGTCACCATAGAGTGCTTTGAGGTAATAGAGGCGTCTTTAGGTTGGCATCATTTCACTGCATGATCTCATCCGCCATTTCTTTTCCTAATATGGTGGCTGGACCAAGGCAGTTCATTTTTTTGACCACTGGGGTACAGGATTGGGTTTGTTTGGTCGAATACCTTGATTTTGGTAGCATTTATCTTGAGGTCAATCTCGAAAGCAACTATGAGCATTAATAGAGAAAACAAGTAGATATGTCTTCCTCTTAACTTGGAATTACATAGGTTATGCAAGATTTTTTTCGCATCAATACGACTTTACCAGGCTGATTAGTTTGGATGAGACCACATCTATCATCATAAATTCCAATAATGATTCTCGGTGGAGCCAGAAGGGAAGTAAAAGTCTATTTTTCTGCTTACGGACGAATATTTGGCCAATTCCTGCACCTGCTGTCCTGGTATCCGATATGCATCCTTATCTAATCAATTAATAATATACCGAACCATACAAAAAGAGAAAGCCTTTCAATCAACTAACGCACTATTTAATCATTTCGATCGCTGACTGACAAACAAATACTGGACTCAGTCGAGGCCAGAACAGCTCAAATTAAACGATTGTTCTGAGTAGTGAGATGGTTGAATGGACAGGTAAGCCAGTAGATCATTACTGTTTTGTAGATGGGCTGTCACTTGCCTATCTAGACATTTTCACAAACTGCAGTCATTAAAACCATTCTAAATTTGACAGACGGTCTAACAGGGAGAGCCGGTGGATGAAATGTTGCATTTAAACAAGGGCAACGATGTCACGCAACTTTCATGGAGAATAGAAGGTGGATTGTTCTTTGTGTTCCAAATACAAATGGTGTTTTGCCGTATTCGAGTTGAAGATCACTGCATGCTGGGACATTTCAAGGACTCACAGTGAGGTGGCCTTGAAAAATGGAAATATGTACCAGATGTTCAATTAGCATTATGTTCGGACATCAATTGAGACTCTTCATCTTAATCAGCTAGTCCGTGTTGCACTATTACAATGGATTCGATTAACACCACAGTCCGGATAAGCATCTAGAAATCCATCACTGAAAGCTCTGAACAGTCCGCGTGTCCACCTAACAGGTTCAATACTTAGTAAACCGGAACAAACTTTGATCTGAGCTGTATTTAAAGTAAAGCTTGCCGAGAATGGCTGCACAAGAAAAAAACCGTGAATATGACAAGCAACACTAGTGGACTGGGTCCAAGTATAAATAGGACACTGGCTATGTTTGGTTGTAGATTTCTCAGTGAAGACCCGTTAACGACGGGGAACACTGTGGGTGTTCCTTTCTACTGTTTACTAGCTTGCTTACTATTCCAAAAAAGCTGAGCAAAAGATGGGAATGAATAACTGTTCATTATGAGATGCGTAAAACTGATTAAATATGCATTTATTTGATGACCGAATTCGCACTTCGATATGTATTTATACATATATATATATATACCAGATACCAGCACTATCATTACACGACTTAAAAGGCCAACATATAGACCACTGAGAGCAAACATCTTGACGCAGTTTTACTTGGATTTTGATTGAAATCTACACTATCAATTTCTCCATAAAAGATTTAATACCGTTACACAGATGCAAATAGCTTACCCTGAATTTATCTTGATTAGCAGCTACTTGCATGATAATAATTTTAGCAGCATGAGCAAAGACAACTTAACTAAGAAAAGAACAACCAAATGGTCATTCGAACCACCAGTTTTCAAAGTTCAAAAGTTCCTTTCCAGGGAGCTCACAGTTTACTATTTACTTTGGTATTTTCCGAAATGTCGTGCTCCTTAGTTTTATACAACTTGATTTATTTTATTTGGTTTGAAATCAAGGTGCTCGCTTACTGCCTAACCATGACTTAATAGACAATTTGACCGTTTCCTAAAGTTATTTTTATCGTTTCTCCATTGGTAACTAAAACCGCACCATGAAATTTTCACTCAGATGTGCGCGTAAAGAAAACACGATCGAGTGTCCCAAAAGAAGTCACGGTTGGTTTATTGAAGTGAAATCGGCCTAACCTGGATGACAACATGAGGATCTCAGTGGAGCTAGATCGCAGCTGGCAGTATTGCCTTACCGTGACATCTGACAAGTGAATCACTGTAATTCATTTTAGCCCTTAGGAACATCTAACTTCGTCTAGGTTTACCTTAACGGCAAAGCGATAACCCATCGAACTACCTTATTGAACGATAGTCCACTCTACAGACTCAAAGCTCAGGTCTACTATTTCACTTTGGCCAACATTATGAACTGTGTCTGAACCCAAAGATCATGAAATGGAAGTGTTTTATCTCTGTATGTGTTTCATTCAGCACCACCCATAGACCCGTTTTATTTTAGGTATTCAGACGATCAACACGTGAAGAACCCTCTTAAGTGACATGAACATTTTGAACAAAATTAACTTCTAGGTGCAACATCATGTGGTGAATTTCTACAAACCGTTCAGAGCCTGCTCGATAGCGTAATGGCTAAGGCGTTCGACTCAGAATCGTTCGTCCTTGTTGGGGTTCGCGTCCCAGTTCGGGCGCGGTGGATATGCACTGCTTATGATTCCTAACAAGGATGAAACAGCTGTACAGTGGTTCCATGGTTCCTTTATGCTGAGTTGAGTGATGATATCACATGGTGAATTATTTCATGAATAACTTCTATCTATTGTGCTACGATCTCTTTGCCATAAAACGAAAGAGATCAGGGGAAACTGCTGAAAATAGTCGGTTGGTTTTTAATTTTTCTGTCAAAAACCGTGCGAATAATCGAAAATGTTAATCGAACGAGCAGAAGATATTTTTGTACTATGTCATTCAATTGAAAAGCTCAGTCAGTATCAGAGAAAGTAGTAGGTAAAAACTGAATATCAGATCTGCCCACCGGTAACCACATGTTGCATTACCTATAGCTAATCTTAAAAATACCTGTATTTTATTCCATAATATTTATTCCTCATTCATTTTGTCGCGCACACTGTCAATTCTTCAATATGGATGTAAGAGTATATATCATACAGCCAGCGGTGAACCGAATTAAAGTGCTTTGAATTCACACATGTTGAATGATCCAGGAATAAATAAGGCTGGGAATATCGAATTGACTTTCCGGCATATTGTGCTACTGATTCTGTCATTCAGAGTCATCGCTCCAGGAGAGATAGTTCCGAGCGCATGATTCATATCGTGAACGAAAAGGGATGAAATCCAAACTATTGTACACAATTCTAAAAAATCCTATCTGTTCTCCTAATCTTGTAAACACGTTTTCCGTGTTTTAGAGAGGGATCGGATCTATGCATCCGTTGTCAACGTGTCCGAATATATGGTGCACAAAGAACGTGGAGATTTTGTTAAATCGGAGTATTTCACCAACCCAACTCTTTATGAGTCCCAATTCCGAGAAAAGGTAGGTCACCGGTTGATCAAGATTAAGTGGCGTGTTTTGATAAATGTCAACATACAGGCGAACAAACAAATTCTCAGCCCAGAGTTACCGAAAGGATGTTATTCTTATGGTTACAGTTCCGATACCTTTTTTGCGGGTGCACAAGTTACTCGGTGCCGGAAGTGAATACGCTCTAATTCATGTTTTTGATTTTACTTAATATATCCTAATTTTCGAAGTATTAATCAAGCCGCTTCAGTGCCCGCCTGACGACTGTAAGCCAGTGAGGCTCAGGAAAACTGTTTCAGCATTGATTGGGACTGTCGGTACTCAACGCGTTCAAACTAGAATGTGAATCCGATGCACAAACTTTCGCTAGCTTGCAAAAACCAGTGGCAGGTGCCGGAAGTAAATCACATAGTGCCGATGTTGGACCAGTCCTTGCTGGCCTATCCAGTTAGCTCAACGGCAATGTTGTTCGAATCGTGTTTGCTCTCATTTCCAGCGCCATCAATGCACAGTACTAATTACTCGTAGCTAAGATAAAAACAGGTATAACGTGTTTCTATGATTTCTCCGTGCTAACTCGGGCGGTCGTAGAACATGAGGAAAGACGAAGAAATTGTATCTAATCTGGCACCCATAAAAGCTGTATGATGCATGGTGCATTCAACTGCAAACTGCAAGATGAAAATTATCTTTTGTCAATCTCCTTCGGTTCAAGTCTTGTTCATTAGAAACACCAACAAATATATCAATGGGAGGCGCCCACCTTATCCGGATAATTACTTAAGATTGGCAAAACATCAGTCAAAAAATGATTTGTTTCTAAACTATTGTGTTCTCATCTTATTTGTCTTATATTGCTCGGGTCCTGCTTCTTTTCCATTAATCCGTGTTAGTACAGTAGCACCTTAGACAATTACGAGATCACGTTCCACCGATAATTAGTCAGGGCTTCGAATTCACGAATTCATATTCAGCGATGTTTGAGTCCTTGTGCTGTGATTTCAAGCAGATAACCGCGTTTACAGTCCTATTTTGGACAGTGGACTCTATCGTATTGCCAGTTTAAACGAAATTGTCAATCAACCGATTGTCGAATATGCAAATTCATCATCCTCCACGGAAAGTGTGATAATGTGCGAAAATACTAAGTCATGGACGAGGTGTACTATTTCCACCCTGACCGAATAGGTGACTGTACGGAAAACTGCTTTGAATTTTTCAACGGAATTGTTCCCCAAAGATCACTGCAATACAAGTCGAGTGTCCCGAATGAAATCTTCGCAAAATCTTTGAACTTATTTCTGAGAGAGAGGGGGTAGTCGATTAATGTCACTTTAAATCATATTGGGTAATATTTGAAACTGAATACCTTGACATTTTTTAAATTTGTGTCATTTCCTACCATTAATGAGGCGGAATAAAAGAACAGTTTACCATTCCTGTAAACCTTGCAGTGCAATGCAGTCAAAATAATCCCAGAAAGCACCGATGGACTTGGTCATGGTATCTCTGACACTATGAACCCCCGGCTAGAAAGATTCATCGGTGGCTGATATTCCTGCTCAAAATCTTGAATAGCCTCTAAGCTACGCAGATTAGTCGTTTTTTGATTTCCATTGAAACGATTAGTGGCCTCTTAATCTGGCCGTTGACTCAAGATAACCCAACGTGAATCGACAAGGTCAATTAATCGAGGTTTGCTTCTATAACAGACAGCTATCCATGATGTCCGCAGGTTAGATAGAATCGCCTCTGATTTGCAATCCTTGTGTGTTCTGATAAAAAAAACATCGACTGAATGACAAAGTGTCACGGTCTATTTTCAGCAGGTCTTTTATAAAAACCCGTTTGGGTGATCTTCTCCACAAATCTCGAGAGCAGCTAATAAATGGGAATTACTTTTCTGATAAATGCTGTTTAAATAAAAGGCCTACTGGATAAAGAAATTCTCCCATTTTGAATTGACTCGATGAAACAGTCTGTATATCTATTGTTCTAAGTGTTCTTCGAATCAGACAATTATCTGTGACTTTTGTACTCCCACAAGTCGGCATTCAATCCCACGAACTGTCGTACGTTACAGATAGCATTCATAATTTTCCCACCTTGTACCTAACAAAACTGATGTTAGTAAGGACGACGCATTTCACTGCCTTGTTCACACTAATGGCAGATTGCACCGTACACCTCCGTGCTGATTAACGGAACCTATTGGGATGCCAGAGTTCCGAAAATTTTAACAAGGAAGAATACGAAATCTTTGTTGGATATAAAGCCTGATGTTCCGGGAAATCCGACCGACGAGGGTATGTCCAATGATTTTTTTCTAACATGTCCTAACAGATTACATTCACTAAAGAAGGCGTATGAAAAACTTCTACTCAAAGAATAGCTCATTCCGCTTCGATATGAAGTATTCCGTGTATTTTATAAATGATTTGCACAATCAGTTAATTTTCGGTTTTATGGTCCAGGCAAATAATACATTTGTGTTGCTGTCCAAGTGGTCGTTCGCATTGATTTGCGTGCTGATTCGCTCCTTTCGTTCCGTCTATTAAGGGCAGAAGAATGGCGGAAAACACACGAACTTCAGCCTGAATTAACTATTGTTAATTAAATCTACCACTTCATCACAGGAATAGCAGGAACAATATTTTCAAAGTCATGATAATATCGGATTACTCGTTCATCGTGCATCCGTCGATCTTCTTCAACGTTTGAGACCAACAAACCTTCATGCGGTTATTTTTTCACTGGGGATAGTAGAAGGCATTTGATATCTATACTGTTATCCATCAGAAATTTCTGGCAAAGAGTGAATTCAGATCCTGTCAGGGTGTAGTTTTTAAAATAACACTATTAGCTCAATTATTCAAATTACGGGATATTCCTATCCCATACTCTCAACATCCTTCATGCAAACACATAAGCGCGCATATATATATATATATATATATAGAGAGAGAGAGAGAGAGAGTTGAGAAGACTTACACTGAGTTAATACGTTTATCGTGACGTTTCGATCCAAACTAGGACTCGTTGTCATATATATAATGTAGTTGCAGAGACGGTGGTTATGACTGAACTAAGCAGTCTGTTCCGCAAATGTCATTCGCAACAAACACAGGTGAATGCCCCATTTATTTGTCAGGGGAATCAGTGCGATGTAATCCAATTGGTGTAGCCCTTTTGCCTAGTTTCCAAACTCTGACTGCACGTGTCGAAGCTTAATGCAACACGCACCAGAATGTTTGCTGGTCAGTAATGCAAGCCGCCTCGGTGTTCGGTTGCGTTGTGTCATATACCGCCGACACACGTATACGAACCCGGTATTGTTGAACGAGGTTCGACATTCGCAAATCCTATTAATTTTAGTCTGATTATCAAATCGTGTACCATAGAAACTGTGTATCAGAATTAACGGATTTACAAATAACCTTGTCTTAAGCCTTGAGGACAAGATTCGATTTTAAAATATTGCACGTTCGCAGAAGATTCGCAGAAGTTTAAGATGAACAATGTTTGAATGAAATGCCACATATCGGCTTTTGCTCGGCAGAAACTTGTGCCATTCTGGACTACCGGGAAGAAGGGTTAATATCAACCAATGGAGTTTAATAAAATCGAATATTTGGAAGTGGTGATTTGCTAGCATGCAGTTAAAAGGTATTCTGAGGTGGTTGGGTTAGTTGAGCACGTCCATGGCCCCAAAATCAAGTAATATCTCCGTAAACTTTAACAAATGTGCCTTGCTGTATTCCAACTAGGGTAACATTGGATTAGCATAGATAAATCTTCCAAGAAATATGACATTAAGAACAAAGATGTTCAGTCCTGGTGCGAAAAATTACTCAGATTGCCTATTTTAGGTGTACAAAAGGGAAACTTCACTGCTGAATTTCATATTTGTCCAATAAAATGAAATCACATTCGAAGCTATTCAAAATTATCACCGGAATGAGTTTATTAAATTTTCTATGTGGTGCATCCCGGACCAAATCAAATTTAATCACTTACTCTCACATTTGGTTTACCTTCATATTAGGTTGTCCAACGCTACCTCACAGACTGCTAGCCATCTGTGATATTTCGGCTGACCCGGGCGGATCCGTTGAATTCACTGAAGAATGTACGACCATTGATGAGCCTTTTAATCTCTATAATCCTGTCACCGAGAGAACTTTAAATCAGTGAGTCCGGCTTACATTATACCTGTTGGCAATTTCACTTCCCGTTTGTTGTTAGAACCACCCAAACCTGCTGCTTCTTTGTATCAGGTTATTTTCAAAAGCACTGAAAATATGTAGTTTACTGAACAATCTATATGAAGCAAATCAGTCCAGACAGCCGAAAGATAGTAATAGAGAACTGAATTGCGTACAGAATCAGATTCATCTTGCTTTATTCTGGCCAGAATGATCAATGAAAGCAATCATATACTTTTGCACCATTGCCTATTCACCGAGTCCAACTGGCGATGCGCATCAAGCACCAAGTTCGACGAGACACACAAATTAGCTCCGCAGGCCATTCACATTGTCTGCCAACAAGATCTTGAATTTCGACACCACATGATACACCACCTGGCATTTTAGTCACTGGCAATGCTGGGCACTGGTTGCTGATCACAGTTAGGCTAGATGAGTTTTACGCCGAAATCTAAAACAGGCCGAATTTTCAAAAAATTACGTACAAATGTGGACTATTCTATCGCGTTATGCATTCTCGTTTTCTCAATGATGAGATGAGGTTCGATGTTTCGTGTTTCATCAATCTACTCTTGCAGCAGATATGTCATTTTGCCACTGTCGTTTCAGTTGGTTTTAGCCTAGGGTCCATCCTTCCCTTGGATGTTGTGTTACTTGGACACGGAAACCTTGTCATGCTATTCTCCTCCAACACAACATGGTCCGATGCAATCGTGGTAATTTTCATCGCGTCAAGTTAGAAATATGCCACTTCGTTTGGTTGACTAACTTCGTGTTAAACCCACAGCTGATTGCACAGCCAACGCGAAATAATCAAACAGTTTATCTTCTCACCGGTACCACAAGTAGGCTTAAATTGAACGAATTTTCAAAGTGAATGAACAGCGGTTAATCAGCCACTTTGATCCAAATAAGTTTGTTACGCAACGGCTTTCATATGAGAACCTTAGCTTCGAACAGTGCTGCAAATCAAATGTACCATAAAATACTATTCGAATGCGAGCACCAAAGACGCGTAATTAATCCGCAATGTTTTCATTCCAGAATACATGGTGACGGTATTCTTATGTGTTCTATTGACAATATGCCTGCTCAACTACCGTATGAAGCTAGTGAACATTTCGGAAATAAACTGATGCCTTATTTGTCTGACATGGTAAGTGGACACCGACTTCCACTGGTTTCATTTGAACAAAGTAATACTTTTAGCGTGCAAAATCAATGAACGTTACTAAACGTCACAACTCATTCGAATGCACACATCCATCAAAATCAATACGTTCTTTTTTAATAATATGTATATAACCACTTCGATTTACAATTTCACCAATTTCCCGTTTTGCTAAACTCGAAACCACTAGGGTGTCATTAATCTTACCGTTTAATATTATTTACCTAGGTCAAATTCATGATTCACTCTGAAGTTTACTTGCCAACGGAAGGTTATGAAACGGGAAACATAACTCTGGAACTGTTCACTACTCATTTCCCGCTAAAATTTCGATTACTGTATGCCATTTACTAGACGGAAAAATTGGCCTATCACTACCTTGTGGTTGGTACCAGAAACGTACAAATAGTAAAACACCGTACGCTAGCCCCATCATTATCTATTTCGGTCCGTTTGTTAGAAGTTCCTCTATAGATTGCTGGTCTTTATCTATTCCACTTGAATTGGTCATACCATTGGACACATGACATTGATTTGGGCTCACCCTTTTGCTTACTGAACTTGAAACAGTTGTGCTAGAAACATTTCAATAGTTGATAGGTAATCAGTACTGTACGGAGCTGGCGCTTAAAGCAATGTCGAGTGCTGAACCATCCCTCAGATTATTTCGAGATCATGTCATAGTTACTCAGAATTATGTTGAAACCCTGAGTAAATCTTGTCCAAATATTATTCGAAACCACACGCACAAGGGTTACCTAGGCGCGTAATTACAGTGACTTGCGCCCATTATCTGTGCATTATTCTATAGTTTGCAAACATACCAACATTTTCCGCATCGTGTTAAGCAAAAACGCATTCTTGCACGTCTGCGAATGCTGACTGTTTCTGGCGTCTTTCTAGCACGATATAGAAAGCACCGTAGTCTAAGCATTCGGATGAACAGCCCCTCAAAACGAAGTCTGAAATTTGCGCATTCAGCAGTACAATGCACAGAGTGCATCTGGAAAAGGATTAAAAGCGTGCCATGTCTGATAATTGAGTTAACCGTGTTTCTTGCGAGCAGCGTGTTGTAAAAATAAAACGAGCACAGGAAAATTCGTCGAGATAAACTAAACCATATGACGGAATAACAAATTTGGTGAGATGACAGATTTTCCGCCGTGATCATCAAGATGAATGAAGTCAGTTCAAAGCCACAAGAATTTACCTTGCAAATCAAATACGCTTATAAAAAGGAGCATTTGAGAAATTTGGCGCGAAAGTTTCTGAAAACAGCCGAAACATAGCCCAATTATTAAGCCCAATGACAGCCGTGTTCTGTGGTTGGGAAGAATTTTCAAATGGTAATTGTAGTTTTATCCCTGATTATCTTCGTATTTTGGTTTGTATCAGTCATCTGTCCTGATGAATTTGCGCGTGAACTGCTCGTCCTCTCTCTCTTGCTCGCTCTCTCGTCCGCTTATTCATTGCGTATTGCAATCAGAAACAGCAAACTTCTAACGAAAGGCAGATTGTGAACAGCAGTTGAAATTTTACCTAAACTTCATAATTCAACCATCTTAGCGCAACACCATTCACGCCAAACAGCGGTGCTTAGATTCCTCAAAACATTGAGAAAGAGGATGCATTCTGCAGAAAGTAAGAATTGATGATAGGCAACTGCGACTACCAGTATAAGGAATTTATTTGAGGGTGAGATATATATAGATACATATGTTCGCTTACTTAGTAGCCCTTTATTATAAGTTTGAAATTTCAGTTCGTCATCCCCATTATTCATCCTTTCGAGTGTTTGTTTACGAGGATTCTGCGTCTGCTTTAAGATTATTCTGATAAGGATGAGATAATAAAAAAAAGGAAAACATAAGTATCCGGACCAAACGACGTAAGGAGTGTATCGAAAAATCGATGCGCCATGTATTGGTTTTTATTGTGAATGATATAATATTAATAACACAGCGTTGTTGGTAGATGTACTGCGCCAACGTTTCGACTACCGTGGGTAGTCTTTCTCAAGGCAAGTTTTACAATCAAATGACTGAGGGAACGTTCACAATAAAAACATAAGTATCTTAGATTACATGTAGTTCACTATCCTGGGAAAACTTTCAGTGTTCCCTATCAAAGTGACTGAATAAACTACCAACCCAATGATATTACACGGATCAAAATATCAGTATCTCGCAGTGCCTTGTACTTGGTTGTGAAGGCAAGCTTACAAAGTGCGTTTTTTCCAGCCAGCGATTCATATTAGAAAGAAGCACGTCATAAAATTCATCTACCGAGAGCTTAGCTAGTTATTTTCGTTGCTTAAACTTAGCCCAACACAAATGGTGACCGGCAGGTTTTTCTTAGTTTTTAATTTGACATAAGCAGTTCAAAGCGGATACTGTTTGCTGTTTACAGAGAGGTGGAGAGCCAATCAAACATTTATTGAACTCCGGACGACCGTTTGACTTCAAGACAAACGGCTGACTTATTGATTGTTTAGTGCACCAACATACATGTAGTTGTGCGTATAAAGTTTCAAAAGTAGCGGAGGTTCCTTAGGTTGCATGAAGACCAAAGAGCAGAGACGTGAAAACTACTGGACAAAAAGGAGCCCTCATATGACTCAACAAAAGGTGAACAATTCTGATCCGGTGTTATGGGACTGAATTTTGCCTATAGCCAGTTTCGGTGACTTGTAGAGCCGAGGGCTGTGTTCAGGTGGTTGAACACCATCTTTCGGTGTATATTTCCATCCCTTTGCTTTTGATGAATTATAAATAAGAACAAACTCAAGGTCGATTTTGGCTAACACCACTGAAGACAGAGCTGTTTTGTATTGCGCAATGTAATTAAAGTGACATTTTGAAAGTGTCTAGTTTCTCGCATTCAACTTCGGTATTACCAAAGAGCGCATTGTATGGAGGGAGGTTTGGAAAGCGTAAAACACTGAAAAGTACAAGTGCCTACACGATCCTCAGTTGACGCATTTGTCGTGCCAAAAGCAACGTAGGTTAAAAAGCGTAGAGATTGAAAAATAAGCCTTGAAAGACACTAGCCAAAGCCCCTAAACTGGACGGGTTGATAGTCCCACCTACCATAAAAACTAGATGACTGTGATAAAATGTAAATAAGGAGGGGCGTGTTGTGATGTTTCTCAATGGAATGTTGATGTAGTTTTGTCAGCAGCCTTTGCTAACGGTGACACAGTTGTTAAATAAAGTATACATAGAGGCCAGCCTCCTTGTGAATAGATTTATTACTCCCGTTCCATCTGGTATGAACAGCCATCATCGAGTTTAAGCATTACCCGACTGCCATGATTATTCGTGACCCATTAAGACTGTGAGTACCAAATGGACAAACGTAAATTAATAACAAGAAACTTCCAAACCGGAAATTGCAGGCAGTGATCGAGTGGTAATCACCCCAATTGGTTATCACGAGCGTCTAATAAACCGACCGTTTACGAAAGGCCACCGAGACCCGAGTAATCAGCAATCGAATGTGGCAAGTCGAGCAGCGAGTCAAGCCCCCCACATTGCTGCAAACTGAGGAAGAAAAATAGAAGAAATATCTCACCAAATAAACTCTGATAGATCTGATTCTGTTTCTCCTTGGTGCATGCTTACAACCTTAGAATTGCATTAAAATGGATACCGGTCACTTAAACCGTAAGGTGAAATCCGACTTGCGTTCCATTATGATCGGTATCTCAACCGGCTTTGACAATCAGTTTGTTGCTCGTAGGCCAACGCTTGCGCTTTTATTAGGTTAGTGATGCCAATCTCTGTGGTACTCGCTATAATTCTCTTCCAAGTATATAAAAAATCAAAGTTAACGTGCAATTCTATGCAATTGCAGTACTACAATTGGGTATCAATGTACCAGACAGCAGCCAATTAGCGATGCATTTTAGTCTATCACCATAAGTTATCTTATCCTGCTCTTTGAAGGTAAGCTCTGTTATTCTCCGATGATTCAGTAAACCAAAATATAGTGACTAGAAGTGCCTCCAGTTAAATAAATACAAAACCGATCAATATGCGCTTCCAAAATTACCTATTCATGTGTTTCCATTCCCACTGAAGATTAAATCAAATGCAAAGGAAGCTTTTGAAGATTTTGACGCCTCACCGGAAGTGAAGAACGTAAGTCATTCCTGTTATGCAATACGTTTTATCTGAGGACGTTGCAATGTTTGTTATCTTTATACGTGGATCTGAACCCTGAACCCGACTTCTTAAGAGGTAGACGTGGACAATGGTTACTATTTTTATGTTAGCTGGATTGTATGTGACAAGAACTGAAACCCAGTGCCACTAGTCCCAAATCGCCTGACCAGAAACCCATGGCCGATATCAGCCTATGGCCAACAGTTGAAAAGAGCTAAAAAACAACTTAAATTCAAGTATATCATCCGTTATTCAACAGTGAAACAATCACTTGCACGGCCGTAGCGGAAAAGCGCGAAATTCGATAGACGAACAGGAGAAATCTAGGTGGGTATTCGAGATAAACAAAATGGTTTACCAATAATTGGAACGACACCATTTCAGGGTAGACTACAAGTGCACGCTCAGGGTGCTACATTGGTTTGCTTGGCAACAAAACAGTGAAATAAAAGTTGGACGCATAGGACATTTGTAAGTTCAATCACCTTAGTTAGCTAAATGCATTTTTCAAATATTAAAACGTGTTGTTTTAAATTCAAATTCGTTGACTTGCGGCAGGCTGGTGTTTCTACCGATTATGCTTTATGAAGCATCAGGTGGAGAGTGTCGATTTTGGGGTAGCACTTGGTGGGTAGCACCTATCGATCAGCGGATGTCAATTCTAAATAGATATTCCATTAGAGGAAGAGCTGTTCCCTCGGAAACAGAACGACGTTAGTTAAAGATAAGCATTCATCGATTATGGCATACCGGATTTTGAGCCACGCAAATTTTTCGTTTACCATTTCTCATTATCACATTGCTGAAAAATGAACACGTGAACGTGAAGGATAATAATTGTCAAAAATGGTTTTAAATTTTATTTTTTAATTTGGGATCATTGAATATCCATTGCGTTTTGTTTCCAGGCTGTTATCACTTCGAACGGACACTTAACAGACAGATTCAAGTACATTGATCAGCTTCGATCCCAGAAACGCGTGTCATCCAGCGTGGCCTCGTATGACAAACGGGTTTTGGTACTCGGTGCTGGTTATGTGGTTCCTCCTTTGATCGAGTACCTCTCCAGGGACAAGAAAATCCATATAACCGTAGGTAAGTGAGCAAAGAATTCGTTGAACTGTCGACCCTACCTCCATGATTGGTGCAGTACAAAAAAGAACACGCTGTTTCGGTGGATTTCAGGACTTGGATTTCCGGTTAGGAAGAACATTCGCCACGCGAAGAACACTCTGATAGGTCCAATCTTGGTTTACGACCGAATACATGGCCACGAAATGCATGTTTACAAACTGTGTGCATTTCACATGCAGTAGACAACAAATAGTTTACTGCACAACCGTTTTCATCTACTCATTTTTGACCAATTAGCCTTGTATGGTCAAAACGCTCAGAATGGGACACGAATTTGAGATGAGTGATTATGAATCGAACGTGGTCTTTCGCGATGACCCTTAAATGGTTCACAAAATTTCAGGCTGATTTGCTAGGTACTTATCAAACCACTTTGTATTGTATCGTATTGCATGGCAAAATTATATGAGCTAGGAAAACTTACAGTAATAGAAAGAAAATAAATCAATGTGGACGATAAGAAAGGAAGCTAACATTGGCCGTGTGTAAGCAGATAAACGGTGGATATCGGGCGAAATATTTCAGTTATGACGGTTTCACTGCAACTCTCTGATAATTTCTTCCTTCCTAACCGAGACACGTGCTACATATGGCGCGGTGCAATTGCGAACAGCACTAGTACGACAGAGAATTAGACTGTTCTTTGAACAGTGGATGCATGCGGAGGGCAAGAATACAGAGCCCAATATAAGGAACGAGTACGATCTGGAAGAATTTTCACGGACAATATTTTCCATGCCTTGTTGTGTAGATCGCAGAGTTTATCACGACCAATGACAGACAGAAATCAATAAAGTTAATCAGAATCTTTCTATAGTTGGCCCGGAAAAATAGCTGGGTAGGAATAGAGTAAGATGTTGATGGTCAAAGGAAGCAAAAACAGTTTACTTTGAATCAAAATCTTTCCCAGTCCAAGAATTTGAGAAAGCGGGCGACGTATTCGTTGGATGCAGTCAAAGACCTGGGAGGACCAAGGTAAATTGGTGCAAACTGCAAAACCTAGTATGTTGCAAACCCAGTTCTGGGAACGGAAAGTTCATTATGGAAAGGCGAACGAGAAAGGATAAAAGTGCACTCAGAACACTCAGGAGTGTTAAGGTAAAGACTGGACTCTAAAGAAAAGTTCTCAATATTAGGCTAATTCCATGGAAAGGATGTGAAGTCCGACTAACTGGAAACTGATTCACAGGGTACGACATCAGCCGCGAACCTGAGAAGATGACCAAGAGGATCAGTAAATAAGTCACTGACGTAAACATTGGGAACATCAAACAAAAAAAAACAGTTTCTTGAAGAAAGCTGAAGTTGATAACTGAGGAATTAGATGAGTGATAAATAAGTTTATTTATCTGAGATCTATTGGAAAAGTAGTCTTTTAACCAAATCAGTATGGACTCAAACTTTTGGAGATGGAAGCAATGATCCGAGTAGAAAGCAGACGAACAATCTAAGATAAAATGGACCGTCTTCAGGAAGCTGCTCAAAATTTGGAAGTAAGCTGCCAGAGTGGAGCAAGTGCATTCAAAGTAGACCCCTTCAGTTTATAAGCATAAAGATATGACCGTTAAGGGATAATGAGGGAGAAACTCAAAAGACTGAGGCCAACATGTTCAGTTAATTTGGACGCAGAAGAATTAATGGCAGTGGGATAAAATTGGTTTCAGGAAGTGTACTGCGTTGTGTTTTGGGATGGGACCAATCGTCACAGATTACCATAAAGATGGAACAGAGCGAGTAACAAGAAATTTGTTGACAAGCGTAGTCATGACATCCAAGAGGGAATTTGTTCCATATCTGAGAAACTTGGAAGACAGACCATCTGGATCAACCACGGGTGCAGTTTTGGAGATTCCAAAAAGCTTGGAAATTTTCTCGAAATAAGACGATTCAATTTCTGAGAAAAGCAGGAACTGTATAGGTTCGCAATGTATCAGAAAATGAGTGAATGAATGCGAGATTCAGATTGTCAGCATTCGCACTCCCAATCGATGATCGAAAGCGTTACCCGCAGGGACCGTATACCCATTGCCAATTACTGCACCACAAAAAGGGAAAATATGAGATAGCATTTAACCGCCGCACAGTGAAAACTGCCTCTAAAGTAGATAAAGACAATGCTAGATTTGCTAGATCAGTGGCGACTGATGTCTATTGTGACATCACCAGTAGTTTGCTTCGTGAGTCGAGCTCTATCTTGAATGCAAACTGTTCGTGTGTCTGGGTGAATTCTGCAGTTCAAAATGCTGGTCCCGTGCGACATTTTCCCAAGCAAAAATGTAATGTTAATGGCGACCAAAACCCTGCTGGTCATTTTGTTTGGTGTTGTGCAACTAAAGGTCGTCTGCTAGCAAGCACGTTAACGTTTCTTGGACTAGATCCATTGTGACAAATTTAAGCATCAAGACAATGAGGAGGATAAAACAGAACCAACCTGGATTAGAGTTCCCATCGAACAACCCATTCCGGGCAACATGGATAAAGTGTGTGAACAACTCCAAGTGACTGTGTTAGAGACCAGCGAATTGCAGCGCAGCCAGTCCTTTCGGATGTATCTTTCGTATGCTGGGTGCTCAATCGAAGTGATCCCCAGAAACGTTGGAGCAGTTTTGTGAGCAGTTGTCTATAATTGTGAGAAACCGCGACGACTGGGTATCACATAAGTTATTAATGAAGTTCAATAATCTGTTGCCAGCCCGCCCAAATAGTCAAGCTGAAATGACTTCCAACACAGTTGTTCGCTTTCGCAATCCGGCATGAGCGTTAGGCACGAATGATGTTTAGATGTTTAGATAAGCTATTGAAGAATAGTTCTGTCGTTCTCACTGGCAGTGTGGGCGTCGCTACTAAATAAATAATCAGTTCGTATTTGTATGCTCACGAAATTCGTACGAATAACAGCGCAGATGGGTACAAAATGAAGTTGAAAGGAAGTAATGAGTAGTGGCAAGGCGGTGCTTTCCATGTGAAATTGTACAGGAGTATTCCAGTGCACATCCCAGCCGTCCGAAACGTTTGATACGATTATTCCAAAGTTTAAAGACTACGTTCCTATACACCCAGCCAGCCCAGACAACCATGATGCAACATCTCATGTATACCAATGGTAGATTGCTAACTACTATGGTGCACTGCTAGTAGTTTTTTTCAAAAACTTCCTTCTTCCTGCTGTTTTATTTTCAAATTGGTGCCAATCGAAGACTTGATAAAGTTCGATCATCGTGGATTTTTTGACTGCGAGCATCGTTATCTAGGACCTAAGTGTCAAACTTTGAAATAATTCGAATACACGACTCTCGAGCAGTGCACTCGACATGGTACCATTGTTTATTTTATTTTGTTCTCACCTGGAACACTTGGTTTCATAATGCTCAGATCAGTCACGATAAAAATGGCTCCCCGAATTAGCCGCACTAATAATCAGTATAATGTTTTTTCCCATTGATTATCGATCTATGCAATCCCAGTCTCAGACGTGAAAAGCGAACTAATCGAGCTGACGGAACACTTCCCCAGAATTAGAACACGACATTTAAATATTTTGGATAACGAGAAAGCGTGTGGAGAACTGATGAGTCAGAATGACTTAGTGATCAGCCTCATCCCGTGGAAATATCATCCGACGGTCGCAAAACAATGTATCAAACAAAAGAAGAACTTGCTCACTGCCAGCTATTGTACACCAGTTTTGAAGGAAATGGAGCCAGAGTAAGTTGCATGTCTAATTTTGTACGATACTCCTGGTTGTAAAATGTTTATTTTGCATCATTCTGTCCTGAAAATCTCTCAATATATTCATTTCTCTCTTATGAAATACACATGGTAACATCCGGTCATGGCAACTAGTCATCGTTACTAAATCACATCATTATATTGGGTCTTAGAAACCGACTAAATTTGTCGAATTAACAATCACTGGATCAGCTGATTTCAACGTATCAATTGTTTAAAGTTTCACTATGTAGGCTGCAACGTAACACCTGTTTAAACTACTGTTACATGGCCTTGTAGTCCACTAGGCTTTACCTCTCAAAATCCGCAAAACAATGCAGCCAAGGTATACATAGTGTTTCCACTGAACAAACCTCAGATGGTCAACCCAGCGGACTTGATTACAGTGTTGTTTCACTCTGCACCTCCTTATTTAGAATCGTGTTTTGATGGATCTGCCCGTTCGTTATTCCGAGTAATAATACGACAACTGCACATCTTTAATGTCACTTCCATCGGCCTTCTGTACCTACTAACGGTTTACGAATAAAGTCTAAGTATAGTCCACTGCTGAGTGAGAAGTTTAGTTGCATTCCCCGAATGGCAAGTCTTTACTTTGCCTACCTAATCATACACCATACAGTAACAGTGTGCTACGTATACCCTAATCCCAAATTCCCACCATATAGCACTTCGTCAATCGGAACACATGCTTTTACACCACGGCGAGGATGAACGATCCCGTCTACGCATTGGCACCTCAGTTGTTCATACTTCAACCTTACTCTTCCATACCCACTAATTTCACATTCTGCTGCACTAAGCACTAGGTGTTCGCGTGCCATCTCCACAAACCTGGTTTCACTGGATTGCGCTTTCCTCAAGTTGTATCGTTCCCCTCTGATTGAGATTACCATTTCCGAACGCGAAGGGCAACTGCACGTTTGTCCCGCTAATAGTACTGCAGTTTTAGCGTGAAATTCATAGCGTCCGACACTAACCCGTTATCTAAGATTGTAAAGTGAGCAAACAAGGTCGACTTTTAACAACACCTGTTCAACAATGTGCTGAGCATTTGGAAGCGAAGTCTGCAAATGGCGTAATGAGTCGAAACTGGCTGCAGCTATCGCTCGCCATCGTTTTGCTCACCCCTTGAAATTCATCCAATTTGGTCCCGTCAATAACCACGTTTAGATGCTAGCTATTGAATTTACAATGTAACTTTAAACGTTTTGCGCGAAAATACAGGTAACGTCTTGGATCAACATATGTCCGAATAGCCAAAACGCAGAGGTAACTAACAAATCCCAGTATGATTAAATCAGTTGGGTAACCAAATCTCAAGGGTCTTTCGTACAACTATTGCATTCTAGATTTCTTGAGGCTGAAATTACCGCATTCATGGAGATAGGACTGGACCCGGGCATCGATCATTTGCTGACCAAAGAATGCATAGATGATGTGAAGGAGAAGAACGGTAAAGTTATCTCCTATCGATCATTTACCGGAGGTCTTCCTGCACCGGAAAACTCAAACAATCCACTAAGGTACAAGTTTAGCTGGAGTCCGGAAGCGGCATTGTCAACTGTAATGAATGGTGCTCGGTACCTGGAAGATGGTCAGGTGAGAAATCCCTCCCTTAAATTACACGGTGAATAAATAAAAAGTCTTTTTTCTTTCGGAACTAGAAGTAGTTAAGGTGTAATGCGAAGAACAGCCAAGTGCACGGTAGAATTTTGAGCTTGTTACAGTAAAGCGTAAGCTGAACATTGTTGTTCTACTGACCAAACCGTCATAGGGAAACAACGAGGTTAAAGTACTGAGTAATTGCATACCTCAATCCTCGGTTATTTTCGCTGTAGTCCGCCTACTTTTAAGTGTTTAAGTAGCAACCTCAAGATACCGTTTTTATGCTACCAATTAATTCACCGTGCAGAAACAAAGCATTCCCTACTTCTTCGGAACATTTAACGTCAATAGGTGTTCAGCGAATACATGATTTTAAAACCCGATACGCAATACTCTGAAAGTTCTTGGCTGATTTTTTACCTCTCTCAGGTTTCACAAACAACTTCGTGAAAATTCTGCAAGTATAAACATCAACCCAAAGCCTACGATAAAATTACCTGACTAACAAATTTCAGGAAAAGTTGCACAAACGAGCACACATTCAGTCCGGTTTGTGCTTGCCTTTCACCATAGAATAAGTGTATCAATCATAGCCTGATCCGGCTTCCATATCTTTCTTCCATCTTATCAATTGGCTCTCCTGAGCAATCTACCAAACGCTATCTGCTTTGGACAAATGTGTAACCCTCGAGTTTTAGTATTCTAAGACAACCATGACCAATATCTCAGTCTAAAATCTTTGGTGAGATTGAGCAATAGTTTTAACGTGCTTACACTAATCAAATAACGTGCAGCGAACCCCTAGCATTTTTTAAATGATTTTCCACTAGGTGCTGCAACGTCTGTAGTAAATCATTCAATATCATCTTTTCATGTCAGGTGTGAGACGAATGCGAAAGTTAATTGGTTAGCCGTGTTAACTTAACCACAGATGTTAAGCCGAGTGCCGGGGCAATTCAAACACGCTTTGCGTGTTTATCACAGTATGTCGGTTTGCTCCCAACGGCCCGGTGAAAAGTAATGCGTCAGTCTGATGCGGACTGATGCGAAATCGTCTACTTTGATAATTCAGCGACTGAGATCTCAAGAAAAAATATACTTTCACAGATTGGACCTCCTCCAAATCATTGCCACGTGACGGACCATTTTCTCTTCATTAAATGTACCCTGGAGTTGACTTATTCCCAAAGTAATTAAACTGGCTGCTAGGATCTTCGAAGTTGAAGAAAATGTCAGTTGAAAATGTTGTCCTTCATTGAATGCAGACCACGTTAATAAGGAGGACGGTTAGAAAAAAAAGAGCAAATCTCTTGATGAATGCACCAATTTAATCCCGTTTCCTGTTTACAACTACTGATCTCGTGAAAATATGCTCCGGTTTTCGTTGCTGCTGTACAAAACTAGCAACTCAAAAAAGAAAAAGCGGACGATAAAAGTGAAGGATCAATTGCAAGAAAACTACGTGAAGACCTTCGTGGAAAAAGATTTTTAATTCAATCAGTCCACTGGTTGGGGCACTGGGACGTATCCCCTATGGTCTCTAGCTATCTCTTAAATGGATTTGGTGGAACCGAAACCGGTAGG
This sequence comes from Fasciolopsis buskii, assembly GCA_008360955.1. Classification (NCBI taxonomy): domain Eukaryota; kingdom Metazoa; phylum Platyhelminthes; class Trematoda; order Plagiorchiida; family Fasciolidae; genus Fasciolopsis; species Fasciolopsis buskii. The sequence goes on from LUCM01008510.1 coordinate 325,897, forward strand.
TTAAATGCACCTACAAAAGACATTCCGCAGGTTTCCATAACCTTTCTCGATGTAACCGAGTTCTCACCTAGATCCATTCATTCTACAAATGAAAGTTGCGTTCGACTTACTGGGTCGGATAGCACTATTCAACAATCTCAACCGGACGGGTGTGCCAATGAATTTCATAAAACCTGTTGCGAGCATTGTACTCGCATACCTACGGTCGCGTTAGGGTATACGGTGAACTGTCAAGTTCACTCGAATCGACTAGCGGCGTTCGACAAGGGTGTCCCATCTCTCCATTCTTGCTCAACTTTTTCATGGACGAGGTGATGTATGATGCTTTAGGAGATCTCCGGGATGTAGGAGTCGAACTGGGAAGTGGAGGAAAGCCATGCGACCTAGATTACACAGACAACGTCGTGTGCCTGTTCGAGTCTGCGGACCATGCACAACGGGCACTAGATAGACTGTCGAGATAGACTGTCGGTTGCTCGGTTTGGCATGTGCTTTGCACCTCCAAAGTGCAAAGTACTGTTACAGGACTGGACGACAGCAACGCCGAACTTGATACTGGATGGAGAGAAACTAGCGACTATGGACCGTTTCACCTAACTTGGTAGCTGCGTGTCCAACGATGGTAGCTCGTGATTAGAGTTAAGTATGCGTATATCCAAGGCTCGGGCAGCTTACGCTGGATTGAAGCACTTGTGGCGTCGGCCTGATATTTCACTGAAGTTGAAAGGTCGTGTGTACTGTGCTGCAGTGCGTTCAGTTCTGTTGTACGGTTGCGAGACGTGGATTATGCTTGCGGGAGATGTTCGTCGGTTGGAGGTTTTCGACCATCGATGTTTACGTATTATGGCTAGGATTGGATGGAGTGATCGGGTTAGCAATATTGAGGTTAGGAATCTGGTATTGGGTGCCACTTCTGAAAATAGCTTGTTTCAGTGTATGAAACTTAGTGGACTACGCTGGTTGGGTCACGTGTTGCATATGACGAACACTCATCCACCATACCGTGCCTTATTTTATGTTCCTCCTAAGGAATGGAAGAAGCCATGTGGAGACCAACAGATGACGTGGCAACGTGGGATGAGAAAATGTACAGCGAAATTAGGTTAAGTAGGTGTCTCACGCCTTCGTGGTTGGGGTCCGAAAGACTTGCGAACTTGCTGGCTGGAGACACTGAAGGATATGGCAGTGAACGGTGAACAGTGGCGATCGTGTTGTCATTTTCAGTTGAACCAGAATGATTGAGAGATTGTGCTTGTATAGTTTGACTGTGTTCCATATGTCGACTGCAATGCATTCTTATCTGTTCCCGCCTGTGTATGTTCACTGCCTGTTCCCCTTGGATATTCAGTCTTTTTATAGAAACGTGTAACTGTGGGGAAAGGCAGCGGTCATTGAGGCTTGCTTTGCTGTTTAACGCTGAACGATGATGATGATGATGATGATGATGATGATGATGATGATGATGATGATGATGACAATCTAGACCCATCATGCGACCATAACACACCTCGGAGAGCAGCATGCAGCGAGGAAGTCGTACTGAGAGCATTTGCAATACATGTTCCAACACTATCCATCCATATTTAAAGCTTGTTATCTGTATTCAATCCTAGGATACAGTACCTCACATCATAACTTGGAGTTACTCATAAGATACTCCAATTGCATTCTACCAATCGTACGAAGACGGCGGCGTTCAAATGCCAGAGGTTTTCGCATTGCTTCTGTTCTCAACGAGTATTTTTAGTCACACAGCAGGAATGATCCTACTGCCACCGTGTAAACTCGACAAAATCTCGTGCCCCAGACACTCGTCACCCCATAAACTTTGCATAAGAAAACCATTCAGTCCGAAATAGACGTCTGCAATTATTATTCAAAATTTGTTATGTTTACTTAATGATTTTGCCATGTGGTCCGTTTGCACAGTTTATAGTCCGTGGGTGATGGACTCAAATTAAATTGTCCATTCGAGGACCACATAAGTTCCAGTGTTAAGCCTAGACATATTTGGACAGAAATTAACGTCAAGTGTCTAACGGGATAGGCTTTGGATATCTTACAAATGAATGTCCATGGATCTATTGGAAGGACCTGATTGGCAACAGCCCTATTCTTTGTATTTACCCATAAGCTTAGCTTAAAAAATTGACCTAGACCAGCGCTGTTCAGTCCACGTATTTTTAAAATTGAGTCAGCTCCGGTGAAACTCACTTATTCTCACACTGTCTCCACATCGCAGGGTATAAAAGAGACCTAGATAAATCAAAATGCGGTCCTTCACGAGGTCAGCATCGATCATTTTCTATGCTGTACGCAAGTTGAAGAAAAGCCTTGAAACATAAAGTCCAATGAGATAGCTTGTAAACTGTTGAACAAAACTCCATACAGTCGTTGGCATTAAACATTTCATTATTGGTAGCACCAACAAATGACAGTGAGAAATGTCCATAACGTCGCTGTGGGTATTATCTTTATTATTTTTTCTGATAAATTTCATGGTGTATAACGTTTGTTACACGAAGTGACGATTAACCATCCAGCGTCTTCCGGAGACCTAACAAACTATTACAACCAAAAAAGTTGCCTGAAGGAAAGGAATTTAGTGTAAACGTCATTCTGCCAATACGAACATAGGTGATTTGTGTTCTTGCCTCATATTTGACTATTCTCCGAAGTCAGCAAAAGCAGGCTAGATGGACTGTTGACGTTCCATACTGCCTTATGAAAATAAGGTGATACACAACGGACTGAAGGACAACAAAGAGAAGAGTTCGCATGCAATACGGTCGAATTTCATGCTGAATTTTATCCGTCAGAAAGAAGAGTTTTCACATCACACGTGATGTATTACTTCGGTTATTTAGGCCAAGCGGTTTCAAAGAGGCAAACAAATGTTTGCACCTTGGGCTCGTAAATCTCTATCGATCCACATAGGATACGACAAATAAAAAACGATGTTTACTGCGCTAATCTGATTTGATCGCAATGGCTCTTCGAATATAATCAACTTCTTGCTAGTGCGAAAATAATTCAGGACATCTATCTGTGTGATGTGATTTCATTGTACGGATAACCATAGGTGAGGCTACATGCCCTGTTCGAATCTAGACGAAACTTAAATGAAACTGTCTGAATGAAATGCATAGGAGTTGGAGTCGCGTGTAATTTGCAGGTTAAAGAGTAATCTAATGTCACCAACTCCGTTTAACCATTCGTGTGTATTTCCTTCTACGTACTTGGATTTCCCCTATTAATGTCTTTGAGTGAAGATTTAAACATCCACATAACGATCGACGATGAACGTAGTGAAAAAGAGATAAACAAGTTATGAGACTTAATTTTTGTAAATTTGCTTTTGAATTTCGCCATACCCGATTCCCAGAGCGGACCAACAATGACTTTCCAAAGAAGATCATATAAATCCGATTTCAAGAACTAGCAAAAGAATATGACAATAGCGTGCCTGGACAATCGATTACACACAGTAAGCGAGATCATTCTTTCGGGAACAAAATTTAAATCACAGAACCCCTTTTTGGAGTGAACTTTAGATAATTTTACACAAAACTGCCCTAAGCAAACAAATCCCACACTGTCCACGCACTTTTCTGTCCCATTCGCAGACTGATAAACAACTTTCGATTTTTTAGACCATAATAGAAGCTGGGGAAATGTATCACTGCTATCAGATTTACATTAGCATATGAGCTTGCTAACACGCTGGGTCCCTCGGCTGAAAATTCAGAGCATAGACAACGTTGCGCTATACACAACTACCACGAAGTACGCTAACATCCGGCGTCTCTGAAGAGCAGATTTTTCTCACCGTAAGCAATTTCTGATTAGTAACGGCAAAACTGTAATATTCAGAACAACTCCAACATACATATATCATCTTCCCTTTCGGATCGACTGATATTAAACGATGATTTCCAATTTGAACTCCAGATTAAACCTGTTAAAACCGACAAACAATCGCACTACGATAGAGTCAAAAAATGATAAGGGCGGAGCAGAATCAACACAAAACATTTGTTTTTCTGTAGTCTCGACTGATCGGACCTCGAAAACCCTATTTCTCCTTCTTCATTTTACGTATGAAATAAATGGCTGTCTTTTAAGTGACGAACCGATCAATCGACGTTATTCCACTTGCATCAATAACTATGTAGCAAACTGTGGGCCACATTACAAAATTGGCCCAAAATGCTGGAAGCCGATCTGCACTGGCCAAAAGATTTTATTTCTAAAATCATTCGACTTCCATCGATTTCTGAAATCAAATTGATAACCATAGTTTCTTTAGCACCAAAAGGTTCTTCTAGCGCACGCCCTATATACAAAAAACATAAGCCAACATGTGAATAACACTGCATAAACAGAACCAAACATACACATAATCCCCAAATAGAAGATTCCGGTTAATAAAATCTTATCATCAGATGTAACCATGTTCTTGCTGCAAGTTGAATAATTGTCTGAATAATTGCAGTGATTTTTCGTCTCTTTCCCTAAATGCGTGCGAAAGTCGTGGATGGATGGAAGAATCAAAGCGATCTAATGCGGTCGTAACGCTGACTAGAACAATCAGTATAGAAATCTAATGTTCATGAAGGAATCTCCGCTTGAATAACACGCCAACTACTATGGAGTTATGTCCTTAGGGGCTGAAATCGAGTATCATCAAGGCAAAATATTACCCCTTCTCGTGTACACTTCGGTGGAATGGAGAAAACATTATTCCAGCTACCAGCCCGTAATATTCCAGGTTCCATAATCATTCGAAGACTATTAACTGTTCGACATCAAACTGTCTTTTGCGTTCCTATCCCAGGTTGAACAGAATTCCGAATAGACCTTGGTATTGTGCATATTGTCCTGTATCCTCACAAACCAAATGACTGTTATATTCCTCAGATCAAGGAAAATTCCAGTCTGACACAAAGGATCCATAATCAAAACAGCTCAAACGCCAAACCACCAACAGAACTGAACGTGATACTACACCTCCGAGAGGAATACCAAACATATAAGAGGACCCCAAGCAACATACACCCACCAAAACCACATACGAGACTATGCGATAATATAACCCCTCAACTGATATAGCGATTTGGAAGGACAACCTGTCAAGACAAAGATTCTCTAATAAACGATGGCAACCCATAGCGCACATACACAACACAACCAAAAGCTAGGCCTAAACACAGCACAGGGGCCTAGCTAAACTATGATCTCTCTCAGATGAGATATTGGAACTTTCTGACAATCCACTCAAAAGCTTATATATATCGCGACCCCAAAAAGAAATGCACAGAAAAAAGTGACTCTGCGTGAATCATCCCATAAAAATGATGACCGATGAAACTAGCTTATTCTCAGTATAACTCTAACATATCTACGATCCAATTACATCACAAACTGCATTGACTACTACCCATTATCCAACACAATCCGTAATCGTTCACTACCAAAACTAACCCAATCTTCAATGGACCAAAAAAACACATGAGTATATTAGATCAGTCCAAACCTCTAACACAAATATCCAAAAAACTGGCAACACAAAAAATAATACTCCGTACAAATATTTCCACAATAACACGAAACTAGGACACACAGAATGAACTCTCTAACCCCCAGCGCAAAGCAATGCATTCATGAATATCCCCAATTGCACAAAAATATCCCACACAAACCACAATGACAAAACAAACAAAACTTTCAAGCACTAATAATACGCTTAGATAAGGAAGATGTCCTACCTCATATCGCTCCAACCTCGCTGTCTTAAGCACTAGGGTTATCACCACTCCAACCCAGGCTTTTTCAGACACTGGTATGCGTAGAAATGTTTCGTCAAGTAATCTAACGAGATGCTGGACCATCTGTACCCCATAACCCTCAATGGCATCAAAATTTGCTTCAAAAAGTTAATCCAGAAGAAACCACCCGTCGCGACATAAGGTGCATACACTGTCTGAAAGTCCGAAATGCCATACTCTCCCTTTACCAAACTGCGCATAATCATTCCAACATGCTCTATATTGAAAGTGCCGTTTTATTCGGAACAGGTACGCAATAGTAAGTATACTGACAAGGTTACCTCACGTAGGGACACTGTAAGCTTTGATCATCATTTTTTTATGTAACACGAATACTGCAGCGCTTTAAACATGACTGCACTATCAATCCATCAGTCTAATTTACATAAAATATATTAGCACCGTTCCATGATAGATTCGTCCCGAAGTTTCGAATCTCGCGGAAAATACGATACAGTGCCGACGATGGGATACGCAAACGAATTGTGAAGGCTCTTGAGGAGGGCAAAGGTCGACATGGAATTGCAATGCACAATGGTGTGAACTACCAGACAACACACCACTGGATTCATGGAGACGAATTTCGGTGTGAACGACTGTCAAGAGGCGAAATTCGAAGCAAACATTCCGACGATATGGAAGTCAGCCAAATGACCATATGGTTAGAAGATACAATGGACACATTTGAGTTTTGTGAGCCAGAGAGAAATCCGAGAAACATATGAACCACAATCGGGAATTACCTCTACTGTCAGTTGACTATTCAAAGGAAACTTCATCTAATTCCATTTGGGATGAACGGATCAGATACAAAGGAGAAACGGAAGCATTACGCTCTCAAGGTGCTTGAAGCGGACCGACGAGATGACTGTGTAAGCCATCTATCAGTTGGAGTCGACTGATTTGCACTAGCGACCCGTGGCCGTGCAACTCAGTGGCGGATAAGTGCAACATCATGTATTGAAGTTCAACAAATCGTTAAGTGCCTGCACGGTGGCGTAATGTCTAGGGAGTTAGACCCAAAATTGTTCGACCCAAGTTCGTGTCCCAGTTCGGACGCGGTTAATGTGCATTCCTTATGAGTCCTAACAGGGATGAAACAGCCGTGCAGTGATTCCAATAATGGCCAATTGGGAGTTGCGAATTCTCCCGTGATCCCCAATGTTCAATGCGATTGAAAACATTTGGACCATCGTAAAGAACCAAGCCAATCGAGAACTGAGTGTTCATTATCGTACTCCGCGGGAAGGAGACCCTTCAGGGGTTCCGAGTTAGTCAGAATGGTGGGTCCAATTCTTGTAATGCTCCGTTGCGGCGGCAGCATCGACCATTTCCGGTGATCTTTCCGAACATTTCGTGAGGAATTCCCAGACATTCCCTTTACCTGCACTCAATGGTCAACATATTGGGAAGCAATAACATCTATTCAAGCAGAGAACGTTTAAACTCTCCTATTCAAATCAACCAAATACTCGTTCATTTGATACCATTTTAGTTGTCGTGATCTATACGTCAAACTTGGGTACGTGAAAACGGCAACAGAAATTCAGCATGCGCAAGAAATTCAGTTTAGCGTAAGACTCATTTCACGTCTAAGTTCGCGTGGATTCCAAGTGTGGTGCACGGAGATTCCGCCGGTAATGGTAACTTACATGCCTCCTTCACCCAATAGTAGGCGGTTTTTCGCAGTTGTGTACACCATTAACCAATGCCATGAAGAGGGCCACCTTGGCAATTTTTCTGAGCACAGCTAATGCACCATGGGACTGCATCAACGGTTATTGATTAGTCCTATGGTCATCAGTCAAAGCAGTCCTCATTTTTGTCAATTGCATTATATCACATCTTCTGATAAGGAGAATATCATGAATATCCCGGAGCTTTTGAACGATTCCATAGTGGTTCGGTTGACCGTTTATACCATTGAATATTGTTGTCCCTTGAATGGTTTCCGAAAAGCAATACCGTCGAGGGCTAATGAAATCAACTAAATGGAACTTTTTCACGTGATGTGAGAGGAGAAGTGATGTTAGGATTTCAAAGTGGGATTTCGTATAGTGGGACTTCAGGTGTTCTGCTCATTCTATGGGGCTGCACATATGAAGCGGATACAAGCACTAAAGGTTACCACTTACTGCCGTTATCCGAACAAATACAACAGAAAAATTTTTCGAGTACTTACTCGCTATCGAATGAACCGTGATGACCATGTTGACCACGTCCATTCTTCATCTTTTCCATAATCAAGACGTTTTACAACTGAATATTTATTGGGTAACTTGCTCATAGACTCGTGAAACGGATACAAATATTATAAACTAGCTGGCTGGATAAACCGAAAAACAGTAAATACGTCTAATAATATTATGACTGGAATACAACGGAGTAAATCTTGCCTTGAGAAAGACTACCCATGGTAGTCGAGACGTTGGCGCATTACATCTACCAACAACGCTATGTTATCAACATTATACCATCCACAATTAAAACTAATACATGGCGCATCGATTTTTCGATACACTCCTTACGTCATTTGGTCCTGATATTTACAACGGAGGTAGTCCCCAAATCCGGACAACCCAGTTGGTCTCATTTCCACTCCGTGGGAGAATCGGAGAGCAGGGCGCAGCACGGTAGACGAGTGTTCACCACTCAACCAACGAAGTCTAACAAGGTAGATAATCTGTGGTGGATTATTCTCAAAACCGGCATCCATTACTCGAATCCTAGTCTGCCAACCGTTTATGTGGTCTCTCCTTCTTATTCTACCAACTTTACCTAGACATTAGTGATCGAAAACTTACAAGCGATGAATATCTTCAGCAAGCAAACTCCGCACCTTGCAACCCTGCAACAGAAGAGAACCCATTGAAGTATCGGGTCGACACTACAAATGCTTCAGTCCAGCGTCCGTCGCTCGAACCTTGGATAGACTCGCGGTCACCTCCAATATCACACTACCACCGTTCGTCATACAGTTGCCCGGTTATCTGAAACGGTCAACAATCGTTCGTTCCTCTCCATCGAGTATCAAGTTCGGTGCTACCGTCTTCCAGTCTTGTAACAGCGCCCTGCATTTTGAAGGTGCAAAACACATTCCAGGTGTAGCCATGACCCTAGCAAGTCTACCTAGGGCAGATTGCGCGTGTCCTGCACATTCAACCACGTAGACCAAATCATCCATGTAATTTGGATCACCAAAGGTTTTTCTATTTACCAGTTCGGCACCTACTGCCTGAAGGCCTTTCAGAACATCTTCCGTTATCTCATCCACGTCAAAGTTAGACGTTGTTGATTTGGGACATCTTTGCTAAACACCGCTAGCCGTTTCGAATGAACTTCATAATCGACTGTTTGTCTTTACTGCACCACAAATATGTGAGTAAAAAGATCGCAGGAGGCTCACGAACTTGTCTGGAATACCCATCTGATGGAGAGCATTGAACAAGGCTGTCCGATCCACTGAGTCCGATGCGCCTTTCAAGTCGAGAAAAAATTCGATAGTAGAGCGGTGCCTTATATTTTGAAGGTGCAAAACACATGCCAAATTGAGCTATAAACCCACGGCTATCTGTCTAGTGCACCCTGCACATGAGTCGTAGATTCGAAAAAGCACACGATATTAACTGGCTAACCTGGGTCACTTTGCTCCTCTCCATTTGCCAGTTCCACACCCAAGTCCTAAAGACCTCCCAAAGTTTCTTTGATTGCTTAGTCCACGATGTCGTGGTTGAAGGCCACTAGTCGTTTCGAATGAACTTGATAGTTCATCGTATAGTTTTACATGGGCACAACGCTTGCGATAGACTCACGAAATTTTCCTGGATACCTTTCAGGCAGAATGCACTGAAGAGCGCTGTTCGGCCTATTGAATCGAAGGCGCAGATCAAGTTGAAAGCAATCGCGATGGTGGGGCGGCGGTGTATGTGGCGCGCTTCGAGTAACTGACAAGGAGTGAAAAACTGGTCTATGCAACCTTGACCTAGATCAAATGCGCCTTGCGGCTTGTACAGTATTTTCGAAGCTAAGACCTTATGAACTATCGGAATTAAACTGACCTTACAGTGATTGTTATACCCACTGCGTGTTGACTCAACCCACCATAACGGGATGCACTCTTCATTCTAAATATCACGAAGCAAGAAGGTAAGTGCGTTTATCAGGGCTTCTCCACCCAACTTGAAAAGAACTTGGGGAAAGGTCGTCGCAACCGGTTGCTTTCCCCCTCTTCAGAAGTCGAATATATGGGTATACCTCCAATTTCGTTAGTGGCTAATAGACACCTCCCAAGAATTCGCAGCTCCAAACGTCGGTCTTGAAGCGCTTTGCCCAACGGTATCGGTTGCAAGCCTAGACAACCTTTGAATGTTACCAGAAGTGGCTGCCATTTCGGATACCTTAAAGCACATTTTTTTCAACGTCTTTCTTAAGGCTTATCGTCAGTTGATGCGATGGACGTAATTATATTTCACTCACATTGTTGCAGTTAGGGACCTGGCCTTTCTGCCCTATTAGGGTCAGCGATCTGGATGAAAGACCGCAGGCGAAACTTGGTACCATATGGCTAGCCTCATTCATTTGATCCCGGCGCCCATCTACCCTGCTGCTCGTCAAGGTTCTTAGTTCGCCGGATAGTTTCTAGTCCTAACTGTTGCAAACAGCGGTAGCAGACAGACGTTCCACGACGAGCTGCGCTTGCAGTCTACATCCTTGGTTATTGAGGTCCAGCCTTAAACCTGGCGCACGGTCCGATTCTACGTATGTGGACGAGTACAATTTAGTCATGGTCAGAAGGTCGAACTCAGTGACTTGCCGATCTGACACAGGCTACCTATGGAGATAAAGCTGTGCGAAACGAACTGTATGGGAGATTCATACTACACAGGAATAAGTGACTGTTCAAATAAAATTGGAAAATGTACACAAAAATGGACAAAGGTTGTGAGTCGTCAGACGAACGACCAACTAAGCATGCCTTTTTGCTCATACAAACGGACTGGAAGTGACCCATCCCAATACATTTATGACATTTGACGTCACGGAATCGACTAGTCAGATTGGGGTCACCACATTCAGTCAGTGCGTACCGGTGAGTTGTCATCCCCGATTCAGTCCACGTGTGAATGGCGAACAAGTTGTCATCACGTGACGACTTAAGCATTTGCTAATCAGTAGTTTAGTTTGCATACTACCCATAGCTCAGACATTAGCACTCTATCCATCCCGCCTATGCTAGTCATTTTTAGGTGGATACTTGATCCAAATCCCCAGCCATGACAGACGAAGGCAAACTGGACTAGGATGGTGTGTGTATGTGTTTGAATTGCTAATCTCATTCCACTATACTCCCTCCGCATTCTCGTCAGCACACACATATCCTGGCTTAAATCGAATGCGCCAATATGTGATATCTTGCTACGTGACAGCACTGCATCTGTACTCAGGTCATAATATCTTGCTCTCAATGCAGTCGAAGATTTCTGTGATATGCGTTTCGTTTGGTCAAGGTGCTTTTGTTACCTGCCGGACTTAGGAACTATTTTCATTGGAATATTGCTCTGGTATCCGTGTTTCAAGGAGTTGAATTGAGTCTGGGCCAAATTAACACAAACCTATTGAATTCGACCAGGCTTCTAACCACCGAGAACATTGTTTGTAGTAGAAATGAGAATTCTGTTTTTCTTCCGAAATTTTCATCTGTAAGTCTCATAATGGTGTGTCCGTTGACGGTGACTGGACAGTACATGTGCTACCCGGAATTAAATATCGACTCAGTTTCCCGCATATCTGGTAGTTAGGTTTAACTGGAACCGACAGATTATTTTCAAAAGACTTCATCGCTCCCCATTGAATAGCCTGAATGGAAACACACGTAATTTGTCCTTTGGGCCGTTACGTGCTTGGCATAACCTGTTCGTGTGACGCTTGTTGCATTACTCATATGTTCGCAATATTTCTTATTTCGCTAACCCAAGATGCACGCGATTCCTTCAGTTGTCGAGGCTATACTGTCGATGTGAAAACAAAACCGTCAAAGACCACATTGACGTTTCTCTAAGTGTTTTATTTATTATTCGAGGTTCAAACAACAGTCCATAACCTCACTCGGTCACTCTAATAACTACAAAAGCGTTTCTCAGCAGTTTCTCATTAGCTACCTGAAAGTAGTTCTACTCAACCACCACCGTTCCTTCCATTGGTGGACCTTTCCATAGCCTTTACATGTTCCAGGGTGGCCAATTTGTTTATCATTCAAAAACTTGTAAATGCAGACTGTTCTATTCACGTCTCGTGCAACCGTATGTTCCTTCTATTCACTCGCTGTGATAAAATGCTGCGGATTATCGGATGCACTGTTCACTATAGCCAGTCAACGCTTATGATCACGCTGTCTCCTGTTTACCTTTCCACGCTTTTCTGACCTTCCCCCTACTTGTGTCCATCCAAAAGCGAGAACACGTTTGTGAAAAACTCGGTCTATCAAGCAATTTGCGTGGTAAGGAATTGGAAAATTCCTTAATGAAGAAGCTATCGGGCGATCGCATGAAATACGACTGCTTACTTCAGTGAGTTTCTTGTGTTGGGATCGATGGGCTGACTAAAGAAAAAGACGGCAGCTTGGCAACCAGATAGCCGTTAAAACAGGAATACTAAATTCCTAGACTGATTGAAGATTATTTCGTAAGTCGCAACCGCCACGTAGTTCCATGCAAGAATACAGTCAAATTAACGCGAACCCAATAGAGTAGTACTAAAGTTCGACAGATGCAAACAACCCTAATACAATGTAATAAAATGTATACATTGTAAAATGTAAACGTCTGTTAAATGTCTTACTAACTGGCTATCAAACTCAGACAGTGATTAATCCCAAATGGCGCTATTCGGCAATTGCCGGTTCCTCCCGGCTACCATTACCATTGTTGTGGCTGTGATTGAAATACTTGGGATGCCAACATCACGCGGTAAAAAGGATTGCGGAGATAATGCGGCGAAATAGTGATAGATGTGCACTCCTGTATGCATTTGTTTGTACTTCAGATTACGGCTTTGATCAACTGAACGTACAATTGTTTACTCGAAGCAGTTTTAGGACGCTAACAATAAACTTATATCATTGTCACTGGTCCATTGAATGAAACATTTTTGATCGTGATCTTTTACACGACGTGCGTCTAGGCCTCCCCCACCCCAACCTGTTTTCAATACTAAACATGTTCACATTAGCTTGGTTGTGCCCATCTTCTCGACCAGTCTGCACAACCTGCAAAGTGACCTTGAGATGTGTATGAGGTGCGACCGACCTGATACTATGGACGTGCAATAAGCCCCATTGCGTCAGTGCATGCGTACTGTAAACACACCTACATCTGCTTGTATTCCGGGCTTGTGCCAAGCTCACCAATTAGATGTTCAAACACCCGATATTCAGAAGGCTCTTTTGGCTTCACCTAATGATAAACTTATCCAGTTGGACTTAATTCAGAAGGATGCAACAAGGTCTTTTCAATGCTCCTTTCGTTCCGCGCTGAAAGTAGGTGCATGCACACAACTGCAGTTTTGTTTAGTGGGTTTCTTTTTCTAGTCAAAAAGAAAGAAAGTTTCCAATCCCCATTGGTTTTCGATAATTGTGCAGTCGTATCGATTCCAGAAGCCCTATTTTGTGTCAGGCAGTGAGGCAACTTTCTAAGTTAGAAAATCACATTCCATTAAAACGTATTTCACTAGAGTCAAATATTCAGCACTATACCACTCAAACTAGAAGTTATTTATTGGCAGGCCAGTGTGGCCCTTCCGTTTTCGCTCTCTGAAACATAACGGTTGATAACCAGGAGAGACCGAAAACAACACTCAATCATTTGTAAGGAGATACTGCCACGAAAAACCTATGATTTCGTAGTTGAAATAAAAAGTTTAAAATTGTTATATTTGAGATTTATTTATTTTTTCACTTGTTTTAGTGACAATCTTATGTGTACTAGCCAGAATTATATATCTGTAGAGATTTTGTGTCAAAATATTGAGGTACAAGATCAAACAGTTTATTTGTCGACACGAGTGGTATTCCAACTTCTCCTTCCTATAACGTTTTCCTTTTTTCTTACCCAGACTCGGTCTTTTATCGGAAGATGAGGTGGCCTTGACGAATACCCCACTTTCAAGCACATCGGCTCAGCTTTCAAAATGTCTGACATACGGTGAGTTTTCCTGAGAAGCGAAATAAACGATTTGGGCGGACCCCTAGGTCTCCCCCTTGCAATTTGCATTCCCAGTGGTCCGTGTTGTGCAGTGACAAGAAACATCAATCAGACATACAAATAAAATCGAAAACCACTGTAAATAATCAGTTTTGAAGCATTGTGAGCTGATTCTTTGATCAATAATCATCGCGCATGCTAAGCATCAGGTCAATTCTCGTTTATTGTCTTAGTTCAGCCGAAAATCTATTCCCGGCAGTTTGAATTCACGAATTCTGAAGGCCTGTGCCTCTTCAGCTTGGCATTTGGATGGGAAATGTTGTATCACTTGGACCAACGCACCAAAGATGTCATGTGGACTGTTAGTGGCACGCCTTCCTTTAGAATGCGAAACTCATCAATCAGATGTTTGGGAAAACCAATTTTCAAATCCATTTCAAAAACCTGACCAGTTGGACTCCCAATTATTAGTAGTTACATTTCAAGTTGTAATGTTTTTGTTCATCCAACTAAACCACGGTTTTACCAATAAATTTAGCGCATCGTTCCTTTTATCCGTTTCCTCAGAACAGAGGAAAAACAGGTAGTGAAAAACGAGAGTTTCATTTACACTTATCGATCGCGAACGCAAAACGTGAAAAAGATTGAACTGGGCCGGGGACAAACTCTTACGTACAACCACAAATGAAGTATATTTAAAGGGAAAGGATGGTTTTGTGGATTAATAACGGGAAAAACGAAGACTTAGGGCAAAACGACTCTGTGTACAAAGCGCTGGCAAACTGACATTGGTTTTAACGACCCCCCCCCTGAATGCCAACAGTTTGTGTTGCGTACAGTCGCTTCGAAGAATTGTATGTATCCAGGGGATTGAATCAGGGAGTTTGGCAACCATGTCGGTATGGGCTTTGGAATGATCTGAGGCAAACAACGATTCGTTTTACCAGTTTCTATGTTTTCGTAACTGTGATTGAGCAGATAGACAACATGTGAGCCGCTAGGATCTACAAGATTGCTTCAGTAATCTTGACAACTCTGCGTTTCGCAGCTTGAAATGGACTTGTTGGGTTCCTGCCAACGTCTTCTATAAATAATTATTCTACTTCTATCTCTCTGCTGAGTGTGCGTAGGCACCAGTGTTTTACTACAGTTTGATTCGGTTACGAGATTAATAGCAAAGACAGCAGTGAATTACAGCACCATTCCATCCTGAAAATTGTCGTTAGCCCAAAGATTATCTTAACCGAAGGATAAATTCAATGCACGCAGTATAGGTCCGTATGGTTCATCCGTATTAACCAGCAAAACGTCAGTATGCGGTACAGATTTTACTATATGTGAAATACTACATTCACCGTATGCACATCCCAAACTTACCGGATTCAAAAAACGAGCTGTTGTCCCAAATACGAAAGAAAATTCATCACAGGTAAACGGTTCATGATAACATACATAAGGAATCAAGTAAGCAATCAAACTACCTCGTTTGCTTCTGACCAATTCATCAAATGCAGTCCAATGCGACTGAATGTGATCCCTTAGCGGGGCAACCAACCAACAAATGTCTAATGCTTAACGCCAAAATTTGGTTCGTTATAATGAAGCTGCTTTAGTGATTCAAGGGGTCTCTGTGAAGCATGGGTTCATGCATGCATCTGTTAACACTTAGCATCGACTAACCAACCAGTAGGCTCCAACATCGGCGCGAAGTATAGACCACGTTTTAACAAAGAGACGATGGTGAGAAGAGGATAGCAAAAACGGCTCGGTTTTCCTGTGTCGACTGCTTCTGATTAGTCAAGCACGTGTTGGAAGTGTTTATCTTTGTTCAGTAGTTTAACAGAATATCCGAAAAATTGATACCATCTCTAGGATCTAGTGAGTAAACCGATAACCTTGGATGTCTTTGACAAAAACCAAATTCTCGCTCTGTTTCAGGTTCAAAAGAACGAGACCTAATTGTGATGGCACATGAGCTAATCATCGATTGGCCAAGTAAGAAACAACGTGAGAAGCGTAATGTGAGCCTCGTGGCTTATGGTGAAGCCGGGCGAGGAAAATCTGGATTGGCAATGTCACGTACGGTCGGCATTCCGGCGGCTATAGCGGCAAAGATGATCCTCGATGGTGAGCAATCGATTCTTGCCTACTGACTTGTCAAATGGCTATCGTTGATGTTAGTTAAACAAGAAATTAAGCAAATTAAACTATACGTTCCGCCAATATGTCGCGAGAGGCATGAACATAAACTTAAATCGTTGGATATTGCATTTTACTCCGTATAATAAAGGCTATTTTTTAATGGAGTAGCCTATCTCCCTTCTCTGGTAGTCCCACGACGTCATGAACTGAAAAATTTTATTCTGTTGTATTGAAATATTTTCGCAAATACGCATTCTTCCAAAGATCACTGTCTATTGACCTACCGCCTTTTTAACTCCAATTCTCGCAACCAATCGGTGGAATATGTCTTAATCTGGATGCCTTCTAATCAACGTGAGGTCGCATCGACATATAAAGTGTATACAACTCCCAAAATGACTGACTTCCTCATTATGAGCTCAGACAGAACAAATGCATCGAAAGTAAAATGAACTATTTAAGTTGACGAGGAGTGTGAAGGTGAGAACATTGGGTCTGTGTATCTGAGTTTTGTTCATCACTGGAAGTACAAGTTGCTTTTTCGTTACGATTATTTAGCCTTGCATAATTAGCCTACTCTAATTAAAATCAAAACTCGTATTAGAGTTCCGGAGGGCATTTTCGGCAGGAATTCGCTATCATGACGTTTAGATGCCGCAATAAATACCTTATGACCTTACAAAAGTCAACCTCAAATAGAGGGCCCTTATCCCCAGTTTTAATATTAAACGGACTGTTCAAAGAGAACCCAGTTTGAATTATATGTAATGTATTCAGTCCATGCTAGTTCATCTCTGGTTCAGGTTCCGCATGGGACAAGAAGCGTTTGCAATGCAACTGAGCATTCTAAGTGAAAATGAGAAATCCATACAACGCCTTCGTCAATTCCGATGGTAGTTTGAGCACAGACGCTATGTAGGGAATCACGTCCTTGTACAATCGAAGTAATTGCTAATGATCCTTAGGACATCCAGTGCGGATTAGAGTCTATAATGCGAAAACATTTGTATAAGTGAAATAAATTCATCCGTCGCTAGGTACCGCACGACTGTCTTGAGCAGTCGGAACCTTTTGAACCGATTGGACTGTCAAGGATACAAAAGTGACGACGAACTGCATACCCGGCCAGCAGGGAAAAACAGCACCAAGTTAAGTGACGACAGATTATTATTAAAATCACTATATTACCTAAAATTGTCATTTCCAGT
Source organism: Fasciolopsis buskii (assembly GCA_008360955.1). Taxonomy (NCBI): domain Eukaryota; kingdom Metazoa; phylum Platyhelminthes; class Trematoda; order Plagiorchiida; family Fasciolidae; genus Fasciolopsis; species Fasciolopsis buskii. The sequence goes on from LUCM01008510.1 coordinate 343,273, forward strand.
ACCAAGTTCTTTGCTTCAAAGTCCATTAGACGTGTCAATAATAGGTAGGCATTAATTGTCGGTTTACTGTGTGGCCTAACTAATTGGTGAACTGTAAGGTAATTCTTTCAAACTGGGTTAACTGGATTGTATACTACAGAAAATAACTAGCTCCGGTTCTGTTGTAGGGGCCAGTGGTGGTAAAATGAGATATTAGCTCGTATATCATCTCGATTTTCTAACAATTCATTATTGATCGTACTTCTTCTTACTGCGACTCATTTCCGATAAACGGATGACGTCAGACATGGGTCTGGAGTTGAAGACAACGTGACTCCTTAAGATTGCCTTACGCTTAATCAAAATTGTCAGCTAGTCGCACGGGAGGAACCCATGTCAGAATTCGGTAAGCAAACAGATATGTGAACTGCAACAGGCCGAATTAACGGACCCACTGACCGTGGTGATAAACTATTGTTATTGGGTCTTCAGTTGATCTAAGTCGTTTCGTTACTTATGACAGAGCAAAAGACAGCGCTGCCAAGGTAAAACAAACCGCTTTGAGGCCCATCGAAGCCAACAAGATTTCGACTATGTTATCCGGTCATGTACTTATTCCTTTATTATATAAAGTGTAATACAGTAAGATCAGTGAATTCTTTAATCAATATATATATGTATATATAAAACGGGAGATACATGTAGGGAACATTCATGCACGAATCAGTTTACTGAGTTTGGTTTTATAAACAGGAAGATTGTAAGCTGTTGGGAGAACGGAAAGATGAAGATAGTTCCAGAAATTTGCATCCCACAGAATAAAAAGTAGATTGAAATAATGAATTTCGACATCAAGGAATGAAGACCCGGTGCTGAACACGAGAACAACGAAGAAATTCATGGGAATGTGAGCTGTCAAAGAAAGTCCTGAAAAACAGAAGCCAAAATAGTAGCGGTAGGAAAAGAGTAAAGCAACTTTTCGGTGATGAACAGATGACCACGGATTCTAAATGGGTGAACGATCATTGATCAACCGATCAGCTTTTGGTTGAACCCGATCAAGAAGAGGATGAACGGTAGATGAACCTCTGCCCTACACGTGACAGCTGTGTTCAATTGTCAGAGGGGTTTGGGTTTTGTATAAAATAAACAGTTGGATGGATGTAAAAATGCGTCTGGCTTGGAATAGAAAACCAACTTTGCGCGCAGCTCGACAGGCAACTGGTTGTGAACATATTTACCGATGACAGTGAGTCAGTCGAATGAACAGAAGTGGAGTCAAAATACAACTGAGGGGAGTAATAGACGTTTGAATATAACAGAAAGGGCAGAAGTCTTGGAATAATAGAAACAAACATGGTTGATAGAGCCCCGAACAGCGAGTTTTCGGAGATTGGTGCACTAGGAACAGTACGATCATGACCAATGTTGGCAGTGGCTTGGCAAGCAGTGGAGTAGGAAAGAGAGTAATGAAGAATGGCATCACCCCCAAAACAGTGAGAGCGTAGGAAGTTGATGCGAAGAGATCATCAATAAATAGGATAAAAGGAGTAGGTGCAAGTGTTAGACTTGGAAAAAACCAACGTCCACAGAGAACGGCTAAGACAGAATCCCACTGACTCGAACGGAGATGGTTAGCGTGTTGATCAAACATGACATCCGCTATCTTAGAGCCAGATGGCACTCGAAAGGGGACAATTTTTTGAAACAGACAATCTTGCGAAACTCGAGCCAAGGCTTTAGAGACTTCCAGGGAGACCAAGTGAGTTTCTTCACGATTGTCGAGTGCAGCCGCGTAAGAATGTGAGATAACAACTAGTTGGTCGCCCGTGGAAAGACGCGAGCAAAATCAATATTGACTGTCACTCAACCAAACTCTCCCTTGAAGAAATAGATGCCAATGGTTGAAATCAGAGGATATTGCAGTCAGATGTGTTTCCATGTTATTTGTTGGGAAGGACAATCGCATCCTTCTATGGAGAGGGTAAAGTACTATGATTAACAGAAGAAAGAAAGGGTCGACGTGATATGGGGATAGCACTGGAGCACATTTTTAGGACGATAGGTGGAATCTTGTCCGAACCGGCAGGTTTGAATACATTCAGAATGTGAATTGACGGATCGATATGATAGTTATAACACGAAGAAAGCTATGGCTGCGAACACGACGGGAAGGAGACGATGTAGGCCTAATAGTGAGAGTGCAGTTAGAGGAGTGCGGACAGAGGCAAAACCATCAACCCTATCACGTGAATTCTGTGGCACTGTAATGTTGCCGAGTTTAGTTGGTCTATGCACACACCGAAGCACAAGACACAAGTACTCGCAGCGCACGATATCACAGGAGCACACAGCCTGTAGTCTAGTAGGACACGAACACACACACAGAGGTTGGAGACACAAAATGTTCTGGCTCAAGACTCAAGGCCCGTAGTCGCAAAACGAATGGGACAGATCCGCTGCTCCCTTGAATGAGCAGCCACACGGAACGATAAGCGGCGCGAAATAAGAATAGCTAGCTCATCCCGCTAGCGGAAGAGAGAAGACGAACACAGAGTACTGCGCGCGTTTATTGGTGACCCACCAAGTGAGCTCTATCGTTTATATAGTTTTGTTGGGTGGCCTTGATCGATATGTGGACTAGCCAATCACAGAACGGGCTTTTATGAATCATTTCGCGGACATAAAAATATTCAACCGCGCAATATTTAAAATAACGTCAATTTCGAAATAGTGAGAAAAGGATAGATTCTTTTAGTAAACTAATAGCAGGAATGAAATCTGCGGTTCCAAAACCTTGGATTGGTCATCGTACATAAAATGCACAGTGCCGGAGAAATTTCAGGTAGCATAGGAACTTAGAAGGGAGTGATTTATGGGATATTGCCTTTGAAAAGGACCAGAATTATCGGCTACCTGTGGCGGATGAGTTTAGCCGTTCAACTTCGCTACCTACGAAATGATCTTTAACCTTCTCATGTTAAGTGGCCACTTTTTCGTAGCTTGCGCAAAACGATATCAGAAAGTTTGTCTGGGTGAGCAACGCCACCAGCGGCATGCAGAAGTTTACAGACGATTAGTACGGCCGCAGGCAGGGTCAGCTAGCTCAGGAGATCCTGATTTACCGGGTTTGGGAAGTTTGGTGTGTGAAGATGGATGCCAAGAAGAGCAAACTCAGTGAAATTGGAGACGGACAGAGAGACATCAGATGCACACAACGACAGGGTCGCAGCTCCAAACTGGGAGGGAAGCATTGAGGACTGGAATGCGGCGCGAACAAACTGTGGAAAAATAGTTGGAACAATGATCTAGCAAACTCAAAGGAAGTAGAAAAGTAACATTAGGGAATTACAAGGGAATGGATAAAAGAATTAGATGAAGAATGGGTGCACTTGAGCCAGGGCAGTCAAGAATGCTTGAAGGGAGGCCAACCAGTTGAGGAAGCGAAAATCTGGGCTCCGCGTCTCAAGGTCAAAATTTCTGATGAGTGCAATAGCCGATAATTTTTGTGAGTTCTAGAGTCATCCACAATGATAACCTGGCAATTGCAGTCCGCTGAAGCAACTATCTCAATGCTTGAAGATAAGGGGTCCAAAATCAGAGGACCACTGCTATTAAGGTAGCTGCAAACAATACAAAAACAAAGACTGGCAGAAGGAAAACGGATATTCAACCACATAAACTGGAATTTCCATATGGAAAAGTAAAGATGTGAAATTGAGGAGGAGGAGGAGGAGGAGGCAGAACGGTGACTATAGGCACAGAAATCAGCCTTGGAGGTGAATAAGGGATGAAGTAGGTAGTTATTAAGCTGAAGATGCCTTGTGTCTTACGCGAAAAAGCTTCCGGTTTCCGTTAAAAATGAGGCAAGGGGGATGAAGATGGAGTCCGTGCATTGGGGCCAGTGGCTAATTTCTGTATTACAATTCAAAACAAAAGAATAATGCATCTCATTTGCTGGATCCAAGTCGTTTCATTTGATTAAACAGTTCCCATAGGCACTGTTCCTTAGAGTTAAGCTGTTTGCCTTCTTATTCACTCCCTCCAAACGAACAAAGCTTTGAGTTTCACGCATGGACTAGAATTTGGCATTTGCCATGAATATCAACCAGTTCCATCACTTACGGCGTTTGTAGTTCAGTACTATATTCCCCTAAAGATGAATCGTTAGATCCTCATTTGGAGATTCCACATGCTTTCCAAAAATATTGTACATTTGTTGTTCATTAGACAAAGCAATTGGTTAATACTAACAAAACTATCAACCATATCCGCAATCGTGATAATAAATAAAGAAATTCCAAATTCTTGACTGCTCCAGAAACAATCCATAATACCCTATAAACTCTAAGCTAAGACATACTTAGTTGGTGATGGAATCGTATAACAAGGATATGTCGTTATTCATAAATTTTTTGTTACAGCTTACTCATCAATAAACGAATATGCTGAAACAATTCTTCACAAACCTATCCTGGTTCTCCTTCTACTTCAGAATTAGCAACAGCTTTTGGATTGAATTGTTTAGTGGCTTCTCTCCTTACTTGCCGACAATATCTCATATTTCCTTCGTTTCATTTAACAGGGGAGATTACCGACAAAGGCATTGTACTCCCGCTTAAAAAGAACATTTACAAACCAATCCTTGAACATCTCCAAATCGAGGGCATTGAAGCACAAGAAACTTCAACCTATTTTGATTTGCCCTAAGCACTTCTGAAGGATCCAATCTGATCAATGGCGAATACTAATCAGTTTCTTGTCACCCGTTTGGCTCACCCCCATCCCTCCCCACCATACCGTTGCTCTTTTGGCGTTACTCGTGTTTCCCTGAGTCGCGCCAGATCTTTCATTTGTTTGACCATAATCATTTGTTCTACCAGAAATACACGTCAGTTTCGTGGAATTCGTCTATTCTAATTCCTATTACAATGGAACCCGCAGCAGAATGACTTGCTTCAATTATAATCTGCATGGCTAAAGTCAGCTTTAAAAAACACTCACGGGAAGATGTTATATGTCACAGCTTCTACAGCAAAACAAATTGTCAGTATCTTCGTGGCTTCCCCAATCGCAAGATAATAGTTATTTCTTCATTGCACAGCGTCTCGTATTCGAGTCTATTAGGGATCAGAATGGTGAAGACTAATCACGGCTGAGCTGAAAATGCCTCGGATTTAATTCGTTCTAGTTTAGGTAAGAACTTACAAATTAGTCAATGCAAGCCTAACAACAATTAGGTGCGACTGATTCTATGTCATTTCTGGTAATTTAATTAGGTGAGGAACCATAAGTTCACTTCTTTGTAGTAGATGGTCTTTAAGAGAACAAATTTATTTTTTTGTATCCGATCCCCGTATCTACGAAACAAACTCTTCCGGGCCATATCTCGTTTATTAGCATCAAATACCGTGTAAGTCGAAATAGCAGAGGTCCTAACCTAACTACGATTATGCTCATTTTATCGTTCTCATCAGAAGGCTGACTGTAATATTGCGTCTGCTGGGTGTATTCAAATTCGTAGATGTGACTGAACACAGTAATGTATCCGATAGTCGGACATACTCGCGCGATGAACATTCCCTGTTTGTGAGTGCGTATCGCTAAACGAAACTGCACAAATTCACATCGAGACTGGTATATATCTGTTGGATTACTAGCAGGTGAACTTCTACGTGTACACGTACAACATCCTGTTTCAGTTCGACAGATCCATACGCCACCAAAGCGATGGAATGAAAATGACATTTCTCCCAGGTTCTACTTTATCCGATATTTTCATGACAAAACTGACTTTATACAAACGACATGTGGATGATATAATATTCTCATCCGATGCCATCACAGACTGTCGTGACATTCTAGGGAACTTCAATCACGTTTTAAAGAAAAAATTTACCTTATAAATGAAACTCATAGACGGTTGACATTGGCAGAGGTATTTTATCACGTCTTCATTGCTCGTTCCAACGACCAGTCTACCAAAAGAAAACCCAGACGTGACAATACATTCGAATAAAGTTTGTTCCGTCAAATAGGAAAAGAAACTCCACCAAGTGCTTAGTAAACGGAGCCAGTATGATATACCTAGCAGTCACAATCCAAAATGAACTAATGAGTGCGAAACAAACATTTTCCATAATGAATACCCTGAATCGCCCGCCCATGTTTATGAGAAACACTATATACCTACCTGTAAGTCACTTCTAGAACAGACTTCATTGGAAATACCATTAGTAAACGGCTTAAAGCGGAATTTTTCTAATTTTTCCGGTTTTCTTGTTTATCTTGTAGTGTTTTAGCAGGTCGTTTCCGCTCACCTGTCCTTATCGGACGTCGATAATTAGCCGGTCAAAGTGCAGTGGACGTGCTGCAAATTGATCGATCGTTTTACGTCAATCAGCGCAAAATTCTACTGAATGACATCAAACCACCGCTCACTTTCTGCATCACAGTTGAGCTAAATTTAACGGCTCGAACGATGCACACTGACTGGTGGACTCAACTGAACTAAATTAAAGTGCATTGGAAATAGAAATTTGGTTGAATTTATAAAAAAAATCATTTGCTATGGGAATGGCATAAAACAAATCAATGGCCAATTTTGACAACAGGTGGCGTCAAAACGTGTTTTAGTCAACATCGTCCGTTCGGCATAAAACATAGCAAACTTAGTATTGGGAGCATTTTGAATGTCTCAACCATTTTCTATTGAGACGAGACTCTGAACAGGCGAATTACAACTGTACAAAATGAGCTCTAAAAGACAACCGACTGACGTCAGCTGCTGGCGCCGTTTAGCGTTTCATCGAATTCTTGCTTCATGCAACTGACCACATGGCATTCCGAGGTTATTAAAGCAGCTTGTGTATAATGTGGTCTTCCGGAGACCTAACAAACTATTACAACCAAAAAAGTTGCCTGAAGGAAAGGAATTAGTGCAAAGTAATCTGCCAATGACGACCTAAGGTGATTTTGTGTTCTTGCCCTCATATTTGACTTCTCCGAAGTCAGCAAAAGCAGGTAGAGGGACTGTTGACGTTCCATATGCTTAGGAAAATAAGGTGATACACAACGGACTGAAGGACA
>LUCM01008511.1:7537-25832 GCA_008360955.1 Fasciolopsis buskii
GAGAGATTCTTATGGGGACGTCAACATAAAGATGACGAAAGCGAGCGGAGCCGAAACGAAAAAAGCAGTGGAGTTGAATGTTCAAAGGCAATGACCGAGTAGGAGTACCACACTCGTTTGTCGACGGACCAAGCAGCACAAGGTTCCCCGTGAGTACACCGTTCACAGTCGTTTCAACGTCTCCTTTACCGCTCTGTGGGTAACCCTCAATGAAACAAAATTGCTACAAGGGTTACAGTCAGCCTTGAATCTAATTAGGCCAATAGACAGGTTCACATTGCCCACCGGGCTTTCCGCTGCAGTATTGCCACCACTATACAATTGCCCTGACGATTTGTGCTCAGCTGAGGCACTGGAACTGTGGCTTCGAACATGTGAATAAACCATTTAGCACTTACTTACCCAGCTGCCAAGGCCGACGCTACTGCGTCCCAATTTTTCGCTAACGCAAGTCAGCTTTCATTCGCAAAGAAATGCAATGTGAAACGTATATTTATATTACCCGGGTTTAATCGAGCTGAATGATACTAAATGAATGATACATTCAAATTTAATTTGATCTTCGCTGATAGGTTGAAATTAGCAGTCTTCAATCGTTTTGCAAACTATCCAGCTGACACTTTAAACCTAAACTCTCCGAAAGGTAATGGGATAAACTTTTATGAAACTATTATTAATTTATGAGCATCTTACTGGCCACGTCTTTTCGAAGGACGTAGTTTACTTTGTATGAAAAGTTATGACCTAGACTTTATCCACTTTTTGCACCTTTTGCTGTTTGAACCGACCATGCCAAAGATTCTTATCCTTGTTTATCAATTGATTTTTGGAAAAACGCGGTTTACGTTATCGCATGTGGTGGTTGTGCAAAAAGGACGTATGGGGAATATTCTGGGCCGCAAAACCAGCATCACCTTCTGCCCAGAAATGCAGGGTTGTAACGTTTAGTCTCCAAGTTAGAAGGATGAGCCCAAAATTTTGGCAACAAGTTGGTCCTAGCGCTAGCACTCATAATCCCGGCGCAAGTCGGAAAGGAGGATATTCAGGCTAAGGGAACGGGAGCGAAAAATGGCAAGTGGAAACGCAGAATAAGCTGCAGCCGTCGGCAGAAACCCGATTCCAGTTTTGCCGGCTGCAGTGGCTAATTAGAGGACTTCGGGATCTGAGGAAAACTCAGGTACTAGCCGCCGCTGTTAGATAAAATCTACTAGTACGTCAAAGGGATGAAAATGTTCGCAGCCAACCAAAGAAGAAGAGTAAATTAAAATATAAGAGACTGAAGAATATTCGGCAGTTTAAAAATGCATATCTCAATATATTATCACTGATGTTTCACAGATTTGGCGTGTGCTGGCAACCCAGGAATGGCTTCAGGTTCGTGGCACCAAGGCCATTCCTGGCCGGGTTTTTGAATACCCAATTTGGAGACTAATTACAGGCTTGGATAGTAAACGTTAACGGTTTCACAGGGGGGGCGTTATTGTTCAGTCCCCAGTGGCCCCCCAAATGGTCGAATTAAAGAACTTGGACGCTTCCAAACAAGAGGTAGACCTCCATCCCATGTTCAAAGAACCGGCGTTCCTGGAAAGCTTACCATGTCGGTGAGAAGCATGGCTTTTTGTGACCCCACAAACCCGCTATTCCTTGATAAACAGGAGATAGTTATCATGTTAGATGTGCTTGAAGCGAGGCATGGGCTGGCCAGGCCACAATAAAGGATCCTTCGTTCCAGTCAAGTGTACCTGGCATCCCCAGTCACAGCACTCCACATAGTGACGCAGGTAAACTGTTACGGGTGCTGCAAAACGATCAAAAGCGTAAAAGAACCGTAATATAGGCGCTGACCAACATTAAGGTAAATACAATTCAAAGCCATAAAACACGATCTCCCCTCGGCTATTCCGCTCCATGTGCAATTTAGCGTAAAAAACACTTTAAAAATATAGGGGTTTGAAACTACCCGGGATTGCAGACGACAGCACACAACAGCGGGTGCCGCATGGCGAGTTGCCCAGAAGGTGGTAACCTACGAAACGCCTGCAGTAAACTTGGCCAGTGGTGGAGGCTAGCCGTGTTTGCTGATGACTGTCAAGCTCCGCTCATTGCAGTTAGGGAAGCTTGGCTATTCAGTAATGGCCGTATACTCCGAGTAGTAATGAAGACATTTGCAGTATAGAGGGAGGACAGGATGAGGAAATTTCAGAGGTGGCCAATCTTGTTAGGTAAGGGACAGATTATTTGAAATCCTTGGTTATACTGTGTGCTGCGGATTTTTATCTGCGCACTTTTGAGCCTGTACGACCGCACAATGGTTCTATTAAGATTCCCTAGTTCGCTTCCCATGTTTGAACAATGAGCAGAACAACTAACACAATCAAGCCTTCAGGGATGCAACAACTGTTCTCTTAAATGTGCTGCTTATGAGAGGTTTCAGCCTACGGCATACCAACTGGGAAGTTGAGGCGTGCATGTCGAGGGGCTCAGAAAGGAAGATCTCTGGTTTGGCTGCCTAAACACACGTATCAACATAAGACAGAAAATGAGATATAGGGCAGAGTGTGTACCACCCCTAGTTATCCTCGTCATTGCAAAACGAAAGAATGCTATGGTGTAGCCGTAGCACCATGGGGAAAGGGCGAACAAGTGACCCTTAAGTGGACTTTTTTGTTTTTTCCAAGGGCCGCGTCTAATAAGATCGGAATCTTTAAGGAAATTGGTGTATGGAAGCTTCATGGTGGGCATTTGATATAACATGGTACAATAATGAAATGGGTAAGGAATACGCGCTAAAGGTGATGAAAGATTCCATGCGGTAGAGTCTAAGCCTGAAAAATGCAGAGCTAAAAAGGATCGGGACCGAAGTTGCTTCCCTGCCCCGAAAGCATTTAGGCATGGTCTCGGCATGACAGGCATTGAAACGGGACCAAAATTGGGGAGCAGCTCGCCAAGCTCAACTAGGAGAGAGGTTTAGTCAAGTGCTCTAAGGAGCATCCAAGGGCATATCTTGATTACGCCCAATTAAGCAAGTAAGACTACTAATGGCGGGTGGGATTTTAGCTGCAGTAGATAAAACCGGCAAGGCAGAAGTATCAAGCGAACAGCTTACCAGCGTACATGGGTGGGTTAAAACCAGAAAAGGACGACCCGCAGATAACAGAAGACATGGGTCATCCATGTCTGAGGGACAGAAACTTCAGTAAATCTGCGGGTCCGTGTGCAATCCATCGGGCCATTGTGAGGCTTCTGGGCGATATCTCGGCACAGACGATGTGCAGGCTGCACACGATGGCCCCAGGGCAGATGTATTTGCCACACCAACGAAAAAATCCTGGCGATGGTGGCTCAAGCTTGAAAGTAGAGAAGTGCAAAATGCGGAGTCTCACAGGCGTCCTCTGCAAAGTATCAGGACTTGAAAACTTGCGTTCTGGAGCCGTACTCCGTGCTGTGCCCGAATTAACATGGTTTTCTGGTACATTGGTCCTGTCGTGCAAACCCCAAGTGCCTCCTATGCAAAGCCACTAGAAGGCCAAATGAAATCGCATTGATAAACGTATGCTGTCCTGAAATCAGTGCACCGTTCGACCTAATGAAAAGCTCCCTTGCAACACTGGTCTGGTGGCTGACGAGTCCTACACTGACCTAAGCGTCGCCTACTCAATTACTCGAGGACGCTGTTGCAAGTCTTGTGTTCTAGTAATGGTCCCATTCAACACAAATTTTAATTTCCGCCAACGGTTGCCTTAGATACTCATGTCCCAACGAACCATCACGACTGTTACTGATACCACAGGAACGGCCTGCTCAATTTATTAACTTCTCTACCCTTATTGCCATAAAAGACCAAATCAAAACATCAAAAATTTAAGTATGGTGGACATTCGTGTCAATTGTAGTTGAGAATGGTTTCACTTCTTGACAAACTTTTATTATTCACTGCACTTCACATACCAATTTGCCGCACGCGGCAAGTAAGACCAGTCAGCATTTTTGCGAGTCAAACCACCTTCACAACACTTCGTTCCTATAGCGGTTTGGCATAGCCATGGCAGTTTTATCTTCAACACCGCACCGCTATAATACTTTTGTCGGATAGGACGCCTTTTGCACGCCGTCCCATTGCATATTGACAAATTTCCAGCAAATCATCAAGTTTACGGTACTTTTCGTTTTTTCCATTAACTTTCCTGTTCATTGCATGACTCTTTCTGGTTTCAGTGCTCTCGAGCAAATTCGAATTTCGCCACCTTCTTGCGACCAAATATTTCTTGTACAATATTCACCTGTAACGCATTTAAACAGGGAACGTATCCCAGTCTACTATTAACAATTGGCCCAAGAAAAATCTTATCGATTTTTGTTTAATTACCTTATATACTTTCCAATTTTGGCTTGCATGTCACTGCCATCTAAATTTTGATATTGTTTCAAAATGCGTTTCCCCAGCATTCCAAAAGATTGCACAGGCGTTCTTTGCTTGCCTGAAATCTCCTTCTACATATTTCATTTTGCCCTGGCCTCCCTCTTGAAAGTTTCAAAATATGCATACTATCATTGCTATCCGGACTGCAGTGAGGCTTTTGACTAGGTAAATCGTTCTTCCGGCTGCTGATGTTGCTGTAGGTCATCGAAGGGGCCGGTGAATCTTCAAATGTTGGTGCGTTTTACACACAAGTCAGAGAATCTGGTTCGGATGCATGAGTTTTCAATTGTGGAGTTTTTCGGGTCTCAGTATCAGGTCCAAATTTAATTTTGCTATCAATCAGTGATTTAGCTACAAAGTAGCAGCTATTTTCCTTCGTCCTCGCGGATGACCTTATGTTGATTGATTGGCCTAGACACTCCTTTTAAAACGGGTTAATAGCAAGAGATGTGCCACTAAATGCTAGAAACAACTGTTTTTGAAAACTCAAATGCTAGTGCAAAATAAACGGATGATATTTTCCTCATGGATGCAGTAACCGGGGCAAGGTTACACCGAGTTTTCAGTGGGCTGTCTGGTAGCTCCGACTGTAAGGTAGGCCGAAGGGACCCTTATAGACCAAGGCTAGCAATGTCTTTGGTTTTCCGTTTCTCGTCCCAGAAGGGCAACTCGAATAATTTCCTTTTTTGATGCTTTTCGTCGGTTCAATATTTTTAAATTAGCACGAAAAGGCAAAGTAGGTCCGCAGTGTGGCCCACTGTAAACCACTGTAGGAGGTTTTTTCTCAAATCCTAAGGCGCTGTAAAATGGTCTCAGAGAGCAGCTAAAGTCGTTCAAAGTTTCCATGGAGCTGGATCTTCCACTTCTTAAGCTGTTATAGTGTCGCATTTTTTTAATTTGCTGTCTACTGTGCGTGGTTACAAACAGCTGTAGCTAATTTATTTCATTCAAAAGAATTAGCCTTGGTGTTCACAGTATTTACGTTACTTCAATTTACTAAGGATCATCTAGGTGGATATCCGTGTACCATAAAACCAAGGCGCGTGAAGTTGACGACGAGTGACAAATATTCCACAACATCTAAGGGCATACCATTGGAGGAAACAGGTATCGTTGGAAACTGCTGCTAAAACCATTGATCGTAAGCCGACTGCAGTGGTTATCCCGCTATATTTCTGAAAGATGCTTAAGTATTTATCCTTCATTTTTCAGCATACATGAATTCTTGGTGACAATGACCTCAATAATATGAAAAAGGGCTGCAGTTTAATGCATGAATGTGATCTGCGGTTCTCTGCGAAATTTCAGGTTCAGTTTTTTGAAAATGAAAGCGGATTCTTTGTAAGAGGTAATGGTTTCAGCGGGACTTGTGACACAAGAGACAAGTGTTCAAAGAAACAAGCTCGTGAGGACGGTAAACACAATATTGAGGTGATTTGTGAAACCTGCATATGGATGTTTCTTGTGATGCCAGAACGATTTTGGGACAGCCCACATGACCTCCGTCATCAGTCTTAATGGAATATCCGTTTACCTCAGTTTAGAAACGAGTATGCATCACTTTGGAGTACACAGTGGCATCCGACCTTGGCATCAGTAAATTGCAAAGTCAAGGCGATATTCTCTAACCGTTAAAGGACCTCATGCAAAATTGTGGCTTATTTTGGGCCACACCATAAGAACAAGCTTATTAGTATTTTTGACAAGAATTTTGGTGGCAACTGAAAGCCCATGGATACGCACGAATTCACTACACATGCAGCAGCTAAGCTGAAATTTCTCTCAAGAAATGGCACATGAATACCGGCCATTGATGTGACTAGTCGAGTTATTTTGCGGCTTCGTAGCAGATACTCCTGCCTGGGCCTTTATAAGACAGGCGAAACAGCACAATATATATTTCACTTTTGCTATTTGCACTTAGAAATGCCCCGGCATGAACTGCCGATTGGCATTCTCTGCCAACACCGGTAAGCCAAGGTACGATGAGGATTCTCAGTCGGGAACAAAAGGGGGGTATCACACGGGCTTGTTGCTTTTCGAGGTGTTGTCTATGGATATGATAGGGTTGTTTTGCGTTGATTTCAGTTGCTGTGTTCGTTTTGGAACAATGAAGCGTTTGATATTCCTCTTGCGGAAAAGCGACCAATGAAAGGTTTGAAAGTTGCCAAAGGTAGGCTTCCAGTGATTTTCAACGACGATGTTAGCCAGTGTCTGAAGTGAATTTATGAGAAGCAAATAAATTTTTACAATTTCTGCTTTACTTAAGTTCCGTTGTGGTAAACGAAGCATTGCCAGAAGACATGAATGCCAATTTTCTTAACCTATCAGCTTTCGCTTACAGATTATGCTCCGAGTGCTTTTGCTGCGGGCATTGCTGCTGGCATTTCTCTCTCCTATGGACAGAAATGGAATTTTACCCAATGCTGCATAGTTAGCGTATATAGCGGAGAGCATTTTAACTTGAAATATTATTACACTATTTTAGCTCATGACAAACACGTCGACTTTTGTTAGATTTGGATCCTTGTTATTGTAAGTTTCACCGGTATTATTGTCCTCGCTTCCCCCATCAAAGATGAACATTCTTCTGGTAAAAACATCAATAACCTGATCAGAATTGTTAAAGAGGATTATGGTCCACCGTGCGAGTTGCCAGCTATTGTCATAATCCTATACACGTCCATCGGGAGATTGCCTCTGAATAAGAACGTGCTTTATAGGACTAGGCTCAAGCTTGTGGGTGTCAGCTTTTACTACAATGACCCACTGTCTGCGCTGAACCACTGCTCGTTTTGAGTAGTCACCTCTATGTTTTTAGCGAACTAGGGAGCTTTTGCAATAGTGGTAACGCCGTTTGAGCCCTTCCTACCCATAAACATTTGCTAAATTTTTCTGAACATCCTTCTTGGATCAGATCCAACATAGCAATTCCGACAACTTTTTGCCTAGTATTTCACTGTGGCACTCATAGATGCGATACGACGTTCTGATGAATGCCACAACACTACACACTGACAGTGCTGTAGAGTAACCATGCCTCAACGCATGTCACCCATTTTCTCATTCACCAGCTCTGAAGTAACCAACACATTCCTATAGTTGGAATTAATGTGACGCCGCTTGTTAGTTTTGTTTTATGGGCACATTTTCGTAGTTGTCGGCCATCTTTTCCTGATGCCATTGGCGTTAGCCTGGCTTTTTTGCCATTAATTACTTATTAAGTTAAAAGCATATTCGTCTCCATAAAAAGTATCCCAAAGTTTTCCTTCCATTATCATTTTTGGATTGCATTCCGACTAAATCACAAGATCATTGTTGCTAGGTGCACCGCGCCCATACCCTCATAACCCATCCGCCGGTCTTCAACGTGGACTGTTGTTGTCTTATATATGCCCGTGGAGACCAATAATAAAATGCGAAAATTAGAGAAAGCTGTTTATGAGCTAACCAACATATTTCTATTGGTGAAACCAGTGATTACAAGGCTGCTTTCTCTTTCCTTCCTCACAAAAACGCCTAAAAACCCACTACGCGAAAAACCCGCTAGTGTTAGTCGGGATACCGACTCAATATCCTCAGAAATTAGGCAGCGAAGCCTAAGCGAGTCTAATGTTGTTTTCAATGTTCCTGATTGTATTCCATTGGACAAGTTCAAAAATGCTCTCCCCTCTGCTTGCATATGGCATGCCTGCCATTTATTTAAACCATGTAAGCGAGTGTTAAACAGATCCTGTCTACTACCTCAGGCCCGCTGCTGCAAAAGTGTTTTCGAGGAGTGAAGCTGCAATACTCTCATCTACCTCCCCAAAGTCTACCAAAATAACCCACGATAAAACCTCTTTTCAGGGGTAGGCCCTCAAATTGCATACAAGCGAAACCCAAAAACGGTTCCTTCAGCCAGAAACTCATCCACATCCTTCGGCATTGGTAGGAGCTCACAATGGCGAATGATATCAGGAAAATGAATCCTTGCTTGTTTATCCTAGCGCGTACGGAAATCTAGCGACACAGCCTTGGTCTGCGACAGTATCCTCACCGCCCATGGGATCCCAAAGTTCTACACAAAGGTTGAGTAGTACAAGGAAAGGGCGGTGGCCATATGAGCGGTGGAAATAGAAGAAGTAGCTATATGAAGGGCGCAACTTCCTGGATGATCGAAGGAAGGTAGCTGAGGATGAGGAGCAAAGTACACACATAAAGTTCTCCAATCCTCCGCATAGTGGAACTTATGGCAATAAATGATGGAATGAAAACGAACAACAGGAGAGGATTTCAATGGAACCGGATGGCACTGCGACCAGCAGGACCGGGTCTAAAGGCACCACATTTCGATCACCGGGAATCAGTACAATTTCGCTGCAAACATCCAATCTGCGGATCTCCATTTTGGTTGGGGGACCAATCAGGGGCCATCCCGTAGGGTGGAGCTGCAGGCAACAGCGTGGGAGCAGATTTGGCGACCAGATCTGAGGCGGAAACCTATGACTGCCGTAAGTCAGATGAACCAGGGAAATGGTGCTGTAAATAAAGGGGTTGGGT
This sequence comes from Fasciolopsis buskii, assembly GCA_008360955.1. NCBI lineage: Eukaryota > Metazoa > Platyhelminthes > Trematoda > Plagiorchiida > Fasciolidae > Fasciolopsis > Fasciolopsis buskii. The sequence continues at coordinate 16,500 of LUCM01008511.1, forward strand.
GGGTTTTATCACTATTATAAGAGGAAAAGAACAGCTGGCGCTGCAGTAAAAAACGAGTATTTGATGCCCTGCCAACGAGCGAACAAAAAGGCGGCAAAGGAGGGTAATGGGATTGGCCCAAGCAAATGCTACAACTTTGGGAAATAAATGGACAGGGTTGTAATTCATGCATGCGCATGTGGAAGCGGTGACAGTCGTGATACCTGTCTAGAGAAGGGTGATTAAAAATGAGTACGTAACAGGAGAACACTCATTCTCTAGACTTGTTAGAAGTGATGGAACAATAGGAGCTGAGAAGTTGGTTCCAGTAGCTGATAAATAAGAGGCACATGAAGGCATTAAACCGGGTACCGAAAAATATTGGCTCTAGAAGCCACTAAAGTAACCGAAAGCTCCAGGGTCGATGTCGAAGGCGTATATCGAAACCCAGGGCCGGCCAGAGACAGAAAGGCCGCCAGCGGACAGCTTCGTAAATCTCTTCACAGCGCCTTTTAAAAATTTACTGGAATTAGGGGCATTTCTGGTAGTGGTTGACGTCGGTAGTCATACCAGTGCACAAGGGCAAGAACACCGATAGTTGTGGCAGCTTTAGACCACTGTGCATAACATTCATCCTGCTAAACCCATTTTAAAGTGTTTGTGCGATAGAAGCGTCGGTAGCCTTGGGGCAAACAAACTAATGACGATAGACCAAAATTACTTTTGGCACAAAAGTTTGTAGTTGACCAACTTGATTAGCTTCCTGGAAGAAGTAATAAAAGGAAAGATGGAGGAGAATGAAAAGGAGTTTGCCATCCGGACTTCAAGAAGGCCTTGGATTCCGTAAACCGCAGGGCTGTTGACCAGAAAGTAAAGATTTTCGAGGCGAACGCCAAAACGGATAACTGGATATCACAGAGTCTGAAAGGTGGATCTCTCAGAATAAATGTGGAGGAAGGTCTATCAGACATAGGATTGCGGCACAGTGGGGATCGGTCTTAGGGCCATTGTCGCTTCTGATGTGACTCAGCTACGTAGCCGACGGAATGGAAGTTCCGTTTTTTATTTGTAGAAAGTCTCCAATTACCAGGGACGAAAACAGTGGAAGTGTGCAGACGGGTCTGAATAACCTTTGCCAGCTGTTGATAAAAAAGGATCTTCCGTCGAACATGGACCAGTGCCAGCGGCTCGCGGAAGAAAATGCTATTCCCGCTAGCCACATAGACTCACTTGAGCATCAGGTAACTACTGCACAGACACAACAAGCAAGAAACCTAGAGGCATTATTAGGTGCGGATCTCAAACTCACTCCGCGAATTAAAACAGGAGGGAAAGAATGCTTGGCATAAATCACGCCAACTTAGGACTGTAATATCTGGAAAGCCCAGGGTTATGCTGTTGTTGTCCAAGGCCTTTGACTGACAACGTCTAAAATATGGAGTCCAGGTATGAAACAGGTTCTAGAATCTAACTGGATTCTCAGGCTGCCTGAGTGTCCATTTTATGCATTGGCCGGCAAACAAAACATTCATTCAAGCCGCCAGGGTGAAATGAATACTGCACCTTTCCATGCAAATGAAACCACGCCAACGGTGGGTGAGCATGCGAAAGCCATAGGAACGAAAACAGTATAAGACGCGGATTATAACAGGCTTTGCCACTGACCCGTGCAACACACGAAGACAACCAGGCAACTCAAATTGAACTGACTTTGGGCCGGTTGTGTGTCTACGCCTGCCCGCCCGCTCGACCAACATGCAAGGTATCGTGCGATTATTCATCACCCAATGTAGTGCAGTATGCTCTTGTGAGATTGTTCCGTATGAGGTGCACCCGCACGTTGCAATAATTAGAAGTTTTGCTGGCCTTAGCACGGATGATGTGGATGCTGATGACCCCGAGGATGACGCCTATCTTCGTTCACTGGACCCGAAAGACTGGAAAACCCAGGATCACTACGCTGTATTAGGACTGAGGAAAGTACGCTTTAATGCTACAGCTGATGATATACGTAGGGCCTGTAAGTTATTGTTCGTCTTCCGCCAACGATTCCGCAGATCGGCGAAAGCTTTTGAAGCATCACCCCGATAAAAGGAGGTCTCAAGGGGAAGAAGTGAAGGACGAGTCTCATGACTATTTCTCCTGTATTACAATCGGTAAGCTTTGCTTTTTGAGGCCACTTACTCTAATTTACAGACATGTAGGTCTGGAAATAATTTCCACAACCATAATTCTCTTCAGGCTAGTTTTAAAATTTGCCGTTAATATCCAAATAGTTCTGCAGTTAAAAGAGAAATGTTCACACCCAAAATAATGATTTTATTTTCAATGAAACCCAATATCTCCACAAAAGACGTTATTTTTCTGAGAACTATCCCGTGCGAACATGTGTGTAGGGGATCGATCCCCCCCCCAAAAAAAAGTCCGCTAGAGCAGTTTCTCAAAGTAGCATTATGTCATAGATTTTTTTGGATGATTAAGCCAAAAATTTTCGATTTTTCTCCGAAGGCTGAAATATTAAGTATATTAATGCGTTCACATCTTGAGCAAAACAGATGACATTAAGAAATGGGGATAAATAACTACGTGAATTCGCGACAGTTCATGATTTTCCTTCACGAAAGTTCGTAAACTTTACACGATATAAGAAGAAATAGTCCTTTTTACCTCAAAGGTTCTGTAGCTACGAAAACTGATTTTAAGCGAATTCGAAGACGACCCAAAACGGTGCAATTTCTGTTCCGAAGGGCACACTTGAGATCGTTTTGGGGTATCTTCTACGACCGTTTCTGGGCTTTTTGGAGGCACTTATGCTGACTGGGTACTTGAGTGTACACTCAAAGCTGACTAAAATCAATTTTCATAAAGTGCCGTAAATCGACTTCGAAAAGGACACCGCAAAAATCTCGTCGATTTGGGGGCTATCACGAAATCGCCCGTAAGCATATCATGGCAGTTTTCACACAAGTTTGCAGTATAATTTAACTTATAGGCTCCTGTAAACGTTCAAACCATCTTAAACACAACGTGATTTACGATTCCTCCTACATATATCCACCTAAATGCCTTTTCCCAGTGAAATTGGCCACGTAGGAGCAGAATAAGACCTATTTTTGGAAGCTTCAATCATGAGTGCAGTGGAAGGGACTTCCCGTAGCCACTAGGACCAACTGCACAGGATTGTGGAGGGGGCGGCTACGATGACTCTGAAGCTTGGAGTGGCATGAAACCACATAAGGTCGCGATAAGCCAGGTGTGTTAACGAGCCTGCTGACAGCTACTTGCCGTCTACCACCGAAGTGACCCGCAGGTCTGGGATTCGAACCTCTGACTCTTCTTGTGACCGATGTCTTATCCAGTTCTCTACCTTCGGTCGAATTTATGCTGCACATAGTTTCCTGATGTTTGGCTCGGCGCATTGGTCCATTTCATTGACGACTGATGGGCCAATTACAGCCCTTCAATGCACTGAAGTGAGGAAAAATGAAGATAGCATTTACGTGACACAGCTGTCCATCCAAACCACGACCTCACTACTTCATGTAACTTTGCCTACCGAGATTCAGGCAAAAATGAACTAATTAATCTCCAGAGAAATAGAAAACTTGCAGCTACAATTACGTAATGAGTTGCATTCTGCAGTTAGCAGTTAGCGATGCGCGCCAATTTTTAGGGGGCAAGATCTCATTTTGTCGGACGGATACGGCACCAACGCTTCGAAATGTTTGGTTTATAGCCCTCTTGCAGAATTGTTCTGCTGCGCTGTAAGCAGACCCACGTCCTGTCTTGGGCGTTTGATGTAGTTGGATTGGTGTAATCCTGGCTCAAAACAGCGTCTAAGAAACAATGACTTCCTAAGTCCACTCTCACCAACGACTAGGGAGCATTCGTCCCAGGTAAGGCAGTTTACCCGTAAGCCCCTCTTAGGTCCTAATGCCCCAGGCGATTTGTAGCCATTAGCTGCCGAAGGATACCACACTTAGCATCACCGTATGTCCCACCAGAGAGGCTTTCCAAGGATTTTGCCTGGAAGATTATCAGGTCATTTGAATTACTGATTGTTCATAGTATCTTGTATCTTGCAATCACTCGTTTACTGTATTAGTGTATGTTAGGTGGCCGACAGGAACTTCCAATTCAGCTCACTTTCTTGTATTCGTACTAAGCATTTTCTGCCGAGGGGGCAAAGGTCGTGTTTGATCTCCTCTTGGTATTCCTCGATAGCCACTAAACGGCTGAAAATGGGGAAATGACAATTGCACCGGTTATTGTTACCATGGGGTTTTCCTTCTCATTCGATCTCCGATGCCTGATTCATTCTCTTCAGACAATGTTTGCCGGCACCGTGAGTGCACATAGCTTCTTTGCCAAACCTGATTACGTTAGCAAATATGGCGAAATACTTACAGAGGCTTCCGGCCCCTCGGGCTTAGTATGGGGTTGAGGTGCACGGCCTGAAACTGAGTAATTATCTGTGAAAGTTGTATGTCAGTAAACAAAATTGGCATTACGCATAAGTTCGAGGAGAGTTGACGTTGATCCTCGGGATCTTCAAGGCTAAGCGTGGTTCTGGATAGTCTCCTAGAGACATTTGACCGTTCAGTTCCATAGCCGCCAAAGTGGGCGGGTTTTCTGCATAATTAGTATATTCGGATCTCGATGGAGCCTACATAGGTCGTTTTCTTTACTGGTCAAATGCGATGTTTGCTGCGGAAGAAGGCTTTTGTACTTCATCTTAATCACTTGCAACTAAATGTTTGCATAGCAAGCACCAGCATATCTAGAGTACGTTGTACTCTCACCTGTTGGGTTTTACAATTAACAGGAGGCAGGCCCTCCTTCACCAGGGCAACAAAAGTCCTGGGCCGCATAATATATTTTGTTTCCTTTATCCTTAAATCATCCACAACCGCCGCTGAGTTCTGAACAAACTCAATGACGTCAGACATCTGAACGGAAATTTATATCAGTAACGTCATTTGCTAACTTCTGAAAGTCAACTGTGAACGATGGGACGGAATACAACCGTATTACGGTAAGACAGAAGCAGACCCTTGCACCTCATTTCGCCCAAAAAAACATCCAGTAGCTGATGATACAGGAAAACTTTCAGCCACCACGTGGGCTTTTGATTAAACCTTTCCTTCCGCTTATAGGCACGGTGGTTTATATGCTTGCCATCAAAATCGACTACTGTGGCTAGGGTTGAGCGTATCCGTGTTCATCTTGAACTTCTTTCCACTGAGACCGCACTGGAGAATCGGACATGACAACGTGTCATCTTGAAACGTAATCCTTGCATACAGGAAGCCTTCCGCCAAACTTCCTGCTCTCTGACGGAACCTGTTCAGCAATCACATAGTGGTTTGTGAGGTAGTATCGGATTTCTTGCATGTGTGATTTAAATGGGAATGCGGAAAATGCTTCCAATGAACTGTGACTGCCCACACCGTAATTGAGTACCTAGATGTGAAGACTAAATACGACTTGTGAAAGCCGCAGAGTTTGATGAACTCTGCGGTCATCAAGACACTGTTTGTGCAAATGATGGTGCCGTCACTTGTCACCGCACAGGTCGTAGATGCCAACTAAGAAACAACCTCTTGACAATGTTCCTGTGGAATATCATCATTCAAAAGTACAGGCCTTATATAAAGCAGAAATTACCGGCACTCAAATGCCTTCCGGCAGTCAAGACCATCAGGAGTGCTACAAACCCGAGGGAATTCGCAAGACGCACGGTCGAATGTTCTGGAGTTATCCATTCAGTCGAAGGAAGCTTTAAACTGATGAAAGAGCCCCCTTCGTGTTTGCCGAACCGTAGCCATAGCAATAGCATTCCTTTAGCTATTCCTGGGCATGTGTTCCGTTGGAAAAGTTTCAGTCATGCCGTCGTTTATTGCCTCAATCGGGGAGTCTCTAGCGTGGTGTTCTTGCTGTCTGTGGGACCTAAAGTCAACATCCATTCTAGAGTTGATATAGATGAAAACAACACGCCCAAACGAATTGCAGACATGAATCGTACATAGATTGCAGCTGAAATACCCACAGTGGTATTTGACTTGTTTCATCATGGCCTTTAGTGGTGCATTGACTACAATGCTTACCAACTGAACGCATGCATTCGTTGTTATGCGTCGAAACTGCATTCCCTCGACAATTATTATTTTCAGCTCATGAATGAGCCCATTCAAATAGCCACAAACATTCAGCGGCTTTTCCGTCGCACAGTAAATTGTAGTTATGAACACCGGAGATACAGGTGGGCCATAGCTGCTGCGATGAATCGCCATGTGAGTTTGAGTAGTTGTGGTACGAAGCTCATTCAATTTCCCAGCCAGAAACTAAAAGGTTTTCCTCCAGTCCAAATTGGACTCACTTTCCGCTGCAGCCACCCGATTGTCATAGGCTGTGACTAATCTAGTGTTTTTGGTGTCGCATCTTTTAATGCTGTTGTTGTTTTTCGACAAAAAACTGTGCGTTTCGAGGTATTTTGGAATTTTAGATATTGCAAGGTTGAAGCCTTTGTATGGTCGCCAAAAGATTCATCAAACTTTGCTTTGTGATTGGCTGCTTCACCTATCGACCAAGACCGCCCCACAAAACTGTATAAACGATAGAGCTCACTTGACTTCTGACTTGTATTGGTGAGTCACCATTAAGTGCATCGCCGTGTTCTGTGTTCGTCTTCTCTTCCTCGTTAGCGGGTCGGGCCAGCCGTTCGAATTCCATGCTCTGTTTCTGTGTGACTGCTCACGAAAGGGGGCATCTGGTCCGTTCCATTTCGTTGTCCGACTACGGGACTTGCAGGTTCAGGCCCGAATCATTGTCTCCAACGTGTTTGTGTGTTAGTGTCCTGCTAGACCGCGGACGTTATGTCGTTCTTGTGCTATTGTGTGATGCCTACTGCTGACGTTTTGTGCTTCAGTGTTGTGTGTCGATTAGGGTGATACAACACTGATCAACTCCTTTATATGGCATACCTAACGATGTTCATGGATCTCTTGCTTGATATATACATATATATATATATATATATAGTACAATACAACGAAATAAAAGCAAGTATAACGCCAACGTGACAAAATTCGAACAAAATTGCGCTGGGAAAGTCCACAATAAAGGGAAAGCAATAAATGCCAGAAAAAAGTTTTCTTTGTGTATGCCGGGTTCGCATTTTGTGGATTTCAGTCCACTTCTTGCGGAAGTGACTTTCGCAGGCGGGCCCATTCGGGGCTATATTTCAACGTGTTAAACTCACCACAGTTCTAATCTTCTAGATCCGAACAAGGAGAGCCAGAAATAAGCAAGCCAAAGCCATCATATGTTTTCCCAGAGTTATAGCCTGACGGTCGCGTCGCCACTCCCGTCTTGCCCAACAGGTACAGAAAGTGCGCGCCAGGATAAACGATGGAAAGACCTCCGGTGCGTGCCAACGCCACAAAGGGCAGAGTTGAGCAATTACCTCAGTCAATGGACGACTGTTTGCACCCAACACACGCAAGGCACCTTGTCATTGTTCACTCGATGCCTCTACCTGACTCGAGCAATGGTTTGGAAGCATCGATGATCGGATACGGAAAGACTCCGAACATCCTCAACACGAAGAGGTCAGAAGTCGGGACCATAAAGAAGAACACTACGAATTGAAGCATTGAGGGAAATCCAAATGTTATAGCGAGGTCACAAGTTGACACAAGGTGTTTTGGTTTTCGCTGTTCGTGATGTGATCTCTCCAACACCACTCACCAGTTATGATTAAGGTGTCAAGGTAACTAAAGCTATGACAATCTGTAACTGTTCATTACGGGATGAGTGCAGACACAGGGCTCTTCCGGTCTTCATAACGTATCTTGGACTTTGGAGGCGCAAAGCAGATGCCTTATTATTGGTCAAGGGGTCTAGCTCATGTTGAATTTCCCGCTCATTGTCACTCAGTAAGGCGAGATCATGGGCATACTCCTAGACCAACGCTTTGTTCCACGGGAGGAGCTTAATTCCACCGTCCACCAGACCAGGAAGCAATGTGGATAGAAGAGAGTCTTGTCGTAATTCACCGGAGACTATGAACGGTGTCGAAAGTTAGTTATACAACCTAAATGGGCATGAGGTACGACGGTAGAACTTTTTGAGGACATAGATCTTGGATACTGTATTCCTCAACAAAGTGGCATAGTAGAGACCTACCGACAGAGTCAAAGATTGAACGAATGTCAAAACAGGACGATCGTTGGTCTTTGGGAAGCAGAGCAATGCTTTACCAAAAGTGGGAGAATGAAGATTAAATTAACACATTCACGGCCAGCGAGAAACTTAGTGCTTTCCTCACTAGCTCGCAAACTACTTAAACCTAAGTGTTCACTTTGCTTGGGTGCCTTCAAAGTTCGCATACTCACCCATCTAAGGCAACTTGCTGCCCTAGATAGGACTCTTGAAGCTTTCAAAATCGACGTTTGTTGTCTCCGAAACGAGCACACAGGATCCTACTCCCATGGTCACTCTTTTTTTTCATTCGCTTCACCCTTCACTCGTCGTGTGATCCGGTTTCCAGCACTCCTGTTCAGGCCGGCGTTGGAATCCCTGTCAGCTTGCGGGGGAGGGGAGAGTGCAATGTAAATCTGGATCTCAGTTAACAGCCGTTTATGTAGGGTTCGGCTGAACAGTTCTGAACGTATGAATAGCAGTCAACCAAAGCATCGTTGTTTGTTCGTCGTGTATGTGTATATGCTCCCTGATCGAAGCTCACCTGAGGCCAAAGACGAGTTCTGCTAAGAGTTATCTCACGTAGTCCGCAGCTTGTGTTTAACAGAAGTGATAGTTCTTGTTGATTTTAGCGCCCAAATTGGACACTTAGTAGAGATGGAACGGCACATCGGTGGTTGATTTTCTATCCCACCCAATCGGACCGACAACAGCGACCGCCTAATCCGGGTTTGTTCTGACCACAGTCTGTTTCTGGCGAACACCAATTTTTGTCGTGAAAAGACACATCGACTCACCTGGTGCCCCTCCTCGCCTTCACAGCGTTGGACTCAGGTCGATCAAATTGCCACGCGTCACCGGTGGTGTGGATCGATTCAGGATTTTCGGTAATGCTGGTCCACACTTGTGGACTCAGGCCATGCTTTGCTCCGAAATCGCTTTTGTTTGCGGTTCACGGTTCACTGCCATATACTTTAGTGTCTTCAGCCACCTAGTTGACGACTCTTTCGGACCCCAAAGAAGACATGAGACACCTATTTTACCCCAATTCGCTGTACATTTCCCCATCCCGCGTTGCCACGTCATCTGTTGGCCTCCACATGTCTTCTTCCATTTCTTAGGAGGAACACAAAATAGGACATGGGATAGTAG
>LUCM01008512.1:0-26706 GCA_008360955.1 Fasciolopsis buskii
ACCCCCGACGAGATAAAAATAAATACGCTTAAAGACTACTGTCCTCCGAACGCCGACTGAAATCTTGCAGTCTCACGGCGCGCAAGGACTGTTTGACTGGGATCCAGTCTAGAAAGAGGATGCCCAGTCTCCACCCTTCGAGACTTTCCTCTAACCACGTTTGACCCACAGCTTGAGCTGCTTTAGTCCTCCTGAAGTGCGAGAAATATCTGACGAGACGTTTGGCGCAGTTAGATTGAAGTTACATCTTACTACGATCCTGAAATTGGTGTTTTCAATCACGCAGAAACATCATACTCGAAAGTGATCCACTGTCGAGCCAAACGCCTGTGGGCCAGCCTGCATTAAAAGTGACACAGTGGAAGTAAACCGAGATTCAGGGCGACGAGGCTTGAGAAAATGTGAAACTATCAGACTGAAACCACCTACCACACTATTTGACACGAACCGTTGGGAGTATCGGGGTGTTAATCAACGGGACATTTTAATAAGGCACGATGGGCAAGGAGATTCAGGTTGGAGATAAGAGGACAGGTAATAAAAGGGAAGAACTGTGGGCAGTAGCATACTATTTACACTACCCACCCATTGCGTCGATGCAATGGCAGCGCGATCCTGGATTGTCTGCGCGAACGAACCGATGTAGTATGGAATTATTTGTAGGCGTGTAATCATGCGAATTGGATGGAAGGGTACTGCTTGGAGTCCAGCAGCTATGCAGAAGAACGACTGAGGGTTCTCACTCAAAGCCTTTGGCTCTAGACAAGAACCTGACCACAGCGAGTGGGGCATGGTTGAGTGGCAGGCCATCAACTTGGATCATTATCTCCACTGGTTTTTTCCGATGAGCTGCTAACAATATGATCAACCCTTGAATTGATTCTGAGACAGAGGAGGATTACTTTCCGCTAATGCTATTGTCAGCGCTCCTTACCATTGATCTTCGAGGCATGATATGGATCTTCGGTTGAGGTAAGCCCATTTCTGTTTATTACCGCTTTTGGATTACGATTGGAGGCCGCAAACCGCCACACCACGTCAAGGTTTAGTCTCGTTGTGACAGTGCAGGCAACTGTTCCTATCAGTGCTTAGAACTCCGTTCGGTTGCCCAATTTGAGTTTAGAATTTTCTTCCCTTAATTTATACTTCTCTCATCCTTAGAAAAGAACGAAGACATTCCGTGTGGTTCATCTGCCTTATGCCTTTTTAGAGATTCTTTATCTCTAGTGATCTTAACTATTGGTGGAGGACTGGTGTCTGCTGCATTGCTCCGTCTGCAAAGATAATTAAATGGCTCCTTTTGACAGTTAGGACAATTAATGTCGTTGAAGTGCTCTCTGGCAACGCATAGCTAAGTTGCCCCTGACGTGAGTTGTTGTACAGAACCGTTCATTTAGTATAACGGCCGTTGGTTTTTAACTCCTGTGAAACAACAGGGTTTTTTGCTTGGAATATGCTGATGATGTCGCTTCGCTGGGCGGCAATGCACAAGCAGTTCAAAATGCGCTCTCTCGCTTATTGATTGATATTCATGTGTTATATGCCTTGCATGTTCCTAATGCTAGGTACTTCCTCAAGATTAGCATGAGCTTGCAGTTTTAACTCGATGTTAGTCTGTTGCAGTATGATGGCACAGCTCACGGAATATCTCGGAGACTGGACTTACATCTAGACTAGGCAACATCGTAGATAGTGAGAAACTTTTCGATCCTGTAACACCTGTGACGCTTCCTTCCGATAAAAGAAGGATGTGGTATCCTGGTTGTACTCGTTTTACTCATGCAATTGAGCGACCTGGCCTTCGAGTTGATGATTCTTAGTGGCTTTCTGCAGTCGACCACCGAAGTCTGTGAAAACATTGCTCGAGCTTGACGACAGCATCGGATGACCAACAGCAAGGGACGTCGTTGTGTTGGGTGCTGGCAATCGCCCACTGACCGACCTAACCTCTGTCCAACGTTTTCGATTACTTGGGGACGTTTCGGGAATGCCTGTTCATGGCTTATCCTTCTGTGTTGTTTTCTTATTTGCTGATGACCGTTGGCTGGAGTGACGCGGTGAAGGGGTTTTGTCTTGGCATATGGGTGGAAAAAAGTTAGTTTCGTTTTCCGCATCGGTTGACACTCCCTGATTTCTTGGTTGAGTTCAGGAAAGGAAGGCTGTCGTTGGTTGGAGACGCTGAAAGATGTGGTGCAGAATCGAAGTTAGTGATGCGAATACTTTGTGTCTTGCCTGAATTTGTGTTCCACGATGTTTCCTGTAAACCGACAAAAATATCAAAACACGTTGGATGAGAGCACGAGGTGCCTCATATGTATGTACTGTATCCATTTACCTCGAAAGGGAACTTCGAAAATCTGAATTTCTTCCAGCTTCTTTTTACAATGGGACGGTAGCTGCTGCATCGTTTTTAATAACAGTGGTAGCAACTTTACCTTCGTGGGCATAGGATTTTCTCGGTCCTTTTCCAGATGAAGCATTGCATCTTAGATTTCGTGGTTCCTTCACACAGTTTTTGCTATCCTGTTACTCCTGCCGACTGGATGATTTGAATCCGATAAGGGCTTTGCTATCGAATAATATACAACTGTCATTTTAAACGCAGTTCATGTGATTGAGGTCGCACAATTCATCGTAGGTACTCGTCATCACTACTTTCAGGAATAGATATTGTGCGTCGAAGCATTCAGCTTTACCGAAAATTTGAATGTAGCATTTGTTAGTTGATGTACGTAGATTCAAACCAGCAACCATCATTCGCAATCACTTATTTATTTCCCACGGAATTGTCCGTGGGAAATAGATTTGATATAAGCTTTGTTTAGCAGAATCGCCCCTAAATGTATAAAAATCTATTTCCTTTTAGAATGCTCTCTTTTCCTAATAGTCACAACCTTATAATCCACTTATTTCCAGTCTCTCTGTATCATTCTTTTCGTCTCAATTAAAAAACCCATTCCTACAAGTATAACGCCTTTTCCGTGGCATCTAATTTGATTTAGATAACATGCTCCGTAATTTCAATTCTTCTGGAGTGCCGATATCCTCAATACCAATCTGATCGGTTTGCTGTGATTGATAAAGAAATGAACGTGTTGTCACATAAGATCAATAACTAGTTTTCGTTCCAGTTACTTTTTCTCGGTTTATATATCTTTTGTGCTTATTTGGTGCGAGCTGGTGGCAAACTTTTGTTTTATAGCATTTTGGGCTTGTTGCTTAACTTATTTAACACGAAATCTGTTCCTGTTGCCCTTTCTCTTCCGTTCAGATGGTAACTTTGCGCGAAGAATTCACCCGCTTCTACTTGTCACACCATCAAGGTCGGAAACTGATATACGAGCCTTCTTTAGGGACCTGTGTTGTGAAGGCCAAATTCCCCACGGTACATTTTTTAGTCGTTCTTCCGAATGTTTCCATCTTGGTTGGTTCTATTCAATTCAACCTTGATTCTTTTTTTCCGTTGCACGTTACTTTGTGTCCTCATGTGGAAAAGCAGTTGCTATTTTGACGTTTGACGTCAAGACGTTTCCTTAGTTGGTTTTCTTGAATGCCTGTAAATTCGTCCTGAGTGATTCCTGGCAGTCCCCTGCAAATGTCACTAGATCATTGGCATGGTACTGAGGCAAATTAACTTTAAATTCCATTTTGATTGATGAAAACATAGGAGCGTAGTGCACTCTAGGGACTGGCATTTTGGATACTTTCTTATGGCTCACGTGACTTATTGCTTTGAGTAAAAGAAGGAAAACTCAGATTTGATATAAACTGTTATTTCAGGAAAACCATGTTTATTGATCAACGAAACCTGGAGATTCAAGTGAAATTCTGTTCACGAGGACCAGAGTGTGCTGTGCGACTAGCCTTGTGATCTTTCAAAATTTTAACTAATTTCAAATGATTGATTCTGAAAAGGACAAATTTCTTATGAATTTAGAAAAAGGTTTGAGAATAGGCACATTTTTTCATTAAACAACCAGCTTTCTGCTCTTTTTCATGCTCTCAAGACATTGTTATGCCCTCTTTTCGGATCACAGACACCACATTTACGGAAAGAACTCCAAGTCTCGGAGTTCCAGGCCCTTGTTTTACTTCAGTTCAATTATGAACAGAATGAACCCATCACATATGCATCCATCGCTGAGGCGACTGCCATTGAAGAAACGGAGCTGAAACGAATCCTGCTTTCATTGGCTGCCGGAAAAGGTCAACGTGTTTTATTGAAACAACCAGCGGTACGTGCTCATCCACTCACTCCGATTGCTAACAACACACAACCGTTTTTCAGTTCCTTTAATTTTGCTTGTGTTTATGTGTACCTATAAATGTGAGTATACATTTGAACGAACTGTAGGTTTGGCCCTTACTTCATAGTACACATTACGAAACAAAGGCTTCTCCCATTGCGTGTACATTCAACGATCACAACCATTTTTTTGTTGTGCACATGCTCGTTACGGTCTATTTAGATGAGTCTTCACCTCCCGACTCACCTGTCTTCTGAGTAGGTTAACATTTCTCTTAAGTAGCACCACCATAGATCCCATGGATTGGCATGCCTGGAATCTTTTAGAATATTTGCTTGGCGAATCTCATTCGGACTTACTTTTTTCAGGACCTAGTCTCGTTGTGCTTACATGAAGATCTGTTCTTCCTCTACACTTTTTCTCCCCACCGCTCATTTCCAGAATCTGGGAAATCGTACTTTTTGTCCAAACGCTATACTGGCACGTCAGTTTAAAATCGTGCCTGGAAAGTCGAATAAGTCATGGGTTCAGCCTCGGTGGACCCCATTTTGGAACTCATTATGCACATCATTTTTACGTTGAGATCATCTCAGCAATACACGTCTAACAATATATGAATCATACAAAATAAGTTAACTAAAACTATGTGCATGGGTTATCGTTGACGAAAGTTCTGCTGATCTGCAGATTCTCTTTCAGTTAATGAACTCCCACAAGAAGCATTTCAATAATTAGAGCTTGCAAAAATGGCGTGTAAATGAATCATAGTCGAATATAAACCTTAGTCAAATTTTATCGGCTATATCCGCTGGTGTTTGTCATCGTTCGGCAGTAACCGTTGCTAACTGATGACATGGTACTGTCACATCAGGTAGTACTTTCCCCTTCTTTTTTCAATAACGTACTTGATAAAATCTTGTCAACTGTGCACGTAACTCATGTCGACTACACCGTTTTCATTTATTATCTTGGACTCTTATCCGCTCCGTTTAGTCCGTTTAGTTTTGGATTTGCGACGAAAACTGAACGGTAACGGTCGAAAAACTGGACTAGCCTGAACTGTGACCATTCATAGGGTTTAATGGGGCCCACTTTTGCTGCGAGGGTGAACAGGACTAGCCGCCCTTTTGGCTTAGAAACCACTTTGCTGTTCAGGACAAAATAATGGTTAATACAGCTCGCGTTGAAACCACTTATGATCGGATTGACTAAGCAAACAACGTGGCATGCCAAAATGAAAAAAAAATCGTCGAGGAATGATCCGAGCATATTATGATAGGTTGCTGGGGAAACCGGCTGAAACACTATCATAATTTGCCATAAATATGAGACATTGGAGTTCTTATGGATATAGCTTCTAGGGCGTATGGGACGAAGAGCGGATCGCGTTGAACTATGAGAGCGGCACTTTGGTAGGTCGTTGTACAGATGATACATGGGGTCTGAAACAATTTTGTGGGCGGATTTCTCACATGCTGATAAGTGCTAATCACAAAGATTGAAGGACAACTCAATTTGTGAAGTAGAATAGACGGTGGGACCGAATCAAATGCCGAGGAATAGTCTAGAAAGGCACAACGCACAGATTTCATTGATGAGTTTAGGGACTTACAAATGTGGTGCATGAGGGAGGCGACAGCGTCCGAAGTGGACCTGTTAGGTTTACAGACAAACATAAACGGTCGTCAGGAGGATATATAGCAGAATGCAGGCGCTTAAGTATAACACGCTCCGTCAGTTTAAGGCCAGATGTTAAGGCAATGGGGTGAAAGCGTTTTGCCAAAACAGTGGAACTGCTAGATTTTGGTTTGGGAATAATAGTGGCGGGTCTCCAGCAGTCAGGGATGATGGGTTACTCAGTGAAGTGAATGTGTCTCTCAATATGAGAGCCCAAGTCGTCGCTGAAAACCATGAAGGTACTGTGCACCTGTTTCAATGTTGGTCTGTTTTCGCTGAATTGGGGTTATTATTTCTTATCGTCCACCTAATACCCAAGTATATTAAAGATTCTCAATCAGGTTTAGATCTATGATTCAAACTGGTCACTTATGTTGCAAGATCTAGGCAGAATATATAATTTGTTTTTCAAGAACTCGGGTTCCATAATGACACTTAAAGTTCTTTTGGTATTCAATATTTCGACACGAAGGTTATAAAACCCAAAGCTCTGTTTTAGATAAAATGCAGAAAAAGAACCACTTGTTGCTTGCACATAGCTGCATTCAAAAGGATTATTTCTCGTGGACTGAAACGCATGCAACGGAGACAAACAAAAGCTAAAATTTTTCGATTGGGTATCATTGTTGGCATTGTTTCAGAATTGGAAAAGGAATTTTCGGTTATAGTAATAGCGCCAGGGACTGGTTGCTCAGTTGAAGAGTGTTCTTGTTTGGTGGGAGAGTGTACTCTTCTCGTTTGAAAGCTTATGTGGTTTCTTTGCATATATGCAGTTTTTAATACTCCTGCTTACCAGTGGCTGCGATATGATGCCTTATTTCAGCGAGATGTTACGATTGGTTGTTCACACATCATATAATACTGCTTATCGTTCCTTGGGGCTAGAACCACACAGCGATTATCGTGCATCTCAGACGTGTTTATTGATTGGTTGGTTGATCCAGGATCTTGACGATATCCAGATTCAGTTTGTATCCTTGGTCTTCCTGGAAGAAAGTGGGTAAGGGTGGGTCGTGTCTTCTTGTAACTGGTTTGTGCTCATACACCCTAGTAGTAACCTTTCTCCCGGTTTGCCAGATATACCACCTGTCGCGATCCATGCACTTGACTTTTTAAGCGACGTTTTTTCTTTCCTTCGTTCCCAGTCGCTCTTTTGCTTTTGGTATAAGTCTATGAGCAACTGTGATTCTCTACGGTTGGAGTAGTCTTGCGGTTAATTCAGATATAGTTTTGATGTTGGAAGAACGATCCTCCTGTTTACTTCCTCGTTCATTGCGCGCACTTTTCTTCTCACGAAGTTCCTTGGATATCCGTTTTTCTCCAACATTTTGAATAGATAGGCTTCTCGTTGCTTCATCAGTTTTTCTGTGCTGCAGTGAATTTTGCTCCTCTTGAAAGAAATCTCTCGCCCAGTATTCGTCTTGCGACCTGGTTTTTCAAATTCACTTCAGTATATATATATATATATATATATATATATATATATATATATATAAAGAGTAATCAGTAAGACCCGGATTCTTATTGCGTTTAACACCAAGTCGGTTGTTGCCCATAAGGTCACTCATAATTTGGATATCATCCATTCGGGAGTATGCACCTGTTACAGTAGTGTATTTTTATCCTGCTAATTTTCCGAGACGTCGATTATGCTAACTGAACGTGAAGTCCATCAGAATCATCGCCGTTATTTTCGTTCTGATTTCTCCTGGATCATCATGCATGATAGCCGGTATATACTATTTCAAAGAATCATTTCATAAGATAGTTTCCAAAATTGTAGCTTTCGCATCATTTATTTTCGAATTTTTTCTTTGTTTCTTTTTACTCTGTGTTCTGCCAATTTAGACCCTGGAGATTGAAAACGAACATACATTTACATTCAATACAGAATTCCGGCATCGTTTAACGAGAATCAAATTCAATCAGATCCAGTTGAAGGAAACGGTATGTTAATCGTATGTTTTATTACTATTTGGGGTTTGTTCTCGATGTCTTTGATATTTGTCAGTTCAAGGACTAAGCTCCGCGAATGTCGTCTTTTTTGGCTATTGTAATATTTTCATTTAGCAGGTTCGATTAAAGAAAATCAGAGCGTATTCTGGTCAGAATAATGGAATTTTCTTCGTTTCCTTTACATGTTCGAAGCACTCACGCTTCCAACGCGTCCTACTAGTAAATAACGTGATATGCGGGGGCATCACTGAGGCGATAACTTTTTTTACCTGGTTAGTTCTCCCAAAGATCCGTAATTCCAGTTTGATGGGTGCAGCCCTAGTTGGAGCTAGTGGGAAAACGTCATGTTTGCTAGGAATTAGTTATCGGTGTAAACTGAAAGCTCTTATCCCATGAATTAATAGTTCAAAGCCTTATAGACATTCCGGCAATGAATACCTACTAGCCATTAGCGTAGATACAGGCCTGCAAATTAGCTTCGTTTTGACTTACAGCTTTATGTCCTAATGATACCTTTGTGAGTATCAATCCGTGTCACGCGATCAGAAAATAGACTGTGATCAGTGAAAAGCATAACTAAAATCCGAACTAAAAAACTACAATATGAAATTGGGTTAAAATGCAGTTTCGACACTATGACTGCCTCAAGTTTCCAAATATGCCTTAAAATTTCTTGAAATTTGATCTGCTTTATTTCTCCTCATCTTGGTTAGCGTGCTGCTCCAGTAGGTTCTTTAGAATAACGTCGTCCGGTCGTTTCTCCTTTGTCCTTGGGCAACAGTCTGCCATCATAATGCACCGCTAAACGGCAGCTCGATTTCTATTGACTGCTGCTTTTTTCATCTTATTTGCTACAACAGAAAGTATATTTATGCAAAATGGAGAATGAGTAGAACTACAAGAATGGGAAAACGAAAGAACGCCGTAGTAGCCAACATACGGAATACAATCTGTCTTCTGATTCGACAGAAAATGACGGCACGATCGCCACCGTCCACCGTTCGTTGTCGTCTCCTTCAATGTCCCCAGCCAACTGGTTGTGCGATGTTTTAGACTCCAATCAGGAAGAACTGAGGTTTCTGCATTGCTGTAGTTCGCTGTGTCTTCCTTGGTTCTTCTCTGCCACGTCATCTGCTGACCTTGACGTGGCCTCTTTCGATAGGAGACAGGAACAGGAAATAGGGAGTGGTACGGTAGATCAATTTATCCTGCTCCAGTTCCCCCAACCAACAAAGCCTACTACGCTGGATATTCTGTGGTAGTGTATATTCTCTACTAGTACCCAATACCCGGGTTCTAAAATTAACATTGCCCATTGGTTCATTCCACCCATTTCCAGAGCAAACATAGATGTTCGAGAATCTCGAAGTGACAGTTATCAGATTCCATATCTCAGGATCATAAGGCTGAGCTGAGCGCACTACGGATCATAACACGACGAAATATCATGCTGGCGCCACGAGTGTTTCAACCCAGGCTATTCCGCTCAAGCCTCCGATGCATGCGTGCCCAGCCAGGCGACCGGGCTACCATCATTCGTTACGGAGCCGCCGAGGAAAGCGAAAGGGTCCGTAGTAGTTATTTCTCCCCGTCTAGTATTGGTCTCAGGTCCATTGACTTCCAGTCTTGCAACAACACTTTATAATTTGACGTCCCAAAGCATATGTCGATTTGTTCCTATTCTGTCTGGCGCACCTTGCTTGTGTGTCGTGCATTCGAACAAACATACCTCATCGTCGGGGCAGTTTTTCGTAGCCTAACAGTTCGATGCCCATATTCTGAGGATCCCTTAAAGCATTCGTTACCACCTCGTCGATGGCAAAGTTGCACAAGAATCGTTTTGAATGAATTCGATGGTTCGTCGTACACTCTTACACGGCAAAAACCATACGAGTGCAGTGTTCACAGTAGAATCACGAGTTTCTGTGGCGTCTTTAAAGTTATGAGCATTGAACAGCGCTATTCAGCCAACTGAGTCGAAGAGGCCTTTCAAGTAGTAAAAAATCATGATTGTATGTGGCGTGTTTCAAGTAACTTACGTATAGTAAAACTCTGTCAAACCAACCTCGACCTGGACGGAAACCCGGCCTGCTGTTCGCTGCTGATATTCTCTTCAACCATCGTCTACCGGCACAGAAACGTTCGGTCTAAACGCTGGTAACTAACCGAATTAAGTTGATTCCCCGATGACCTCTACGATCACTGCGTATTTCCTTCTTGAATATGGATGCTATCATTGACTCATTCCATAATAACGGAGGACGCACCTTGTTCCACAAGCCATGGGGCAAGGGGGCGAACGATTTTATCGTGGCATCACTCATTCTGTAAGAAGTATTGGAGGAGTTCATCGGGACTGACCACCGTTCCCGGCTATTGTGACTAAATTCCTGTCTATTCTTGCGTTTGGGGGTCAAGTAACACTTTCATATGGTTCGAGGTTGTTGACTTCGGAGTAATTACATTAGCGCGTGGCCAGCTGTACTGCTCTTTGAAGTGTCCGGCCAGTTGGCCAAGCCTTTGACGTTTCCCGTGAGTATGGTCTCCAGTTATGTCACACTGGTTTTTGCTGACCGAAGTTCCCGACAACCGGTAGCGCATATACTTGAGCAATCTTTGACTGTTACGTAAAGAAGTTGCTACTTTGACGAGGGAATTTTCACGACCCTTCCTGAGAGGCAGCGACAGTAACCGCCACACCCGGTGCTCAGTGGTACGTGTTTCCAGCTACTCTGTACTCACCCCTCCCTGCTATAGAATATCTTGTTCCTTCAAATCAATGAGGTCGATGAATGCAGCACTCAGCTCATTCGTATTTTGTCTCGGTCGTTGCTCTCAGGCTATGTTGCATTCTTCACTTTATCAATGCTCGTTTTGCCTTTATTTCAATTTCCCCCCTTACAGAAACAAGAACAAGAGGCCACAGAGGAGCGTGTGTTTGCTGACCGTGTAGCTCACGTGGACTGTTGCGTAGTACGTATCATGAAAACCAGGAAAACGATCGACCACAACACGCTGCTCGCAGAGGTTTACAAGCAGCTTCAGTTCCCGCTCAAGGTAATGTTCCCAGTTTTTCCGACTTATCTGACGAATTGTTCTTTAGCTGCTTTGTGATGACTCAATTCCCTTACTTTTCAAATGCTCTTAATTTCTTTCATTCTTCCATATCGTAATGATAGGTTAATTGGTTTGCTTACCAGCCACATTGGGCAAGACAAATTTACTCTGTTGACAACAACCTTAAAATCGAATAATCGGGCAAAACGATTAGTTTTGTTTAACAGCTGCCGGCCTTTGGCTTGCAACTACTAGCAATGCGGAACTTTTAGTGCGTATTTGTGCACAGATGTATCCACATCATGCGCTATTGGAATCATGTTGGTAGATGAAAATAGTGAGCGAGAAGGGGTGGGGAAGAAAGAGGAACATTGTGTAAAGTTCTCCGCACGCATGGTAGCTCTTCCATTCTTCAACCTCGCATCATCAGTTGTCCGTGGCGATCCATGATTCGCTAGTGGGTTGGATATCATCCGGTTGCCCAAGGCAGACAGCTGACCTAGGGATCTTATTCCAAACCTCAGACCAAATGGTCAACAGTCGGTTGTGTGCCATGAAACTGCAGGGATCAGTCGGCGTCCGGAAGGATAGTAGTCTTAAGCGTAGTTTATTTGTTATCTCGGCATACGCCCCAACAGACTGACATGGAGAAAGACGAGTTTTACCTCGTCACTCGTCACTCTTGTTCGGAAGAGCAAACGCTCTGACATTGTAGTGGTAGCAGGTGACTTTAATGCACAAGTTGGAAAACTGAGTGCATCGAAGTCCTGTTTAGGTGGGCGATGCGCCTTGCCTGCACAGCGAACAAACAACGGGAAAAGACTTCTCCAATTCTGTGTAGACAATAACCTATTCCTATCTAATACGAATTTCCGACACAGTTCGCGTCTCACTGCGACATGGCGCTCTAACTCGACAGGTACTTTGAGTCAGATTGGCCATATCGCAGTTAGTTACCGTTGGCGCGGTTCTGTCCAGTACTGTAGATCGTACTGGACCACGTACGTCGATTCGGACCATGCGTTAGTTTTAATGCGATTTTTGCTGCAGCTGAATGGCCATCGGTGCAGGCCACAAATCCGATTGGCTGTCGAACGTTTGTCTGATTCGGCTGTTCGCAACAGCTACGAACAGAAACTATCCTAGGGGCTAAGAACTTCGACGAGCAGCAATGTAGACGAGCAGTGGGATCAAATTAAGCAGGCGATGCATTTGGCGGCAAATTTCGCCTGTTTTCCTGGATCTAGCGTTCATCAAAAACACTGGATCTCGCAAGCGTCGCTAAGTCTAATGGAGCAAAAACGCCAACTGCCTAACTGCAAGGAGATGGATAAGATGCGTCGGCAGTTGCAGCCTCAGTTGACCATAAGCCTTAGGAATGACCGCGAAAGCTGGTTGGTTAAGGTCGCCGAAGAAATGGAAGTGGCGTCCGCTTCAGTTAACAGTCAAAGACTGTTTAAGCTTATATGCGACAGCAGTGGGCGGTGAACTTCGGTTAGTGAAGTCGTGTGCGATAAAAATGGAGAACTCATCCATGGTAGACAGGAAAGATTGGACCGTTGGGCAGAACATTTCAAGGATCAGTTTAGCTGGCCACACGCTAACGTATTTAGTCCGACGTCTGGAGCTGTGAATCCTTGGGAGGTGTCACTTGATCCCCCAACGGAAGTGGAAGTGCAGTCGAATATTCGGCTTCTGAACAGGGGAAAAGCTGCCGGTCCCGATGACCTTCCCCCAGTTCTTTTCAGATTGGGTGGGGAAGCTCTGATGAAATCACTTACCACCTTGCTTCATGATATTTGGAACGAGGAGCGTATCCCGCTATCGTGGGGTGAGTCACTGATTATATCCATCTTCAAGAAGGGTACACGGAATGACTGCGGCAATCATCGTGAAATTAGTTTAATTCCGATAGTTACTAATGTGTTAGTTTCGATAATGCTCCACAGTTTGACACCGATTCGCGAGAGTAATATCCGCAAACAACAGGCCGGATTTCGTCCAGGTCGAGGTTGCATCGACCAAATATTCACTCTTCGACAGATACTCGAAACGCGCCACACGCACCGGCGCCCTACGATCGTAGTCTTCCTCGACTCCGTGGATCGACCGGCACTACTCAGTGCTCTCCACCGGAAGGGTATGCCAACGAAGTTTGTAAACCTGTTGCGAGCATTGTA
Organism: Fasciolopsis buskii; assembly: GCA_008360955.1. Taxonomy (NCBI): domain Eukaryota; kingdom Metazoa; phylum Platyhelminthes; class Trematoda; order Plagiorchiida; family Fasciolidae; genus Fasciolopsis; species Fasciolopsis buskii. The sequence continues at coordinate 13,118 of LUCM01008512.1, forward strand.
CTCGCATATCTATGATCGCGTTAGGGTATACGGTGAACTGTCACGTTCATTCGAAAAGACTAGTGGCGTTCGACAAGTGTCCCATCTCTCCATTCTTGTTCAACTTCGTCATGGACGGGGTGATAGATGCTGTAGGATGTCTCCGGGGTTTAGAAATCGAACTGGGAAATGGAGGGAAGCTATGCGACCTAGATTACGCAGACGACGTCGTGTGCCTGTTCGAGTCTGCGGACCATGCACAACGGGCACTAGATAGACTGTCGAGATAGACTGCCGGTTGCTCGGTTTGGCATGTGCTTTGCACCATCAAAGTGCAAAGTGCTGTTACAGGACTGGACGACAGCAGCGCTGAACTTGATACTGGATCGAGAGGAACTAACGATTGTGGACCGTTTCACCTACCTTGGTAGCTGCGTGTCTAACGATGGTAGCTCGGGAGTAGAGGTAAATATACGTATATCCGGGGCTCGTGCAGCTTACGCTGGACTGAAGCACTTGTGGCGTCGGCCTGATATTTCACTGAAGTTGAAAGGTCGTGTGTACTGTGCTGCAGTGCGTTCTGTTCTGTTGTACGGTTGCTAGACGTGGAGTATGCGTGTGGGCGATGTTCGTCGGTTGGAGGTTTTCGACAACCGATGTTTACGTAGTATGGCTAGGATTGGATGGAGTGACCGGGTGAGTAATATTGAGGTTAGGAATCTGGTATTGGGTGCCACTGCTGAGAACAGCTTGTTTCATCGTATGAAACTTAGTAGACTGCGCTGGTTGGGTCACGTGTTGCGTATGACGAACACTCGTCTACCATATCGTGCCTTATTTTGTGTTCCTCCTAAGGAATGGAAGAAGCCATGTGGAGGCCAACAGATGACGTGGCAACGTGGGATGAGAAAATGTACAGCGAAGTTAGGTAAAGTAGGTGTCTCACGCCTTCGTGGTTGGGGTCCGAAAGATTTGTCAACTAGCTGGCTGGAGGCACTTAAGGATATGACAATGAACCGTGAACAGTGGCGATTTATTCGAGTAGACCCATGCATTTTGTGGGTACAATACTGCTAGGTTACCTAGGGCGAAGGCTTTGTTCTTGGAGATTCATAATTGGAGGAAATGGCAACCTTGACCCTCACGCTCGGACTGGCATAGAACCACGAAGTCTCGTTAGATCAGGTGTAGAGCCATCTGCGACAAACTTCTTGGCAAATTTCTCATAGTAAATACGACTCGAGGTTGAATGCCATTAAATGCTGCTGAAGGAATATTCGAAAAAACATTGCTATTTTAGTAACGGTTTTCACCGGTTTTCGGAGGTATTGTTTAATTCTGAGAGGGCGGTTTTTGGCGGAAGGTGTACATTGGATAATGTTTTCGTTTGTACTGAACACTGGTATGGTTTTTGTCACTGCAGTGCGACTTCTTGTTGTCCTCCAAAGACCAGTTGAATGCTGTGACATTCCTCTACGGCCCTTACAGAGTGCTATAAGTGCTGTCGCATCGGTATCTTTGCAATATTGTTTGGACATCGTGGTAGAGAAGTTTCAGCGAGGCCCAGATTAGGCTTGTCGTACTAAGTTTCAATGCCCAACCCTTGGTGAAAGCACGCAATCTGGATCCGCTGGGACATACCCTACGCTCGCTTTCGACTTGTGCTATTCTTCAGGGCAGGGAGAAAGCGGGAGGTCGGCTTAGGTGATTGGCTCCACCCGACCCGAAGGCGTGAATCCCTCAGATGAAGACGATTATTTGATTATTTTCTTCTGACACGAAAAAATAAACTTCAGCTCTTCGAGTTTCCCCTTTCTCAGTGGCACATCTTCATCAGAATCACTCAGACCGTAAGCTTTCTCGTTGTTATTAAGATTGTGGATACCGGTTTCATGACACTCGATGCTTGCTTTACAGTACATCGTCCTGGAGCGTATGCTTAACGCAACCGTTTCGGTTTTCCCTGTTATGGTTTGCGAAGCGTTAGATCGATACTGCTACGTATGGGATGTCGCAGCAAAATGCCAATCTCAAACCCTGATAACTGTGATGTGTGGTCTCAAATTCAGCTGCAGATGATCAGGATCATTTGTCTGTTGCAAACTCTTTTTTCGCAGTGTTTCAGCTCACAGATAGGATTTTGGATTGCAGCCTTGTGTTCCAGCTTCGGCTGGATCTGATGTAACTGAAAGCGCATTAAACTATTGATCGCGAATTCCTCCATTCCGTGAATGGTCGCTTAATACTAGCTGACGTGATGCATGCCATATCGCCGAGGGGATCAACTGTTTAACCCCTAGGATCTCCATTGGTTTTCTCATGTTTGATTCTTTTTTGCAATTAAGTTTGATGTTTATACATACTTCGTAGTTTTCACATTCTGCTGTCTTGCTACCTTGCATACATCATTTTACTTTTGATGTTGGTATTTGGCTTACAGTTGCAGGTGGTAAAATGTACGCTGACAACTGTGCTTGTGTATCACTTAAGTAAAACGGGATCCAGCCACTGGTAAGATAAGCGATCTCTGAATCGGGTAAAAATGTGCGAAATATGAGAATCTGTTGAGCTAGATTCTGTTGCCAAATCGATTAGTCCAAAGATAATCTTTTGTCTCTTCATGTTCAACTACATTTCTAAAATGAAAAATGCGCTGTATTCCGAAGTGGTCGCCATTGATTTGCCTTACTTTGAATGTTGTTTTGACTTTCCAAGCAGTTGCGTAATGTCGTTCAAATTCATTCGTATTTTTGTTTCAGGCTTCTGATGTCAAAAAGCGGATAGAGAATCTGATTGAGCGGGACTACATGAAACGAGATAGCACCAACGCGGCAATGTATCATTACGTTTCTTAATCCCGTTCTGGCGCATTTGTATGAAGAAAGTGCCGTCGTGACATACAACCGATGTGAGCCCTATGTTTCCCGCAACCATGCGTTTAATATCGCATCGCGTCCCTGGCCTCATTCGAAACAAACGGACCAATTTCCTCATCTGTCTCCCATCTGCCGTGCACATGGACAGTTGTTTTCCTCTTGTACAGCAGTTTCTCTGATTCACCTCTGTGACTCGACCATAACGATGACCCTGAAGCAAAACTCGAAGCATCCAATCCCTGTGTGCATCGTTCTGCGTACAATAACACTTAAAGTGCTCACCTTCACTATACTGTTTTCTTTTGTGATTCTTAACTTCGGCTGTCTTAATCCGAAATCGACACCCTGCATAACCGGCTCGCACGTAATGACCGCTGTTATGCGTCCGAACCATACATTCGAACTTAGATATTGAAAAATTCCGAGCGATAAGCAATTCAAAAGAAACTCCAACTCTAAATGAAAATTTCTACCAAGCGAATGGCTTGAATAGAACAGTATTCTATTGAAAGCGCTTGGTATTAACAACGTTCTCACACCGAAAGTTCATGAAAGTTCTGATGAAGTCGTTGGTGGAAACGAAAAATAGTTAAACACTCCGGGGCGTATTCCGGAGACTATGGGGAATTTTTCTTACCTCTTGACCATGAACAAGTTGTGAACTCCGGCAGATTTCCCGATTGAATAACCTTCGAACAATTTGCGGGTTTGGCTAAATGGTTGTCCAACCTCTTGCAAAAGAAACCCACCGGATCTTTGAATGTCGCAAAAGTGAGGCGAAGTATATTTGTATAGTGGTTGTAAGTCCCCGGTTACGATAGCAAATCATATATATTCGTTAGGGTACACATTTGACTTACTATGGGGTCATCAGCTGTGACCCTGTCCTGTTGCTAACTGTTGACAGCAGGCTGGGTAACTCGATGTGTTCATTTTAAAACCAAAGGATTTGGACTTGTTTTTCATTCATTGTTATTATTTGTCGCAAAATCCACGTAAAAATGCAGTGTCAGGGACATTCCTCTTAGCCCCTGGAGACCAATACTTTGCGAAAAATAACCGAGCGCCAGGGTGCTGAAGCGTGCGGTGGTGCGTAGTCGCATAAAGGCTCGATGGGTGTGTTAATTGGCCAAACACCAGGAAATGGTCTTCAACCACAGCCTGAAGTGGCGGCGTGGGTGATCCGCGTAGCTTGGAATTCGTAATTCTCAGCGCAAGCCTAAGAGTGACCTTGAATTCTGTGAATACAATGTGACTTCTAATCAAAATGGTTGCTGTTTTTCCCGTACCGTCCGTGTTTGAATGGTTTCTTCCATTCATCAGTCGTTTTGGTTCGGCAATGATTATGCCGTAAAATTTCCTACTTGGCGTCACGGTCGGTGTGCGACCATTCATTTCAGTAATTTTCTGACCTCAGTGCTTTTGAGGCGGACAGTTTCTAAAAGATAAGGTTATTTTCATTAAGGATGGAAACCACATATTTGATCCAACAAGTCACCTTTTATAAGTCAGTGGCCTCCATATTCGGTAATTAGGTGTAAGGTTTTCCGGGGCGTGACGATTGTCAGTTCAAAGCTTGCAGCATATAAAAGTGGTCGGCAGAAATGATATTTAATAGTTACAAGGGCACAGTGTTCAGTAATAAAAGGTTAAAAATTGGCCAGTGCTGTCTCGCCACCAAGCTTTATGCGATAACAGCCAACTAGTCCATTTACAGGTCTAAGGATGAGATTTATGACGATAACCACTGGATTGTTTTAACCAAATCACACGGATCGGTTTCCAGTTCAGGCTAGGTGTTTCTTTTTAATCGAAAATGTCCAGAACGTAAATTAGTTCCGAGAGCTGCGGTGATCCATCGCTTGACACATCTCTTCATGATACCCAAACATCGTGAAAATTACAAACTAACATGGTGGTGTTTCCACGAATTAACTCCGACTGACTAGACGGATTGCGCAGTGGAGGTATCACTCAGTACACAGCAAGAACCCCACATCGTGTTTGGGATACTGGACATTCTGTGGGGCTTGGATGTTAGGTAGCGCAAACCACGGGATATATGTATTCCTGGAACACAACCCCGATTCCTGTAAAACGAGCATGCACAATTCCTAGTCTTAGCAGTCTGAAGAAAAGTACCTATAAAACAGCGTTTTTGGAGGAAAAATTTAATGGACATTTATGTGCGAGTTCGGGGAAAAAGGAACCAACAGGGCATCTGTTTACGTCAAATCTAATAACTGGTCCCTTTTGATGGACAAGGAGGAATGAATAGTGTTGAAGTGAACTCACTTGCGAACGAAGTTGAAAAGCAGATTTGGTTGCATGTGCAGCAGCTCATTTAAAAAGGCGTTTGAGGTTGCATCAAAACCCAGACTCGCTAGGCTAGCGGAGAAAGAAAAAAGTGGTCAGTAATCGGAAAAAAGTAAGTTTTCCGGGGTTAACGGCTACGTTTTGTGCTCAACTAATGATCGATGCTCTTCAGGATGCAGTAGTCTGTTGGTTGCCTGGACCTCAGTATCGTCATGGTACGCGCCAACACTTGGTTACTTGGAAATAATAGCATTCTGAAAACTGGATGGTTTGCTTAAACCAGAGACTGGTGTTTAATGATGTATGGTGTCACAGGTCCCCAAGATTGCCCATCAGCTGGGATTTATCAATGGGGTGCTTCGAATCAAGAATTAAGAAGACTGAAGTCGTCGAACCGGTTGAGGAATTTTTTGTTTCCGGGGTTGCATAGCTTGTTGAGTGATGGTGTTGCTATAGCAGCAGTGGTGTTCCGGAGGAAAGTGATTATTCTCAGACGTTTCATCTCTACTCTCTGGTTTGCAGCAGGATTTTGATTTTTTGCCATGTCTGGTCGCATTTGCTTCAATGAATGCGATATCCGTACATTTACGCTCGTTCTTATATATTTCATATTGTCCACTTACCGGTCAACACCTGCTGTGGTTTATCTCTTGTACTGTTACGATATCTGGAACATATTTCTTCTATCTAGTCGGAAGAGACAACTTCACCTGAATTAGAATTCGACAGAACGTACGACTGTCCGTCGGATGATTGATCTCCTCTGCATTGGTGAACCTCATATGGAATATTCACTAATTCAAAAATTCTGCCTTGCTTGGCATTCCTTTCCTTATGGGGCTACATCACCTCAACTGTTTTTAATCGAAGATAATATGACACAGCTGGGGGCAGAAGTCACATCGCAGCATTCTCCATTAGGCTTAAAGGTGCTGAAGCCGGAACCGATACACACCGAATAGTCGGTATCTTTAACGGTATATCTGACGAATTTTAATCATTATTTGTCGAACTTTTCCAGATAATTTTTATCTACCTGGAGATGACCATGCTGTTGTGCAATTCCTCTGAGCAATTCGCAAATGACTGAAACGTAGTGGTAGAAGGTTTGTCTGCCACTCGATTCCACAGGGTTGTGATTTTTGTTTGTCTGTGTCCGTGTCCCATTAGGTTCAGAACCTAACGGCTGAAACTATTCTTTAACTAAACTTTTCGGTAAATGAACATCGCTTCTGAATTCGACGAAACGTTCGAACCAATGGCTTGTTGTTTCATCAGTTAAGTTAGCAAAGAGGAACAGTTTTCATTCGTCTCTAATTACTAAAGATTAAACCGTCTGAAAATACACATCCACTGCCCAGTAGTGTGAAGTCATTGAACTTCCGGAGAAAATCGGTTATTTTTGAACATCATTTTCTCTGGGATCTGCTTTGACGCTTGAGATTGACTTTGTGACAATTATTCGCCTGCATTTGTTTAATCGTACACGAATTCCGTTTGTTTCTACTAGCGCTTTACTTTCCAGGCTTTTTCACATTCCAATCGCTCCGACCACTCGGCATTTCTCTGCCGTGATTTGCCTGCACATGTTTCATCGGCACCACGATATGCATACTACACTGCTCGCATCTGGTTGTCAGGCCGAATCTTCTCTATTTCATTGACTGGTGGGAATTTGTCAACCGCGGCTTCAAAATCCGAAAATACACACGTTCGTGGTCGCATTCCGGACGCCTCCTAAATGGTGAGCCAGCTTTGACATATTCGGTACTCTCAGCTAAACCGTCAGTTTTTGGCGTTGTGCTCAAGTTGCACGACATCGCATTATCGCAGCTTTCTTCATGGCCGACGGAAATATGACATCATGCGTCTTCTAAGCGTACATCTATTCTGCCAAGTAAAGTTGCTGTTCATTTTCAGTCCGATAGATCACGATTTGTCAAGCCTCATCAGCCATCGAAATTCTGCCCCTTCAAGGTGGTTAATATCATGCAGGCTTTCTAACAGGCATTCTTCGTGATCAGTGTGCTCGCCATCGCTTTATTTTTGGTGCACTGGTGAACTGTGCATTTGACGTTCGATTCATGTATTTCGGCTAACCATAGGTGATATTCAACAGCATGCTTACTGTGCACCTCAGGAAACGAAACACATCAGGTTGCGAGTCAGAAATTTGCAGGAAATGTCAGAATGACAAGGTTGAAAGTGCCTTTTATAGTGGCCCCCAATCACCAGCACTTTGTGTGTCTTAAGCTTCCAGTTTTCCGTTGCCCATGGAAGAGTAACTATGCTACTTGCGGCGTTTGATATCTAGGCCCCCCTGAGCAGTGCTGAAGGCCAAGAAAACACACGGACAATAAACCGTTACTGACGCCCGTCGGTTTGTTGTAGTGAAATCTGCCCTGCGGAAAATGAATTGAATTGGAATAAATGGGAAAGAATGTAGTAATACGGATTTAAAGATGACCACGTCACTCTTGTTAGCAACAGGATAGACCCAGAAATTGTAGTTATAGCGGAGATTTAGTACACAAGTTGCAAAATAGCTTGAGTGGGCTTCGCACCCCGCCCGCTCAGCAACAAGACGAACGGCACCGACTTCTTCGATTTTTGCTGACGGTCGTCTAGTCCTGCCTAACATGGATTTCCAACCCAATTTGTATCCCACGATGAAACGGTGCCATTGCTCCACAGGTATTATGAGTGCCGTCGCCCAGAACAGTAATCCACTGTTGGCACGATCCTATACACGAACGACATTGTTGCTGATCCATGAACTTAGGACTGGGCCTAAAGTTGGTTCTAATATGGTTCTCGCTGCGCAAAAATACCGGGTTGGCTGCAGTACGTCTGTATAATTTGGCTTCTGGCATAAGCTATGGACGCAAACTATCACAGTAGCTAAGAACCCTTACCAACGTTAATGTAATTGAACAAAGAAATCAAACTAAATATGTGATGCATGGTCAACAAGTCTCCTCTGTTATTCTGGATCCAACAAACATGCTGGGTCTTCCAGGGGTCACTGAAACTGATGGGACAAAATTGCAAGCTCTCTAAGTGAACGGAAATGAGTAAGATGCATCCACAGCGTCAAATGACGATGCGACCATAGGTGGATGGTGGAAATGTTTTTAAGTAGCAGATGAAAGGAACGCACCACGCAATTTAGATAGTTTTCAAAAATACAACAATCAGACATACGCGACGCCAGTACACGGCGAAGTTTTCCTAATAAAACCGTACGCGACAGAAATGGAGGAGCGCTAATTACAGATAGCAAAGAATACTCCAAGGACTAGTTTAGCTGGCTGTGCCAACGCATTTGCCCAACTTTTGAAAAGGACAACGTGGTGATCGTTTTTGAATCGCACGTGTTGCTGGTGGTCAATTAAAGGTAAATACGAGATTCCACGTTCATTCTGCGCGGCTTTTGGTGGACACCTCTGTATCACCTCAGGGCCCTCGATTCCTAGTGAGATTCAAGAACCAATTTCGAGCCAGCAACTGACTTAGCTTCGCACACTCGTCCGTGAGTAGCCCACCCACGATTCGCCGGTGATCTACGACAATCCCGTACGTGGATGGAGATTTTGACCGCCGTCGGGATAAGGGAGTATTTTGGTGTACCACAAATTTATTATTGGATCGAACGCGATAATTTCGCGAAACGCAACAACAAAATTTCTCGTTGCGCTTGGCTGCAGTTGATTTACTTTGCATTAGTATTACCACAGCCGCTACTGCATTCTACCTGCTGCATTCCTAGGTTGCCTATAACGAAAAGGCCATCATCCAAATGGCAAGACTGAATAAGGTAGGCTGACTTCCATCCATTAGGCGGCCTCTGACAAGCACGTGCAGAGTCGATGGCGTGTTTGGTTTGCGCCTGACAAGTGCTCTCTCTAAAACATACAGCCTGCTGGTAGCAGTGTGACGTCGCGTTTCTGGCCCACCAACTCAATGGGGCCGTTGCCCCTTGTCGTGTTCCCCAGACCTGCGAAGGTTTTTCAGAAGAGTTCTATGAATCAAATTAATAACCACGGGCCAGTGTGAAATGATTCTGTTGCCTTACAGAGCGCGTTTGGCCACGCAAAATCTAGGGGTGCATGTTCGAATAAAAGGGCCTATTCTGGAATGGGCCACCGAGTAGCACAACGGCCTACAGCGCGCACCATGAACATGACTGATTTTCACATGAAAATTTCCAGCTCTTCTTTCAGTTACAGAAGCGCCCTTCCACCAAACTTAACTGTTTGTTTCTCTAATAGCTCGTGTTACTTTCCTGCCTACCGGATTCTCTAATATACTTCGGGATTTTCAACCGGCCATGCCAGTAGCACTGTCATTAGAATAATTCTGTCTCGTTCTGTCGCGTTATTCCTGGGTAGCATCCAGGACTCACTGAAACCGCTCCCGCTCGCTGATGCACTTCTTTTTCTTTTGTCCCTTCAAACAAAGCGCATTCAATATGCGAACACATGCTCGTAGGCCAACAGGCGATGTTTAGCTAGCCCACTGGAAATCCTAGTCGTCGTTATGTTTTGTAATCAAGAGACCTGCATTGAAGACTCCAGCCCAATTACCCAATTGAAATTCCCATTTGGTCCTTTCGTGAAGCGTCATCGCCCTGGAAATTCTGGCGTTGATATGGCTCTCAGCGAGAAACACTTGCCGGAATGCTGACGGAAGAATATTTGTTTGGGTCCCAGTTGACAGCCGTCTACAGTCAGTGACACTAAATAGTCGTCCCTCTGAAAGACGTAATGTGCTCCCCGTCTCAGCGTACGTGCCAGCAGATTGCTAACCAGATGCGGTCAAGGACAATTTTTGTCAAAGGCTGTAGGATTTGCTAAACACAACAGGGCCGGGTGACATAATAATTTTGAGGGGAGACATGAGTGCCGGAGTGCATCGGTTGCATTCGATTGAGGCAATTCTGAGAGGCTTCACCAGAAGGCGAAGCCGTTTTGAAAAAGAGGAAAGGTTGTTGCATTTGTTCTATGACCATGGATTACTTATTGTAAGTAGGAGCTTCAAACGTTTCAGCGGCCGGTACGCCACCTGGCGTCCCCCACCTCGAGTTAGCGGTGGACCTTAATCGACCGCATTGCTATCAGCCACCAATGGTGGGGCTGTCCACAATACGCCTGACCATACTGGAGCGTTAGTATGCATTGAGCTTGCCATCTTCTCTGGTAGGTGCTCAAAACGCGCGCTGCAGAGTCGGTCGTTTTGCAACTAGCTATCTTATCCGATCCGCCTTTCACTTTCTTTGAGGCATATCGGGTGAAAATTCCGGATTGCCCAAAAACCAAACACCAACGAGCACTGGTCACATTTCAAGAATGCCTTCCATCCTGCTGATGTAGATGGTTGTGGCCTGACCCGCCGCGTTGTGATACCCTGGATTTCTTCTAATTTTCTGCTTCTTCTTGGCGAATTCCACTTCATCTCGGTTGGTAACGAGTATAATAAAGCAGAACTAGCAACCAGACGTGAACTCATTGCATGTTTGCGTAGGGATCGCAAGATTGGGTAGTCTCAAAAAGCCTTAGAGCTCAAGCTTGCTGCTGCCGCGAGCAAGTCTCCCAGCTGAATCAGCTCATGCAAGATACCGTGTGAAGTCAACAGGTTTGAACGAGACGATCTGTGAAGCTAATGGTAAGCCTATTTACAATCAGCAGCGACATAATGTACGTTGGGTGTAGCATTTTCAGGCACAATATAGCTTCACCTTAACGTCAGCATCTCCGTCAGCAATGCCGGCAAGCGTCCGGACAAACCCACCAAAATAAGTAATGGTGCTCAAAAAAATTCAGACACTGAGAAATTATAGAATGATGAGTCCCAATCGCCATTCTTCGGCTGTAAATAAACATAGAGCGGTAGAATGGCAAACAGACCAGCAAGTTTTCTTATCGAAGCTCTGGTATTGCCAGAACATCCAACCCTCGTGGATGAGATTTTGATAGACGCAAATTTAAAGGGTTTTTTAGTGACCGCGCAAACTAAGCTTGCGTCAGCAGCTTCTTTTGTAGCTTTGAAACTGGGTTCCGAAAGTTGAAAAAAATTCGTGAGCAAAAGGCTGGGTTTTAACGTTGCCGTGTAGGCCTCGGCTAAATCTTTAATCTCCGGCAGATAATTGTCATCGTTCAGCGGTAAACAGCAAGGCAAACCTCACTGACCTCGGCAATGTATCATGTTTAAATGTTTATACAAAAAACGAAAGAGCAGGAAGTATGACATCAAGAGAAGTTTGGTTTGAACTGTCAAGTAAGTCGCGTTACAATTGTTTGTCGATTTTGACTGGAACATAATGTAGAACTAGAAAATGGAGATAACGCTGGTGGCTGGAAGCTGCTGAGAATAAGGAAACCGGTGTGCGAGTGAACATCTTTTGCAGCAGTCGCGGCTGATCCGGTTTCGGATTCGGCATCATCGTTTGGCGTTTAATAGCAAGTCAAGCCCCACTGACCGCTGCCTTTTCCCCAGGGTTACTTGTTTGCATAAACAGAGTGAATATCCATGGAGAGCAGGGTGGGGAAATACACAGGCGGAAAAAGATAAGATGTCGTTGCAGCGATCATCGTGCGATTAGTTTAATTTCAACGGTTACTAATGTGTTAGCTTTGATAATGCCGCGTCGATTGACACCAGTTCACGAGAGTCACATCCATGAACGTCAGGCCAGATCTCGTCCAGGTCGAGGTTGCGTTGACCATATACCCCCTCTTTGCCAAACACCAGAAGCGCACCACACGCCGCCGACCCACGTTCATAATTTTTTCGACGTGAAAGCTACGTTCAACTCAGTGGATCGACCAGCACTACACAGTGCTCTCCATCAACTTCCTAAAACTGTTAGCGAGCATCTGCATTCGCAATATCTATTGAATCGCGTTTAGGTATCGACGGTTTGACTGAACTGTCCACGTTTCATTCGAAGAAGACTAGTGGCGTTCGACAACGTGTCCCATCTCTCCATTCTTGTTCAAAAAAACTTTTTTTTTTTTCGTTTTTTTCCAATGGACGGTGGTGATAAATCTGTAGGATGTCTCTCGGGGTTTAGAAATCGAACTGGGAAATGGAGGGAAGCCATGTGACCTAGATACCACAGATGATGTTGTGTACCTTTTTGAGTCTGCGACCACTGCACAACGCGCCACTAGACAGACAATCGAGGTTTGTAGCTCGGTTTGACACGCGCTTTGCACCATCAAAGTGCAAACTGCTGTTATATGGACTGCGACGAACAGCAGCGCCCAAACTTGGTGCTTCAGTGAGAGAGGAACTCACGTTGTACCCGTTTCACATTCCTTGGTAGCAGCGTGGTCGAACGATGGTAAGCTGGCCATGGCAAGAAAGCACGCGATATACCCAAGGGTTGAATCAGTCCTGGTTCTGGTCTGAGTATTTTCACAGTTGAAAGGTCATATGTACTTTGTCGCAGTGCGTTCAGTTCTGTTGTACGGTTGTGAGACATGGAGTATGATGTCGGAAGATGTTTCGTCGCTTGGAGGTTTTTCGATCGCCGATGTTCTACGTAGTATCCATAGGATTGGGTGGAGTGATCGGGACCATCACGACTTGCACTAGACAGACAATCGAGTTATGTAGCTCGGTTCCGCATGTGGTTTGTCCACCTCGAAGTGTAAAGCACTTACAAGACTGGCAACTGTGCGTCTCGAAACTTGAGGCTACTCGATGAACGGAACTAATGACTGCATTGTTTCCCACTTTTTACTGATAGCTGCGTGTCGAACGATGGAGCAGCGCAGTAGAAGTTAACACACGTCTATTAAGGCTGAGTGGCGTCCGCTGGACTTGAAGCACTTGTGGCGTTCTGCCTGATATTTTTCCTTGAAGTTTCAAAGGTCGATGCACTGCGCTGCAGGTGCACTCAATCTGCTGTTGGTGCGAGACATGAAGCTATGCATTCGGAGATTTCGTACCGCTTGGAGTGTTTTCGATCGCCGATGTCTACGTAGTTCCATAGGATTGGTTGAGTGATCGGTATAATGTGATATGAAGAATTTAAGTATTTTAGTGCTGTCTCTGAGAATACCTTAATCTCAGGTATGGAACTTAGTAGACTGGGGCATGGTTTAGGCTCATGTGTTGCGTTATAGCGAACACTCGTCTATTTGGGTTCCTCCTAAGGAATGGAAAAAGGCCATGCGGATGGCCAGTAAGACATGGCAAACATGAGATGAGAAATGCAGAGAAATTTAGGTAAAGTGGTTGTCTCACGTTTCTTCGTGGGATGGGCCGGAAAAACCGTTCAACTCAGCTGCATGGAGAATGTATGAAGAATATACCATTTGGAACCGTGAACAGTGGCGATGCGTGCTGTTATTTTTCTAATCGATCTGCGCGTTGTCGGTTAGACTGTGTCCGTGTGTGCTGCAGCCAGAT
>LUCM01008513.1:0-11454 GCA_008360955.1 Fasciolopsis buskii
TACTTTGGGATTCTGATTACAACTGGCGGTTTTGGGAAGTAGGGTGCATCACGAATGGCGAAAGCTTGAGAAGCTTTCATGAACCTGCGACACATTTTACGCTGTCATGTTTTTCCACCATTCGGTGATTTCCAATATACAATGCTCACGTGTGTCTCCCTTTTGTTAACGATTATCGGGTTGGGATTTACCCCTTCAAGCTTGACCCCTGGTATCTACCTGACAATCTTGTTCCATCGCAAGATTCCATTGACATCCGCTCGTTTTTTTATGTTTGTCGATTCCACGTCATCATTTTTATATTGTTTCTTATGCAACCACCTGCCTTGACTGAAAAGTCTCAATGTCTTCCTCCAACCGCCGCCGCCAGAAGTTGTTCGCCAAGCAGTTCATTATTCTCTTAGTATGAGATGAATTACACTCAGTGTCATCACACCCCGGTCGGCATTTGCTATCTCGAAGCTGAACTAAACTGTTCGGTTTCAGGGGCAGCTGGTACTTTGCTTCGCAGTACACTGATACTAGCTCTCCATTGTGCAAGATACGTTCAACTTCCACAATCCACGTGCCCTGGGTTTCATTAGTAACCAGTTGATCTATCGGTATTGCTACCAGCAGACCATAAAATGATCGGATTATGCGCTCCTAGGCAACACCTCGGTTGCTAAAAGAGGGAGGGTTGAAACCCCACTGCATTTCTTTTTCTCGCTAAATGGATTATACTCTTTTAGCTCTGGAACACACCCGCTGTGTATCTCTTTCAGTGCCTTTCTTCTGCCACAAACCTTACCAGAGCCATGATAAATAGGTCAGTATCCGGCTTAAATGCGACCTCCAGGGAAACGCGCCTGTTTGCAGGCAGGTAAACAAGTTTCCCTACTTCTCCAGCTTCCAGCCGCTAGAAACCGGGATACAGTCAAAGTAATCCACCCCTAAGGAGGAGAACTCCCGCCAAGCCTACCCCAACCGACGCAAGGGCAGCGAATCCATCAGCTGCTGACCGACGGAAGCGTTCATTCTGCGGCATGTTGCGCATCTTCCCATCTCTCTTCTCACGGCACTGTTCCCTTTTATGATCCAGTAGCGCTCTGTTACAGCTACTAAGACGTGCGAGGTTCCATGTGACCTTCCTCACTATGGTAATAAGTAAACATGAATTCCGTTATTAGGTAAACATTGGGCACGATTACTTGATGCTCAGAACTAGCTGGGTAACACTTGTGCGCTAATCGACCTCCGGCCCACAGCAGGTCATCAACAACCACAATGAATGTTGTTTACACTAGTTTCTTACCCGTAATATGTTACCGAATACATCTTTTTGTACCACCCCGATCACATCGGGTCTCACGTGGTTTGTTTCTTCGAGTGACAAGACACCAACCTTCACTGTCCCATAGTTTCTGGTTGGGTAAACACTGTGGATATAGGACAAAAACCTAATCCGCCACGCCGCAGCTCTGCAATTTTGGCCAGTATGGTTATCGTTGCAAACGCTGCCACTGTCCTGGGCACGAAACGACGAGGTTAACAGCGGACTGCAACCTTTTAACTTCTACCCCGTCGGGAGCAGCAACAGACATACAGGTGGGATAGGGGTATGTAGTTATGAAAGCACGCTCTTCCACTCAGCCGAAATCATGATTGACTTTCACTCGACACTCGTCTGGATGCAAGGTCGGCCATGTTATCTTCGGATCGGACATGTCTCCACTGTGACGGTGTGGTATATTCGTGAATAATGTCCAGCAGGTTGGCCGGGAAAGTACCAAAATGCGACGAAATGTTAGCTATTTAGAAAAGAACAGTTGTTCAGCCCATCCAGCACCATGCTTTTCAAAAGGCATTGAGTAAAGCTCCGTTTACCACCTCTTTGAACTTGGCCCCAAGGAGAGACTCCTAGAGTCTAAGTCAAGGAATGGCTACAGGTCTCCTAGGTGCCAACCTGGAACTACTGAATAGGAAGGCGCCGATTTTTTGTCGGCCTTCGCCAGGCGTATGCCACAGCGCCGAATCCGTTCCGTGATGCTTCTCAAAACACGTGCAAATCCGTCGACTCAAAGTCTTTTTTTTCCTTTAGTAGGCTTCCTGTCATCTTTATCGCCGTAGCACTTTTTCATAGACCTGAGCATTCTTCCGAGGCGGCGACGTCCGGCTTGTTTAGCAGTTGATTCCCACCCTGGCCACATTAGCACAATCTCTGAAGATGTTGTTTCGCAAGGTGGAATAGCGAAGCCACCGGTTTCAGTGTGTTAGACAAGGAGGACACCTTTTCGGGGGAATACCCCCTTGGTATTCGGTTCATCTACTGACCCGAAAGGAAACGTTGCTTCATTACTGATTGTCCCATGAAGTAAGTATTGCTCTCTGGGATTTCGTCCTAGCCGACAGGAGTGCACTATAGCAGCGTTACCTTCCCGATCTAGAAATGTTGCCACTAGCTTTGGCGAATCGGAGGTCCATTTCCTAAGTTGGAATCCTCCTTGGGCTAGTAGTGAACTGACCTCCCTTGCAAACGTGACCGCCCAGACATCGGTGGCGAATGACTCTAAAAAATGTCGACATCGAGGCTGTTTCTATTGCTTCCGGCAATGCTTGGTGCTAACCAGGGCCAGTCAGTTCAGGATTTTTGCGCAAAGCTTAGTTACCACGAGGGGGAGGCGACCTTGCTTTAAACGACCTTACGGTCATTTGATACTTAAAAGGTTCTAGTGACAAGTCTCCGTGTGGCCACCACAGGACTCCAGGGGTTCCCTTAGAGATTTCAGGTACCTTCGCCTGTATGAAAATTTACTCTACGTCGTCTAAAACGGCGATTCCTTCCCTGCGAAACCGCAGTAATATTCCCACGACAATCTCCGTCGTGTATGGCCCTTGGTAAAGTAGGACATTTTGCGACCTTCCACAATGCTTGGTGGCGCAATCTACGACTGCCCGCAGTTTTTCCGGCTTTCAGTGGTTAACCACGGAGTGGTTTTCGCAGATACCGCCGGAACCGATAACCGGGCCTTGAGTGATGCGGCGGAATTACTGTGAGATATCCCTTTCGATCGTCCTTTCCATGGATTCCGCGCACCCTGTGCATGTTTTCTTAACCCTTACCAACTTACACTGCAATTGGTATGACCCTGTAGGTACAGGCATATAGTTGCCCAGCCTCATTTTCTTTCCACTCTTTCATGGTAGAGGACCTACGAAATGAAGGTTTAAAAATGGGTACCTGACTCAATTGTAGCAACAGATTTCGCGCCCTCCAATTAGTGCCACTTAATGACAATAATGATGAAGTATATTTCTCGATTTACGAGATACATACACAAGGCAAGATCAAGTTTTTCATAGATGATGCACAGGAAGTACGGGCAATATAAATCAAAGAAAGAGGGCTTGAGAGCGACCTTAAGTAATTTGAAATCTTGTTTGTTTTTGTATATTTCTCGACATACGAGAGTCATGCGTAATGTAAGATCAAAATTGGGCCACGGAGTCATAGTGCTGACACGGAAAACAGAAAAAAACACAACGCTCACAAGATCATAGCAGACAGTGTGATTTCCCGAGCACGGGATTTCAAGTTTTAAATCAAAGCTAAATAATGGTTCGCAAAGATTTTTCTGTGACCGTTTACCAGTCCTGCACTGCAAGTAATACTATGCTTGAATGCAGCAAAGGTGCGTATCGCGGGCGCAAAATATGGCTGGAGTGCATTGGCTGTCGCCGCCTGTTAGCCGAGATACTCCATAATCAAGAGAGTTGTATGGTGGAGATGCGGATCATTATGGATGTGATAACGGAATGGAGATGAGTGAAAACCGGGCAACATATCAAAAAGGCAGTATAAAACTCGAAAATTCTGAAAGCTCGGTCTGTTAATCAAGGAAAGCGGCGACAATGGATGGTAATTGTGAGATCGTAATACTAACACATGAGGTTTGTTTCAAGCAAATTCAAATTTATCTAACGACTGTAGCTCTGCAAAATCTATTTCGTACACGCTTGCCAGTTGTATCGTTAATCAATCAACCCCGGTGGACCCGGAGTAAACCAGCCTAGCCTTGCAGACTGGGCAGCTTGATGGACCGAAGACTAATCATCCTAGAGAAATGTGCACGGCATAGGGGGTTTGTCTGCCCCCAGCCTCTGTTCCAGAACCTAATGGGCTTCTGGGACGTCAAATCCAATTGAAACCAGAATTTCACCCTCAGTTTCTTCAATTGGAATGGCAGCCAACTGGGGCCGATGTCTAATCCTTTCAGATACCCTTTTGGTTTGCCTCATAAACCGCAGCTCACTTCGATGTTCATGGACTCCGAATTGTCAATTTACAACGCTTGAAACCCGCTGCTGATCCTCGCCGTCCCACCGACCGAGGTTATTCTCAGAGGCTCACTTCTCTGCCTAAGACCCAACCGGGCTAGCGAACCCGATTTGAAGGGGACCTTGCCGGACACGTTACCTAACAGTGCGTGGCCTATTACAACTCGATGCGCGGTTCTCAGATTGATGGGAATTATATCCTGTGCGTCGTAATCATTCTGCAACCTATTAGCACTGCAGTGCCCCTTGCCAGTAACCCTAGTTTGCCCACGGGTTCTCGGAGTGGTTGTGCGCAGCAGCTAACGATGACAGTCGCCATGCCCAGCTCCCGCACTGCATTCTCCAGCTCGATGACTGCTCCTTAGACAAACAAATCCTAAGCCTAGTCTCCGGGCCAAGCTGCTGTTTTCCGACCGCGAAAAAAGGCACAACGCCATATCGAATTTTTCCTTGCATCACAGAACTACGGCGGTCGCCCCTTATTATCATGTGTCATGAGGTTTGCGCAGTTGCTCGTACGAGGCTGACGCGCGATACCCCAGTTAGAGGTGGAACCAGACCGGAAGTACTTCTTGCTGCTTTCTGCCAACTGCACAAACCTGCTCCGAGCTATTTTCGCCAATGATGACCCAAATTCGGTCAGTTCTCCAATCCTTGGTTCCCTCCCGTTCTGAATTAGTCCATCTACATTCTCCGCCCACTTCAATTGCAAAGCCTGTTGCAGTTCCTTCGCTAACTGCTCAGGCTTTGCAAGCGAATTAAGAAGTGCACTGCACTCCTGCTCTTGGGCGGTCTTTCAGCTTACCCTGATTGCTGGTAAACCAGAGAGTGTATCTGCATCTGTTCGACTGGATTGCTGACCTCAATCTACCCAGCTGGCTGCGATCGGGAAACTTCGTGCGGCCAAACAAAAAGATCTTGCCACACTCCTACATACCCAGCTTCGGGTGGGAGCGTAACATGCTTCTATTGCTACACTCACTTTTCCCATAAAACAGTGCACCAAGTACAGAAAACGCAGGCAAACTCTGCACGTTCTCTCTGGCATACAGATTTGGAACTGCTTAATAAACTTCCAATACTCGGTCTGACGCCCGTCGAACGAATGGAGCTTAACTCCGAGCAGGTTCACAATTAAATAAATCCGCCAATAAATCAGTATCAGTCACCGCTTTTAGGCTGTCACATACTGTTTCCCCGGTATCCCACCTAGATAGTTCTTTAAAGAATTGTAAAATTTATTATTACGTTCGACGGCCGATACTGCGCAAATAGATAATCTGTCTTCCAAATCATGCACTAACATAGCTATCTCAAGCAATTGAGGAATTGCATACAATTAACTCAGTTTATTTCATGTACTGCATACATACCGAAACCCAGCTTCTATGTGAGGTGCCGTTCCATAAATCCGACCATAGAAAAGCTAGAAAAGCAATTAAAAACATGCCGACTAGAACACGAACTATGACTCTTCAAAAAAAGAATAACCATCCATAGGGAAATCCCGAATGACTAAATAGTACGGATTTAGTTCGTGATACCTTTCGTCCGCGTTGTTTGCAAACTGCTTCAAACCTGAGTTGTCAGATTAATGTAACAATCAGATATTCCAGCTCTAGTCAGTGTCAAACAAATGAGCGATTAACGGCGCGACCCTCGCAAAAATAGACCTACCACCTTCTGGTTAATAATTCGAAAAATCAAAACAAACAAAATCAAACTAGACATTTGAAGGTTCGAAACAACGGCAGATTTGTAAGAAATGGCAAGATAAACCACGATCCATTAAAGCCGTAGAACCGAAGGGAAACGCCGTTGATTTAGGAAGCAACGAGATGTCTGAAAAACAATGTTTCCGTTCGCCACGGAACACGCAGCGCAAGCATAGTCCACTTGTTCGTAAAAGATCAAGTATTGCCGGCGAAACGACGAGAGGGATTCAAAAAGATCACTGTAACAAACAAACGTCCAAGCCTTAGTCAGGTTCAAATCAATCAGCGATTCACGGCTCGACTCTCGCAAAAATGGACCTCCCACCATCTGGTTAATAGTTCGAAATCTCAAAGCAAGACCTAGCCCTATTTGATGCTAAGCCCAAGAAAGAACAAGATTGATCCGCAAATTCCGCGGCACTATTCATGGGTTAGAAATTATGTTCACAGCAGCCACATCTTTAGCAGTGTGCCTGTCACTATGCGGCCAGATGGTAGTCAAAAATGGGACAAACATCTGCCTAAAAATGAACGGTTCATGAAAGAGAATAAACAGAAAGTACCCTTCCCGTGGTTGACGAAAATACAAAAGAATCTGTGCACCTAAGCAAGTCCAACAACACTTGCCTAAGCGTGACGGTCAAAAAGCAATGTAAACAAACGGAACGTCTACAGTTGGCCAATGTGAGCGACAAAACGAACGTGGACTGCAACAAAACAAACCGCTCCAAGTCAGGTGGCCGTGGCTACACCAAATGTTTGTAAAATAATCTCAAATAAAGAGCTTAGGCATAAAAAACGAAGGGTAATATAACGAACTGAAAATAATCGGCGACCAAAATCATTGTCCTTACAATCAATTCGGGCGGAAAGAGTTCGGCATCGAAAGAGGAGCGTGCGGATGTGAGGACTGGAATATTTAACCCATGTTAACTTTACAATTACTTTTGGAATGCAGGACATGCCGCATAATGATTGACTGTGGGCTGCGACGAATCCACGTGGATTTCAAAGTAATGCTTGTGCATCAACAATTTTCCAGCTTTATTATCCTCACTGGTTTTAATTAGCAAAATATTCTTTTGCTTGTTTATTTTTGAACCGAAGAATACCTTATCAACATGCGATAATAGTTTAGCATTTTTCTGTAACCTGTCTGTTGCAGCACGGATCTTTTGGAGGAGGCCTACATTTATCTAACTACAATTTTCCAATAGCCATTCGTCACATGATATTGATTTTGTTAAATTCCTTTGGCTGTGCTTGTCTTATCCTTACGCGCGTTCGTGTATTTTTCTCTCCTGCCAAACTTTCAAGTATCTTCGTTTTCAATCCGCGAACAAGTTTCGGTGCTCTCTTAATTGGTTTGTCTCCTAGAGCAGTTTCTCTTCGGTGCTATTTCGTTGCCGCCATGTACAAAATTAAATTCTTGCATCTCGGTTTTATTGTCCACTGAGTTTTCCGATTTTACCTGTTGGGTATGACTTTCCGGACGCCTCCCGTATATTCGCCGTTGCACGGAACAAGCTACTGGTTGAAATGGCCGCGATCTCCGTCACAATTCAGTTTGTGAGGAGTTTGGACTGCCTGTTGCCGACATAGCGCAACGGTATTAAATCCCTCGCACCTCCGATCTGC
The DNA here is from genome assembly GCA_008360955.1 of Fasciolopsis buskii. Lineage (NCBI taxonomy): Eukaryota > Metazoa > Platyhelminthes > Trematoda > Plagiorchiida > Fasciolidae > Fasciolopsis > Fasciolopsis buskii. Next base: position 7,671 of record LUCM01008513.1, read on the forward strand.
CCAAATGTTCCATTTAAGCCTTAGCTTGCGTACGTGCCCATTTTCACTCATCTTCTGTTCGGAAGCTTTCACCGTAAATGTCTCCAAGTTCGTCCTAATTACTGGTTGAGCCAAGGGTTCAGTTGAATATTCAGGTGGCTGTCAGTGTTCCAACCTTTTTATCACTTCCTCAGAAGTTTGCCCCGCAGTACTGTCTGTAGTGGCGAGGACGGCCGTCCACCCTAAACGTCCAGCATTTGAACCGCTTTGAAATAGTATAGACCGGGCGTTTAGGAAACGGGGTCCAAGCCGACAGTCGTGCGACCAGGCCTAGATGGGGCCAGAGCTGCCCCCGAACTTCGAAGCGCGAATATCGTATAGAGCTTGCTTGCCCTTAGCCTTTGTGACCACTCATGCATCAATCGTACTCGGCTCGGCACGACCGTAATATTGGCAGATTTGACACTTGACCGGTACAAGGAAAAGACTGTCAGAAGCGGCGGTAACTGGAGTATACTTGGACAGCAGCTTGCCAGCAGTGCTTGCCTGAGCAACGCAAAGGTGGCGACCGCGCTTAGCGGTCAACGGTCGGTTAATAAAGCTATCTGGAGGAGGAAATCCAAGTTAAGCTACATGTTCACCACTCGCATTCCATGATACTTGGAGCCACAAGTTATAAGTGAACCCGGAGTGTCAGTTCTGCTCAGTTCAGCGTTCACAGGACGAAAATAGGTGTGTGGTTTGAACCTGGGACATAGCTTCCGAAACCTAGTTGTTGTGTTGGAAACACTCATGAAATTGCTTTTGTTTTGTATTTTGTTATACTGAATCTTCATTATTTTCAAGGTCGGCGTCAACAGCTGGGGTCCCGCTGGCTGGGATTCTCAGATGTTCTGGGTTCGGAGTTAGCTATGGGCAATTGCCTAAAATGTCGAAATGATGGTTCTTCTGAGGACGTAAATCAAGGAAGAGAAGGAAGGCGAACTCACCATGAACCTCGCAGATCGCGTTATCCGGGTTTCGCGGTACGTTATGTCCGGAAAATTGTTGAGCTTCCACCGCCTTGTATACTAACGGTATTTGCAAATTTCCTGGTTTTGCAAGTCGACTTTAGCGAATGGATGGTGTTCACATTAAGAGGGTAATGACATTAAAATTCCTTTGATGCATTGCAATGTAGACACAAACCGGATCTTTCTACCAAAAATTACCTCCATTTAGTCGTCCATTTAGATAGAGCACAGTTCCCACAATAGACTCATTGAAATGCTCCGGAGATAACATGGCCTCCAACCTCTTGGCAACGGTTTTTCTCATGCATTCCAGATGGAGCGCAGTTTTGTGAACAACTTGGGGGCGTTATGACGTAATATTTATCAGATATGTGAGGTTTTTCTGGGATTAACGACAGATCCCTTAAAGACTTAGATTTTTCATAACTTTTCAACCTCATACGCACTAAAAACCCGAAGAAGCTGAGAATTTTTTCATCAGCATTTGGGATTAAATAAGGCTAGATCAGTTCACAGGACTAGCGACCGGTGCCTTTGATAGTCCAGCGTCATGCATCTGAGAGCCCACTTGTTCTGCAGGGCCTCGACGTCTTGGAATCCTTCGTCTTCCGGTGGCCGAAAGGGGCTGTGTATTCGAGAGATTAGCAAATGCAACATTTCCACTTGCCAGGCATATGCTTTGTACGCTGTCTTCATGTAAAAGTGAATTCATCCGGTTGCCATCTCTCGTTAATATTGACAGAACAGGGGAAACAGTGTCGAGGTGAGATATAACGGTAAGGTACAAGGCAAGAACAGTCTGGGTATAAGTGACTGACGTGAGTAGAGCAGTAGTATATAAGCTCTGCTGCTGTTTTGCCCCCATTCCGGAGAGGTATGCATTTTGGCATTACTCGCTATCTTGGCTCATGGGTCACGAGAAACTCAAGTTTGGCGAGTTAGCATTCTAGTATCCTTAGTATTATTGTTTTTGATATCTTGCTCTACTAGTGTCAATGATTTTAGGCTGCAGTATGGCCTGCACATTTACTTCGACTAACGTCTAGAACAGCAAGTAAGTAGTTATCAAGTATATTTTATTGGAGTTATTATAGCTGATCTTCGTGCCGAAGTAGTTGAAAAGAATCATTATTTGGTCGCATAACTGCAGAACGACAGTAGAATGAATGAGATTTAATGCCATGAGAAACGGGTCCTAACTAACATTTGGTTACACTGTTTGCTTGTTGTTGGACTTGATATTTGTGCCCGTAATTACACAGTTTCTTCGAGAGACTGATTGGCTAATCAACAACTTCCCTTAACACCTACCCTGTAATCATTAGCCTATTTTCGGGCACTTGCTTCTCCATCCCTTTTCTGCTGACACCACCTTGGCCTTTGCTTTCCGGGGCTTTCTTCTACACTTGCTGTTCCTGCAGCGTCCTCCTGGCATTCTCGCATCCAGGCAGGTAGTCACTTAATAAGTTCCTTCATTAGGTCCCCTATTTTCTTCTTTCATTTCTCTATTCTCCGCATTTCAAAACTAGGGGGCATCCTCTCACTTTGCTCACTCATGCACTTATGATGTTCCTCTCCAAAATCAGGATCAGTAAATCAATGTTCCCTCATTTCCCCACATTACGAAGTCCTTTGATCATGGGGTTTACTCCTTATACTGTTGTGACACCCTCGGATACTGTTGGATCAAGAGTTGTTGGTTGCACTGACGCGAACAAATTGCAGTCCGAAGCTTCCAACAGCAAAAAAGATGCCAAATGACCAACACAAACGGAACTACATTCCACAGTCTTAGACACAATTAGCTGTAGATCTAGTCACGATATGTATGCGGTTATTTGCACTCAACAACACTATATTGCTTTCAGTAATAAAAAATTGCTGTTGGTTTCGGGAAGATTTCCTGACCGTTTGTTCAACGACTTGTTAGCTGCGATGTACTATCCACCTAATCAAATGAATATTTTCACTCGCTGTAGGCGTCGGTTTGTATTCTTATTTACCATCGAGTTCAGATTTTTTCAATGTCTGTATTGCGTTTTGATGACGAGTCTTCCTGAAATTGCATCGTTCCTCTGGTGCATGCTTCCACGTTGCAACTGGAATGTATTTTTATATTCGCTGTTGTAATGCAACCTCGTTATTTGGTGTAAAACAGGTGTTTATTTGCCTCTGTACACCAGCTTGAAAGCAAACATAAAACCAATGCGGCGAAGTTGAAAAAATATGTAAATAAACCACAGGATGAAACTAGCGGCACGTAATAAATACTTACTCGTGTGATCGCCGTCCTTTTTGTTTTGTTGTATGAGATACGGGTTCTACAGAAAGACCATATGGCGTTCGCGCCATTGATTCCAATTGCGAGCTGCATCTCAGCCTTGCTTAACACCGTCAGTCCTCATCTCTTAGGCTCCGACCGGGGGTGGGTGGTGGTAGACACTAACCAACTTTTTAATGACGGCAAACATGACCCTGAAACTTGGGTGATACTGAGCCGCTTAAGGTCCGGTTAAGTGACGAGCGGATGACAGAATGGCCGGAAAGTCTGTATGTTGGAATCGACACTGGATTCCTTATATCTCTGCGCCAAGTCATATCCTAATCTCTATGCTCTGTGCACCTCCAAGGTTCAGGGTCATGGTTGCCGGTCGCATCCCAGCCGCACGTCTTAGGCCCTAGTGGTTATGGGGCACACTCCTTCCATTACATTCATGCACGAGACTGCACCTTGACGTGGTGTGACGGCTTGCGTGCCTCCATGATTCAACGAGCTACACAGGATGGCTTAT